>JAWNPK010000101.1:0-31637 GCA_035047565.1 Drosophila mulleri | reverse complement strand
CAAAATATATTATTTATAAAAACATAAAGGTCTTAAAAAAATTAAAAAAAAATTATTTTTAAATATTATATAATTCTAAATGATTGAAAATAATCGTTACCATGTGTGCGAATTATCGAAACTAAAATTGATAAACCTAAAGCCCCTTCACAAACTCTAAAAGTCAAAAATATCATACTAAAATAACTTTCATAATTTAATAAATTTAAATAAATAAATTAAATAAAAATAAACTTGGACACAATAAATTCTAATCTTAATAATATTGCAAGTAAATGTTTTCGATTTGAAAACAAAAACAAAATAAACCAAAATAAATAAAATTGCTGGTAAAATTCAGTATAAAATTATAATCATTAGTTTTAATAGTTTAATAAAAACATTGGTCTTGTAAACTCAAAAATAAGATTTTTTCTTTTAAAACTTCAAGAAAAAGAATTTCTTTTTCATTAATCTCCAAAATTAATATTTTATATAAACTACTTCTTTGATATTCTACAATTAATTCTTTACACAATAATTTTATTAACTTCAATTATTTTTATCAATATAATCCACCCTTTAGCTTTAGGTTTAACTCTACTAATTCAAACAATTTTAATTTTGTTTAATTACAGGTTTAATAACAAAAAACCTTTTGATTTTCTTATATTTTATTTTTAATTTTTTTAGGGGGTATATTAGTACTATTTATTTATGTAACATCCTTAGCATCAAATGAAATATTTAATTTATCACTAAAATTAACAATAATTTGTTTTATTACATTTATTTTAAGAATTTTTATTATTTTATTAGTAGATAAAAATTATTTTACTTTTTTCTTTCAAATAATGAAATACAAAATATTTCTAATATTTATTCTTATTTTTCAGAAAATTCTTTATCTCTTAATAAACTTTATAATTTCCCTACTAACTTTATCACAATTCTATTAATAAATTATTTATTAATCACATTAATTGTAATTGTAAAAATTACAAAATTATTCAAAGGACCTCTTCGTCTTATAAATTAATGAATAAACCTTTACGAACCTCACACCCTTTATTTAAAATTGCTAACAATGCATTAGTTGATTTACCCGCACCAATTAATATTTCTTCTTGATGAAATTTTGGATCATTATTAGGATTATGTTTAATTATTCAAATTTTAACCGGACTATTTTTAGCTATACATTACACAGCTGATGTAAACATAGCATTTAATAGAGTAAATCATATTTGTCGTGATGTAAATTACGGATGATTATTACGAACTATACATGCTAACGGAGCCTCTTTTTTTTTTATTTGTATTTACTTACATGTAGGACGAGGAATTTATTATGGTTCTTATTTATTTACACCAACTTGAATAATTGGAGTAATCATTTTATTTTTAGTAATAGGAACTGCTTTCATAGGATATGTATTACCTTGAGGACAAATATCTTTTTGAGGAGCAACAGTAATTACAAATTTATTATCAGCAGTTCCTTATTTAGGAATTGATTTAGTCCAATGAATCTGAGGGGGATTCGCAGTTGATAACGCAACTTTAACTCGATTCTTTACATTTCACTTTATTTTACCTTTTATTGTTTTAGCAATAACAATAATTCATTTATTATTTTTACATCAAACAGGTTCAAATAACCCAATTGGATTAAATTCAAATACAGATAAAATTCCCTTTCATCCTTATTTTACATACAAGGATATTGTAGGATTTATTATTATAATTTTTGCTCTAATTTCATTAATTTTAATCAATCCTAATTTATTAGGAGACCCAGATAACTTTATCCCCGCTAATCCATTAGTAACACCAGCCCATATTCAACCTGAATGATATTTTCTATTTGCCTACGCAATTTTACGTTCAATTCCCAATAAACTTGGGGGAGTAATTGCTTTAATTCTTTCTATTGCAATTTTAATAATTTTACCTTTTTACCATTTAAGAAAATTCCGAGGAATTCAATTTTACCCAATTAATCAAATTTTATTTTGAATTATAGTAGTCACAGTAATTTTATTAACCTGAATTGGAGCCCGACCAGTTGAAGAACCTTATGTTTTAATTGGACAAATTTTAACTGTTATTTATTTCTTATACTACTTAATTAACCCTCTTGTTAATAAATGATGAGATAATTTATTAAATTAAGTTAATGAGCTTGAATAAGCATATGTTTTGAAAACATAAGATAGAAATTTTATTTTCTATTAACTTTACTAATAATAATTCATAACAATAAAGAAAATAATAAAATTTTAAATCCAATAAAAAATATCAAATAATTTAAAGAAAAAGATAAAAAACATTTTCAAGCCAAATATATTAATTTATCATACCGAAAACGAGGTAAAGTACCTCGAACTCAAATGAAAAAATGAAATAAATATTAATTTTAAATAAAATAATAAATTAAAAACATCACACCCTAAAAAAATCACACAAAATAATATACTTATAAATAAAATTCTTGCATATTCTGCTAAAAAAATTAAAGCAAATCCTCCTCTTCTATATTCTACATTAAACCCAGAAACTAATTCAGATTCTCCTTCTGCAAAATCAAATGGAGTCCGATTAGTTTCAGCTAAAGAAAATAGTTAATCAAACTAATGCTATAGGAAATAAAATAAATAAAAATCAAATATAAATTTGATAATAATAAAAATATAAAAAATTATAACTCCCAATCAAAAAAATAAAAGATAATAAAATTAAACTTAATCTTACTTCATAAGAAATTGTTTGAGCAACCGCACGCAATCCTCCTAATAATGCATAATTTGAATTAGAAGATCAACCAGCTACCATAACAGTATAAACTCCTAAACTTGTACAACATAAAAAAAATAAACCTCCTAAATTAAATGAATATAATTTAACAAAAAAAGGCATACATATTCATACAATCAAAGATAAAAATAAAGAAAAAATAGGAGAAATATAATATCTTAAATAATTTGACAACAAAGGATAAGTTTGTTCTTTTGTAAATAATTTAATTGCATCACAAAAAGGTTGAGGAATTCCTATTAACCCAACTTTATTAGGTCCTTTACGAATTTGAATATAACCTAAAACTTTACGTTCTAATAAAGTTAAAAAAGCCACTCTTACAAGTACACAAATAATAATTAATAAACTCCCAATTAAAGATATAACTAATTCTATATAAAACAAGTACTATTTGTAAATAATATTACATTCATAAATTCTAAATTTATTGCACTAATCTGCCAAAATAGTATAAATTAATAATATTCTTTTTATAAAATATAATTATTTTAATATTTAATCCTTTCGTACTAAAATATTATAATTTTTTAAAGATAGAAACCAACCTGGCTTACGCCGGTTTGAACTCAGATCATGTAAGAATTTAAAAGTCGAACAGACTTAAAATTTGAACGGCTACACCCAAAATTATATCTTAATCCAACATCGAGGTCGCAATCTTTTTTATCGATAAGAACTCTCCAAAAAAATTACGCTGTTATCCCTAAAGTAACTTAAATTTTTAATCATTATTAATGGATCAATTATTCATAAATTAATGATTTTTATAAATTAAAAGTTTTTTAAATTTTAATATCACCCCAATAAAATATTTTAATTTATTATAATAAAAATAATCTTTATAATTAAAATAAACAAAATATAAAGATTTATAGGGTCTTCTCGTCTTTTAAATAAATTTTAGCTTTTTGACTAAAAAATAAAATTCTAAAAAAAATTTAAATGAAACAGTTAATATTTCGTCCAACCATTCATTCCAGCCTTCAATTAAAAGACTAATGATTATGCTACCTTTGCACAGTTAGAATACTGCGGCCATTTAAAATTTCAGTGGGCAGGTTAGACTTTAAATTTATTTCAAAAAGACATGTTTTTGTTAAACAGGCGAACATTATTTTTGCCGAATTCTTTACACAAACTTATCATTTAAATTTATTTACACAAAAAAATATACTAATTTTATCATTATTACTTAATTTTAAAAATTAAAATTAATATTTCAATAAATAATTAAAATATAATAAATAATTTATTATATAAAATAAATTATAACATAATTTTAAACAATTGCTAATTCTAAGCATATATTTATTAAATTTATTTATTATTTATAAAAATTTATTTTATAGCTTATCCCATAAAATATTAAATTTATAAATTATTAAATTTATAAATTTATTTAATAAATTTATAAATTCTGAATTAAATTCATTTCTTGAAAAACTAGATACCTTTAAAAACGAATAACATTTCATTTCTAATATAATATTTAAAATAATTTTATTACATTAACTTTTATATTATATTAACTCTTTTAAAATCGAGAAAAATATTTTTTATATTTTTTATTTAATAAACACTGATACACAAGGTACAATAAATTAAATTTTCTTTTAAAATAATAATTTTTCAAATTATTTCAATTTTCTTTTACAATACTAATAAACTATAATTAAATTTATTTTTTCTTTAAACAATACTAAAACTTTTTTTTATAAAATTATTTTTAATACTTTAATAAAAAATAATATAAAATTAATAAATAAAATTTAATCAATTTATATTGATTCGCACAAAAATCTTTTCAATGTAAATGAAATGCTTTACTAAATAAGCTTTAAATTGTCATTCTAGATACACTTTCCAGTACATCTACTATGTTACGACTTATCTTACCTTAATAATAAGAGCGACGGGCGATGTGTACATATTTTAGAGCTAAAATCAAATTATTAATCTTTATAATTTTACAACCAAATCCACCTTCAAAAACTTTTTCATAATTTTATCCGTTTAAATAAATTTATTGTAACCCATTATTACTTAAACATAAGCTACACCTTGATCTGATATAAATTCTAATAAAAATTATTGAATATTATTATTCTTATAAAATATTCTGATAACGACGGTATATAAACTGATTACAAATTTAAGTAAGGTCCATCGTGGATTATCGATTACAAAACAGGTTCCTCTGGATAGACTAAAATACCGCCAAATTTTTTAAGTTTCAAGAACATAACTATTACTACTTTAGTATTAATGTTTACATTTTAAATAATAGGGTATCTAATCCTAGTTTTAAATTAAAATTTGTGAGCTTCAATTACTTAATTAATAAAAAATTTAAATTTAAAATTTCACTTAATAAATTTAATTAAATTTAAAATAAATCAATTTAACTCTTACTGAAAAAATTCATTCGTATAATTGGTGTAACCGCGATTGCTGGCACCAATTTTATCTATACTCTTTAATATTACTATATCTAAATTTCTTTAATTTATAATATTAATTACTGCGATTATAAACAATTTATTTATTTTTAAAATAAATAAAATTTCACACAAAAATTTACATATAAATCAAATTAATAACAAATTTTTAAGCCAAAATAAAACTTTATTATTTAATATATTTTAAAAATTTTACGCCTAACAATTAAATATTTAAATTATAAATAATTACAAAAAGTAATCAATTTAATCAAATAAAATATAAATTAAATAAATTTTATTAATCACTAAATCTGAAATAAATACCCCTTATTTATTTTTATAAAAATTAATATTTATTTTTTTAAAAAAATAATAATAATTTTATAATTAATTAATTAAGTAATTAATTTTTAAAATATAATTAAGTATTAATTAAAATAATAATATTTTGTATTAATTTCTTAAAAAATAATAAAATTTTTAAAAATTTTTTTTAATCACTAAATCTGAAAAATTTAATTCCCCTTATTTTTTTTTAAAAAAAAATTATCATTTTTTTTAATTTATTATAATATTTTTAAAAAAAAAATTTTTTAAAAAATAATAAAATTTTTAATAAAATAATACATTTTAGTATTTATAAAAATAAATTAATTCCTTTTTTAAATAAATCCAATAAACTACAAATTTAAATAAAATTAAATAATTTTAAAATATTATTTATTATAATTTTTTAAAAAAATAATTTTTATTAAAAAATAAAAATTAATAAATAAAAATCAATAAAAATAAACAAAAATAATTAATATTTAATAAGAATAAAATACCAATAAAATACAATAAATTGTTAACAATTTATTAACTTATAAAAATCCTTTGGATTTTTTTTTTTTTTTTAAATTTTTAAAATTTTAGTTAAAAAGAATAATAACTTATTTTTAAAAATTAAAATTTTTTTAAAAAATTTTTGTATACTAGTTCTAGATTAATAGATAATATATATATATATAAATATTTAATATATTATTATATAGCTAACATTTATAAAAAAAAATTTCGCAATCCAAAAATGCTTATATGTTTATTAAAAAAAATCTATATTTTAAAGATTTATCTAATAATTCTTTGGATTTATATAAATTTATATAAATTTTATAAATTATTATATATTTATATATTTATATATTGTTGTAAATTTACATTAATATATATATCTATATAGAAATTTTTAATTATTATTTTCATTTTTATATGTTTATTAAAAAAAATACTAAAATGTATTATTTAATTAAAAATATTACTATTTAAAAAAACTTTCTTTTTTTAAAAAAAAATTAGTAAAATAAAAAAAAAAAAAAAAAAAAAAAAACGAATGAAAATGAATTGCCTGATAAAAAGGGTTACCTTGATAGGGTAAATTATGTAGTATTCTACATTCATTAACACTTTTTTACTTTTTTTTACAAAGGATTTATATTTAATAGAATTAAACTATTTCTAAAAGTATCAAAAACTTTTGTGCATCGTACACTAAAATATATCAATAAATTAAAAAGATAAGCTAACTAAGCTACTGGGTTCATACCCCATTTATAAAGGTTTTAATCCTTTTCTTTTTAATTTTTAACAACTCTTCAAAAATTTTATTTGTTACAATAATAATTATTGGAACTTTAATCACAGTAACAGCAAATTCTTGGTTGGGAGCTTGAATAGGTTTAGAAATTAATTTATTATCTTTTATCCCCCTTATAAGAGATAGTAATAATTTAAAATCTACTGAAGCTTCTTTAAAATATTTTTTAACCCAAGCTCTTGCTTCAACAGTTTTATTATTTTCTGTAATTTTATTAATATTAAATAATAATATAAATTATGAAATTAATAATTCTTTTATTTCTATAATTACTATATCGACTTTATTATTAAAAAGAGGATCAGCTCCATTTCATTTTTGATTTCCAAATTTAATAGAAGGACTAACATGAATAAATGCTTTATTATTAATAACTTGACAAAAAATTGCACCTTTAATATTAATTTCTTATTTAAATATAAATAAAATTTTATTAATTAGAGTAATTTTATCAGTTATTGTAGGAGCTATTGGTGGTTTAAATCAAACATCTTTACGTAAACTAATAGCTTACTCTTCAATTAATCATTTAGGATGAATATTAAGAGCATTAATATTAAATGAGTCAACATGATTAATTTATTTTTTATTTTATTCATATTTATCCTTTACACTAATTTTTATATTCAATATTTTAAAATTATTTCATTTAAATCAATTATTTTCTTGATTTATTCATAATAAAATTTTAAAATTCATTTTATTTATAAATTTTTTATCTTTAGGAGGTCTTCCCCCATTTTTAGGATTTTTACCAAAATGAATTGTAATTCAACAGTTAACTTTTTGTAATCAATATTTTCAATTATTAATTTTATTAATAACAACTTTAATTACATTATTTTTTTATCTACGAATATGTTATTCAGCTTTTATACTAAATTATTACGAAAATAACTGA
Source organism: Drosophila mulleri (assembly GCA_035047565.1). Lineage (NCBI taxonomy): Eukaryota > Metazoa > Arthropoda > Insecta > Diptera > Drosophilidae > Drosophila > Drosophila mulleri. The sequence continues at coordinate 23,860 of JAWNPK010000101.1, read as the reverse complement.
GTTGTTAATTTACAATTTAATAATTTTACAATAAATTTATTTATACTATTATCTTTTTTTTCAATTTTTGGTTTTATTTTTATTTCATTATTTTTTGTTATACTTTAAACTAAGGCTTTAAGTTAAATAAACTCATAGCCTTCAAAGCTGTAAATATAGGTATATCCTTTAAGCCTTAGTAAATTTTACTCCTTCAAAATTGCAGTTTGATATCATTGTTGACTATAAGACCTGTTGTATTATTGATTAAGAAGAATAATTCTTATAAATAGATTTACAATCTATCGCCTAAACTTCAGCCACTTAATCGCGACAATGGTTATTTTCAACAAATCACAAAGATATTGGAACTTTATATTTTATTTTCGGAGCATGAGCCGGAATAGTAGGAACTTCATTAAGAATTTTAATTCGTGCAGAATTAGGACACCCAGGAGCATTAATTGGAGATGATCAAATTTATAATGTAATTGTAACAGCCCATGCTTTTGTAATAATTTTTTTTATAGTAATACCTATTATAATTGGAGGATTTGGAAATTGATTAGTACCTTTAATACTTGGAGCTCCTGATATAGCATTTCCCCGAATAAATAATATAAGATTTTGACTACTACCTCCTGCCTTAACTTTATTATTAGTAAGAAGTATGGTTGAAAATGGAGCTGGAACAGGATGAACTGTTTACCCTCCGCTATCTGCAGGAATTGCACATGGAGGAGCTTCAGTAGATTTAGCAATTTTTTCATTACATCTAGCTGGAATTTCTTCTATTCTAGGAGCAGTAAATTTTATTACAACAGTAATTAATATACGATCTACAGGAATTACTCTTGATCGAATACCATTATTTGTTTGATCAGTTGTTATTACAGCTTTATTATTACTTTTATCTCTTCCTGTTTTAGCCGGAGCTATTACAATACTATTAACTGACCGAAATTTAAATACATCATTTTTTGATCCAGCAGGAGGAGGTGACCCAATTCTTTACCAACATTTATTTTGATTTTTGGCCACCCAGAAGTTTATATTTTAATTTTACCAGGATTCGGAATAATTTCTCATATTATTAGTCAAGAATCAGGTAAAAAGGAAACTTTTGGTTCTTTAGGAATAATTTACGCAATATTAGCAATTGGTTTATTAGGATTTATTGTATGAGCTCACCATATATTTACAGTTGGAATAGATGTCGATACACGGGCATATTTTACATCAGCGACAATAATTATTGCCGTACCTACCGGAATTAAAATTTTTAGTTGATTAGCTACTCTTCATGGTACTCAACTTACTTATTCTCCATCAATCTTATGAGCATTAGGATTTGTATTTTTATTCACAGTAGGAGGATTAACTGGAGTAGTTTTAGCTAATTCATCTGTTGATATTATTTTACATGACACTTATTATGTAGTAGCTCATTTTCATTATGTTTTATCAATAGGAGCAGTTTTCGCAATTATAGCAGGATTTATTCATTGATACCCTTTATTTACAGGACTAACTCTTAATAATAAATGATTAAAAAGTCAATTTGTTATTATATTTATTGGTGTAAATTTAACATTTTTTCCTCAACATTTTCTAGGTTTAGCAGGGATACCTCGACGATATTCCGATTATCCTGATGCTTACACCACATGAAATGTAATTTCAACAATCGGTTCATCAATTTCATTATTAGGAATTTTATTTTTTTTCTATATTATTTGAGAAAGTTTAATTTCACAACGTCAAGTTATTTACCCAATTCAATTAAATTCATCTATTGAATGATACCAAAATACTCCGCCTGCTGAACATAGATACTCCGAATTACCATTATTAACTAATTAATTAATCTAATATGGCAGATTAGTGCAATGGATTTAAGCTCCATATATAAAGTATTTTACTTTTATTAGAATTAATTTAATGTCAACATGAGCTAATTTAGGCCTTCAAGATAGAGCTTCCCCTTTAATAGAACAATTAATTTTTTTTCACGACCACGCATTATTAATTTTAGTAATAATTACCGTATTAGTAGGATACCTTATATTCATATTATTTTTTAATAGTTACGTAAATCGATTTTTACTACATGGTCAATTAATTGAAATAATTTGAACAATTTTACCAGCTGTTATTCTTTTATTTATTGCTTTTCCTTCTTTACGATTATTATATCTTTTAGACGAAATTAATGAACCTTCTGTAACTTTAAAAAGAATTGGTCATCAATGATATTGAAGTTATGAATATTCTGATTTTAATAATATTGAATTTGATTCATATATAATTCCTACAAATGAATTAACAACAGATGGATTTCGTCTTTTAGATGTTGATAACCGAATTGTATTACCAATAAATTCTCAAATTCGAATTTTAGTGACAGCAGCAGATGTAATTCATTCATGAACAATTCCTTCATTAGGAGTAAAAGTTGATGGAACTCCTGGACGATTAAATCAAACTAATTTTTTTATTAATCGTCCTGGTTTATTTTATGGACAATGTTCAGAAATTTGTGGAGCAAATCATAGTTTTATACCTATTGTAATTGAAAGAGTTCCTACTAATTATTTTATCAAATGAATTTCTAATAATTTAAATTCATCACAAGATGACTGAAAGCAAGTACTGGTCTCTTAAACCATTTTATAGTAAATTAGCAATTACTTCTTGTGAAAAAATTAGTTAAATATATAACATTAGTATGTCAAACTAAAATTATTAAATTATTAATATTTTTTAATACCACAAATAGCTCCAATTAGATGACTTTTATTATTTTTTATTTTTTCGATTACTTTTATTTTATTTTGTTCTTTAAATTATTATTCTTATTTACCTTCTTCTCCTAAATCAAATGAATTAAAAAATATTAAATTAAATTCAATAAATTGAAAATGATAACAAATTTATTCTCTGTATTTGATCCTTCAGCAATATTCAATTTATCATTAAATTGAATTAGAACATTTTTAGGAATTTTAATAATTCCTTCTATTTATTGATTAATACCTTCTCGGTATAATATTTTTTGAAATTCAATTCTTTTAACTCTTCATAAAGAATTTAAAACACTATTAGGGCCTTCTGGCCATAACGGATCTACATTTATTTTTATTTCTCTATTTTCATTAATTTTATTTAATAATTTTATAGGTTTATTTCCTTATATTTTCACAAGAACAAGCCATTTAACTCTAACTTTAACGTTAGCGTTGCCTTTATGATTATCATTTATAATTTACGGATGAATTAATCACACTCAACATATATTTGCTCATTTAGTACCTCAAGGAACACCCGCTATTCTTATACCTTTTATAGTATGTATCGAAACTATTAGAAATATTATCCGACCCGGAACTTTAGCCGTTCGACTAACAGCCAATATAATTGCTGGACATCTTTTATTAACTTTATTAGGTAACACAGGACCTTCAATATCATACATTTTAGTGACATTTTTATTAATTGGTCAAATTGCTCTATTAATTTTAGAATCAGCTGTTGCTATAATTCAATCATATGTATTTGCAGTTTTAAGAACTTTATACTCTAGAGAAGTTAACTAAATAATTAACATTAATGTCTACACATTCAAATCACCCATTTCATCTTGTTGATTACAGACCATGACCACTAACAGGAGCTATTGGAGCAATAACAACTGTTTCAGGTATAGTTAAATGATTTCATCAATATGATACATCATTATTTTTATTAGGTAATATTATCACAATTCTTACTGTTTATCAATGATGACGAGATGTATCTCGTGAAGGAACATATCAAGGTCTGCATACTTACGCCGTTACTACAGGGCTACGATGAGGAATAATTTTATTTATTCTATCAGAAGTATTATTCTTTGTAAGTTTTTTTTGAGCATTTTTCCACAGAAGTTTATCCCCAGCAATTGAATTAGGAGCTTCATGACCCCCAATAGGAATTATTTCATTTAATCCTTTCCAAATTCCCCTTTTAAATACTGCAATTTTACTAACATCAGGAGTAACTGTAACATGAGCTCATCATAGATTAATAGAAGGAAATCACTCACAAACTACTCAAGGATTATTTTTTACAGTTTTATTAGGAATTTATTTTACAATTTTACAAGCTTACGAATACATCGAAGCTCCTTTTACAATTGCTGATTCTGTTTATGGCTCAACTTTTTTTATAGCAACAGGATTCCATGGAATTCATGTATTAATCGGAACAACTTTTTTATTAATTTGTTTACTACGACACTTAAATAATCATTTTTCTAAAAATCACCATTTTGGTTTTGAAGCAGCCGCTTGATATTGACATTTTGTTGATATTGTTTGATTATTTTTATATGTTACAATTTATTGATGAGGAGGCTAATTAAATTATAAATATCTATATAGTATAAAAGTATATTTGACTTCCAATCATAAGGTCTATTAATAATAGTGTAGATAATTTTTTCAATTATTTTAATCGCTTCAATCATTATAATAATTTCATTTATTGTTATATTTTTAGCCTCAATTTTATCAAAAAAAACTTTAGTTGACCGAGAAAAAAGCTCGCCATTTGAATGCGGATTTGACCCAAAATCATCTTCACGGTTACCTTTTTCTTTACGGTTTTTTTTAATTACAATTATTTTTTTAATTTTTGATGTAGAAATTGCGTTAATTCTCCCAATAATTATTATTTTTAAATTTTCAAATTTATTTATTTGAACTATTACTTCAATTATTTTCATTTTAATTTTATTAATTGGACTTTACCATGAATGAAATCAAGGAATATTAAATTGATCAAATTAAAGGGTTGTAGTTAAATATAACATTTGATTTGCATTCAAAAAGTATTGAATTATTCAATCTACCTTAAAATAAAATGAATATGAAGCGATTTATTGCAATTAGTTTCGACCTAATTTTAGGTATTTTTACCCTTATTCTTTAATTGAAGCCAAAAAGCGGCTTATCACTGTTAATGATAAAATTGAGAATTATCTCCAATTAAGGAAGTGTGGTGTTCAAGTAAAAGCTGCTAACTTTTTTCTTTTAATGGTTAAATTCCATTTACACTTCTATTTATATAGTTTAAAATAAAACATTACATTTTCATTGTAAAAATAAATTACTTATATTTTATAAATTACTAAAAATAATTCATTATATATTCAAAGATTAATAAATCTCCATAACATCTTCAGTGTTATACTCTAAATATAAGCTATTTGAATTTATAAAATCACTAAAAATCTTAGTAAAATTAAAATTCATAACACAAATAATATTAAATAAATTTTTAAACTATTATTATGTATTAAAAATAAAAATTGTGAATAATTTACTAATTTCTTATATAAATATTGACCTCCAAAATATTCAGATCAACCTTGGTCAAAACTTTTACAAACAATTTGACCATAATTTAAAGGAAAATAAATAATTCCATAAGTTCTAATATAAGGTATAAATCATATAGAACCTATAAAAGTTGATAAATTATATAAATTTAAAGATTTATTGATTCTATATAAATTTCTTAAAGAAATCAAATAACCAATTAATCCCCCTACAATACAAACAAATAAAGTCAATATTTTTAAATAATAAGGTAAACAAATTATATCAGGAGTTACAAAAATTAATCAATTTAATATACTCCCTCCAATAATTCTTATAAATAATAATCCTAATATACCTCGTAATATAACTCAACTTTCATCATTTAATATATTTAATCTACCACAATTTAAATCTCCAGTTATTGAATAATAAACTAACCGAAAAGAATAACATACTGTTAAACCAGTAGAAAAAAAATATAAAAAAAAAGAAAATAAATTAATATTTCTCATTCTTACAATTTCTAAAATTAAATCTTTTGAATAAAATCCTGCTAAAAAAGGCATCCCACAAAGAGCTAAATTAGATACATTAAAACAAGCTGAAGTTAAAGGTATATGAATTCTTAACCCCCCTATCAACCGAATATCCTGAGAATTATTTATATTATGAATAATAGCCCCAGCACATATAAATAATAATGCTTTAAATAAAGCATGAGTCAACAAATGAAATATTGCTAATTTATAAAAACCTATTGATAAAATTCTTATTATTAAACCCAACTGACTTAATGTTGATAAAGCAATAATTTTTTTCAAATCAAATTCAAAATTGGCCCCTAAACCAGCTATAAATATTGTTAACCCCGATAATAAAAGTAAAAATTGACCTAATATAGAATTTCTTAATAAAATATTAAAACGAATTAATAAATAAACCCCAGCTGTAACTAAAGTAGATGAATGTACTAAAGCAGAAACAGGGGTAGGCGCAGCTATCGCAGCAGGTAATCAAGAAGAAAAAGGAATTTGTGCTCTTTTAGTTATAGCAGCTAATATAACTAAAACCCCAATAATTAATATTTCATACTCATTTTGCATAATTTCTAAATAAAAAATATAATTTCATCTTCCATAATTTAATATTCATGCAATTGCTAATAATAAAGCAACATCTCCAATTCGATTAGATAAAGCAGTTAATATTCCAGCATTATAAGATTTAATATTCTGAAAATAAATTACTAAACAATAAGAAACAAGACCTAAACCATCCCATCCTAATAAAATACTAATTAAATTAGGTCTAATGATTAATAATATTATTGATATAACAAATATCAAAACTAACATAATAAAACGATTAATATTAATATCTCTTCTTATATATTCTTTTCTGTAATAAATTACTAATGAAGCAATTATTAAAACAAATGATATAAATAATAAACTTATTCAATCAAATAAAATTGTTATAACAATTGAAACTGAATTTAATGAAATCAATTCTCATTCAATGAAATAAATTATATCATTTAATAAAAAATTTAAACTACAAAAAAAACATATAATTCTAAAAAAAATTAAATTTACAAATCTAATTCTACAAATTGATAAATATTTCACGATCTAAAATGAATTTATCATATCACTAACACCACAAATTAGTATTTTTTTTAAACTATTTAAATATAATCATGAAAAACATATATCACTCTTTAAAATTAATAAATTTAAAGGTAATCAATGTAATAATAATAATAAATATTCACGAATTTTACCATTTCTAAAAGCATAAACTCCTGAAAAAATTTTACCATGTTGACTAAAAGAATATAAATATAAAGTATAAGCTGCTCTAAAAAAAGACAAAAAAGAAAGTATAATTATTGAAATTCAAGATCAAGAAACAATTCTATTTAATAAAGAAATTTCTCCTAATAAATTTAATGTAGGAGGTGCCGCTATATTAGCAGAACTTAATAAAAATCATCATAATGCTATAGCTGGTATAAAATTTAATATCCCCTTATTAATTAATAAACTTCGTCTACCTAACCGTTCATAAGAAATATTAGCTAAACAAAATAATCCTGATGAACATAATCCATGAGCAATTATCAATCTATAAGAACCTCTTAACCCTCAATAAGTTATAGTTAAAAGACCAGCCAATACAATTCCTATATGAGCAACTGAAGAATAAGCAATTAAAGATTTTAAATCAGTTTGACGCAAACATACTAAACTCACTAAAACTCCTCCGACTAATCTAATTCTAATTCAAACAAAACTATATTTTAAATTTATAAATTGTAAAATATTTAACACTCGTAATATTCCATAACCTCCTAATTTTAGTATAATACCAGCTAAAATTATAGAACCTGAAACAGGAGCTTCTACATGAGCTTTTGGCAATCATAAATGAACTAAAAATATTGGTATTTTTACTAAAAATGCACTTATTAAACAAAAATAAAGTAAATCATAATTAAATATATAATTATTTAATAAATAAAAATTTATAGTTCCTGTTTTATTTATTAAATAAAAAATACCAATTAATATAGGTAAAGAAACTAATAAAGTATAAAATAATAAATAAATTCCAGCTTGCAATCGCTCCGGTTGATATCCCCATCCTAAAATTAAAAATAATGTGGGAATTAAACTTCTTTCAAAAAATAAATAAAATATAAATAAATTTATTCTACTAAAAGTTAATACTAAAAATATTAATAATATAATAATATTTAATAAAAATAATTTTTTATAATTATTATATTTATTAATACTTTCACTTGCTATAATTATAAGAGCACAAATTCAAAATGACAATAAAATCAACCCATAAGACAGTATGTCTCCCCCTAAAAAATAAGAAATTCTTGATCAATAATTTAAAAAATTATTTATTAATAATATAATAAAACTTATAAAAAATAATAAAATTTGTACCATTCAAAATATATTATTTATAAAACATAAAGGTCTTAAAAAAATTAAAAAAAAAATTATTTTTAACATTATATAATTCTAAATGATTGAAAATAATCGTTACCATGTGTGCGAATTATCGAAACTAAAATTGATAAACCTAAAGCCCCTTCACAAACTCTAAAAGTCAAAAATATCATACTAAAATAACTTTCATAATTTAATAAATTTAAATAAATAAATAAAATAAAAAATAAACTTAATACAATAAATTCTAATCTTAATAATATTGAAAGTAAATGTTTTCGATTTGAAACAAAACAAAATAAACCAAAAATAAATAAAATTATTGGTAAAATTCAGTATAAAATTATAATCATTAGTTTTAATAGTTTAATAAAAACATTGGTCTTGTAAATCAAAAATAAGATTTTTTCTTTTAAAACTTCAAGAAAAAAGAATTTCTTTTTCATTAATCTCCAAAATTAATATTTTATATAAACTACTTCTTGATATTCTACAATTAATTCTTTACACAATAATTTTATTAACTTCAATTATTTTTATCAATATAATCCACCCTTTAGCTTTAGGTTTAACTCTACTAATTCAAACAATTTTAATTTGTTTAATTACAGGTTTAATAACAAAAACCTTTTGATTTTCTTATATTTTATTTTTAATTTTTTTAGGGGGTATATTAGTACTATTTATTTATGTAACATCCTTAGCATCAAATGAAATATTTAATTTATCACTAAAATTAACAATAATTTGTTTTATTACATTTATTTTAAGAATTTTTATTATTTTATTAGTAGATAAAAATTATTTTACTTTTTTTCTTTCAAATAATGAAATACAAAATATTTCTAATATTTATTCTTATTTTTCAGAAAATTCTTTATCTCTTAATAAACTTTATAATTTCCCTACTAACTTTATCACAATTCTATTAATAAATTATTTATTAATCACATTAATTGTAATTGTAAAAATTACAAAATTATTCAAAGGACCTCTTCGTCTTATAAATTAATGAATAAACCTTTACGAACCTCACACCCTTTATTTAAAATTGCTAACAATGCATTAGTTGATTTACCCGCACCAATTAATATTTCTTCTTGATGAAATTTTGGATCATTATTAGGATTATGTTTAATTATTCAAATTTTAACCGGACTATTTTTAGCTATACATTACACAGCTGATGTAAACATAGCATTTAATAGAGTAAATCATATTTGTCGTGATGTAAATTACGGATGATTATTACGAACTATACATGCTAACGGAGCCTCTTTTTTTTTTATTTGTATTTACTTACATGTAGGACGAGGAATTTATTATGGTTCTTATTTATTTACACCAACTTGAATAATTGGAGTAATCATTTTATTTTTAGTAATAGGAACTGCTTTCATAGGATATGTATTACCTTGAGGACAAATATCTTTTTGAGGAGCAACAGTAATTACAAATTTATTATCAGCAGTTCCTTATTTAGGAATTGATTTAGTCCAATGAATCTGAGGGGGATTCGCAGTTGATAACGCAACTTTAACTCGATTCTTTACATTTCACTTTATTTTACCTTTTATTGTTTTAGCAATAACAATAATTCATTTATTATTTTTACATCAAACAGGTTCAAATAACCCAATTGGATTAAATTCAAATACAGATAAAATTCCCTTTCATCCTTATTTTACATACAAGGATATTGTAGGATTTATTATTATAATTTTTGCTCTAATTTCATTAATTTTAATCAATCCTAATTTATTAGGAGACCCAGATAACTTTATCCCCGCTAATCCATTAGTAACACCAGCCCATATTCAACCTGAATGATATTTTCTATTTGCCTACGCAATTTTACGTTCAATTCCCAATAAACTTGGGGGAGTAATTGCTTTAATTCTTTCTATTGCAATTTTAATAATTTTACCTTTTTACCATTTAAGAAAATTCCGAGGAATTCAATTTTACCCAATTAATCAAATTTTATTTTGAATTATAGTAGTCACAGTAATTTTATTAACCTGAATTGGAGCCCGACCAGTTGAAGAACCTTATGTTTTAATTGGACAAATTTTAACTGTTATTTATTTCTTATACTACTTAATTAACCCTCTTGTTAATAAATGATGAGATAATTTATTAAATTAAGTTAATGAGCTTGAATAAGCATATGTTTTGAAAACATAAGATAGAAATTTTATTTTCTATTAACTTTACTAATAATAATTCATAACAATAAAGAAAATAATAAAATTTTAAATCCAATAAAAAATATCAAATAATTTAAAGAAAAAGATAAAAAACATTTTCAAGCCAAATATATTAATTTATCATACCGAAAACGAGGTAAAGTACCTCGAACTCAAATGAAAAAAAATGAAATAAATATTAATTTTAAATAAAATAATAAATTAAAAACATCACACCCTAAAAAAATCACACAAAATAATATACTTATAAATAAAATTCTTGCATATTCTGCTAAAAAAATTAAAGCAAATCCTCCTCTTCTATATTCTACATTAAACCCAGAAACTAATTCAGATTCTCCTTCTGCAAAATCAAATGGAGTCCGATTAGTTTCAGCTAAAGAAATAGTTAATCAAACTAATGCTATAGGAAATAAAATAAATAAAAATCAAATATAAATTTGATAATAATAAAAATATAAAAAATTATAACTCCCAATCAAAAAAATAAAAGATAATAAAATTAAACTTAATCTTACTTCATAAGAAATTGTTTGAGCAACCGCACGCAATCCTCCTAATAATGCATAATTTGAATTAGAAGATCAACCAGCTACCATAACAGTATAAACTCCTAAACTTGTACAACATAAAAAAAATAAACCTCCTAAATTAAATGAATATAATTTAACAAAAAAAGGCATACATATTCATACAATCAAAGATAAAAATAAAGAAAAAATAGGAGAAATATAATATCTTAAATAATTTGACAACAAAGGATAAGTTTGTTCTTTTGTAAATAATTTAATTGCATCACAAAAAGGTTGAGGAATTCCTATTAACCCAACTTTATTAGGTCCTTTACGAATTTGAATATAACCTAAAACTTTACGTTCTAATAAAGTTAAAAAAGCCACTCTTACAAGTACACAAATAATAATTAATAAACTCCCAATTAAAGATATAACTAATTCTATATAAAACAAGTACTATTTGTAAATAATATTACATTCATAAATTCTAAATTTATTGCACTAATCTGCCAAAATAGTATAAATTAATAATATTCTTTTTATAAAATATAATTATTTTAATATTTAATCCTTTCGTACTAAAATATTATAATTTTTTAAAGATAGAAACCAACCTGGCTTACGCCGGTTTGAACTCAGATCATGTAAGAATTTAAAAGTCGAACAGACTTAAAATTTGAACGGCTACACCCAAAATTATATCTTAATCCAACATCGAGGTCGCAATCTTTTTTATCGATAAGAACTCTCCAAAAAAATTACGCTGTTATCCCTAAAGTAACTTAAATTTTTAATCATTATTAATGGATCAATTATTCATAAATTAATGATTTTTATAAATTAAAAGTTTTTTAAATTTTAATATCACCCCAATAAAATATTTTAATTTATTATAATAAAAATAATCTTTATAATTAAAATAAACAAAATATAAAGATTTATAGGGTCTTCTCGTCTTTTAAATAAATTTTAGCTTTTTGACTAAAAAATAAAATTCTAAAAAAATTTAAATGAAACAGTTAATATTTCGTCCAACCATTCATTCCAGCCTTCAATTAAAAGACTAATGATTATGCTACCTTTGCACAGTTAGAATACTGCGGCCATTTAAAATTTCAGTGGGCAGGTTAGACTTTAAATTTATTTCAAAAAGACATGTTTTTGTTAAACAGGCGAACATTATTTTTGCCGAATTCTTTACACAAACTTATCATTTAAATTTATTTACACAAAAAAAAATATACTAATTTTATCATTATTACTTAATTTTAAAAATTAAAATTAATATTTCAATAAATAATTAAAATATAATAAATAATTTATTATATAAAATAAATTATAACATAATTTTAAACAATTGCTAATTCTAAGCATATATTTATTAAATTTATTTATTATTTATAAAAATTTATTTTATAGCTTATCCCATAAAATATTAAATTTATAAATTATTAAATTTATAAATTTATTTAATAAATTTATAAATTCTGAATTAAATTCATTTCTTGAAAAACTAGATACCTTTAAAAACGAATAACATTTCATTTCTAATATAATATTTAAAATAATTTTATTACATTAACTTTTATATTATATTAACTCTTTTAAAATCGAGAAAAATATTTTTTATATTTTTTATTTAATAAACACTGATACACAAGGTACAATAAATTAAATTTTCTTTTAAAATAATAATTTTTCAAATTATTTCAATTTTCTTTTACAATACTAATAAACTATAATTAAATTTATTTTTTCTTTAAACAATACTAAAACTTTTTTTTATAAAATTATTTTTAATACTTTAATAAAAAATAATATAAAATTAATAAATAAAATTTAATCAATTTATATTGATTCGCACAAAAATCTTTTCAATGTAAATGAAATGCTTTACTAAATAAGCTTTAAATTGTCATTCTAGATACACTTTCCAGTACATCTACTATGTTACGACTTATCTTACCTTAATAATAAGAGCGACGGGCGATGTGTACATATTTTAGAGCTAAAATCAAATTATTAATCTTTATAATTTTACAACCAAATCCACCTTCAAAAACTTTTTCATAATTTTATCCGTTTAAATAAATTTATTGTAACCCATTATTACTTAAACATAAGCTACACCTTGATCTGATATAAATTCTAATAAAAATTATTGAATATTATTATTCTTATAAAATATTCTGATAACGACGGTATATAAACTGATTACAAATTTAAGTAAGGTCCATCGTGGATTATCGATTACAAAACAGGTTCCTCTGGATAGACTAAAATACCGCCAAATTTTTTAAGTTTCAAGAACATAACTATTACTACTTTAGTATTAATGTTTACATTTTAAATAATAGGGTATCTAATCCTAGTTTTAAATTAAAATTTGTGAGCTTCAATTACTTAATTAATAAAAAATTTAAATTTAAAATTTCACTTAATAAATTTAATTAAATTTAAAATAAATCAATTTAACTCTTACTGAAAAAATTCATTCGTATAATTGGTGTAACCGCGATTGCTGGCACCAATTTTATCTATACTCTTTAATATTACTATATCTAAATTTCTTTAATTTATAATATTAATTACTGCGATTATAAACAATTTATTTATTTTTAAAATAAATAAAATTTCACACAAAAATTTACATATAAATCAAATTAATAACAAATTTTTAAGCCAAAATAAAACTTTATTATTTAATATATTTTAAAAATTTTACGCCTAACAATTAAATATTTAAATTATAAATAATTACAAAAAGTAATCAATTTAATCAAATAAAATATAAATTAAATAAATTTTATTAATCACTAAATCTGAAATAAATACCCCTTATTTATTTTTATAAAAATTAATATTTATTTTTTTAAAAAAAATAATAATAATTTTATAATTAATTAATTAAGTAATTAATTTTTAAAATATAATTAAGTATTAATTAAAATAATAATATTTTGTATTAATTTCTTAAAAAATAATAAAATTTTTAAAAATTTTTTTTAATCACTAAATCTGAAAAATTTAATTCCCCTTATTTTTTTTTAAAAAAAAATTATCATTTTTTTTAATTTATTATAATATTTTTAAAAAAAAAATTTTTTAAAAAATAATAAAATTTTTAATAAAATAATACATTTTAGTATTTATAAAAATAAATTAATTCCTTTTTTAAATAAATCCAATAAACTACAAATTTAAATAAAATTAAATAATTTTAAAATATTATTTATTATAATTTTTTAAAAAAATAATTTTTATTAAAAAATAAAAATTAATAAATAAAAATCAATAAAAATAAACAAAAATAATTAATATTTAATAAGAATAAAATACCAATAAATACAATAAATTGTTAACAATTTATTAACTTATAAAAATCCTTTGGATTTTTTTTTTTTTTTTTTAAATTTTTAAAATTTTAGTTAAAAAGAATAATAACTTATTTTTAAAAATTAAAATTTTTTTAAAAAATTTTTGTATACTAGTTCTAGATTAATAGATAATATATATATATATAAATATTTAATATATTATTATATAGCTAACATTTATAAAAAAAAATTTCGCAATCCAAAAATGCTTATATGTTTATTAAAAAAAATCTATATTTTAAAGATTTATCTAATAATTCTTTGGATTTATATAAATTTATATAAATTTTATAAATTATTATATATTTATATATTTATATATTGTTGTAAATTTACATTAATATATATATCTATATAGAAATTTTTAATTATTATTTTCATTTTTATATGTTTATTAAAAAAAATACTAAAATGTATTATTTAATTAAAAATATTACTATTTAAAAAAACTTTCTTTTTTTAAAAAAAAATTAGTAAAAAAAAAAAAAAAAAAAAAAAAAAAAAAAAACGAATGAAAATGAATTGCCTGATAAAAAGGGTTACCTTGATAGGGTAAATTATGTAGTATTCTACATTCATTAACACTTTTTTACTTTTTTTTACAAAGGATTTATATTTAATAGAATTAAACTATTTCTAAAAGTATCAAAAACTTTTGTGCATCGTACACTAAAATATATCAATAAATTAAAAAGATAAGCTAACTAAGCTACTGGGTTCATACCCCATTTATAAAGGTTTTAATCCTTTTCTTTTTAATTTTTAACAACTCTTCAAAAATTTTATTTGTTACAATAATAATTATTGGAACTTTAATCACAGTAACAGCAAATTCTTGGTTGGGAGCTTGAATAGGTTTAGAAATTAATTTATTATCTTTTATCCCCCTTATAAGAGATAGTAATAATTTAAAATCTACTGAAGCTTCTTTAAAATATTTTTTAACCCAAGCTCTTGCTTCAACAGTTTTATTATTTTCTGTAATTTTATTAATATTAAATAATAATATAAATTATGAAATTAATAATTCTTTTATTTCTATAATTACTATATCGACTTTATTATTAAAAAGAGGATCAGCTCCATTTCATTTTTGATTTCCAAATTTAATAGAAGGACTAACATGAATAAATGCTTTATTATTAATAACTTGACAAAAAATTGCACCTTTAATATTAATTTCTTATTTAAATATAAATAAAATTTTATTAATTAGAGTAATTTTATCAGTTATTGTAGGAGCTATTGGTGGTTTAAATCAAACATCTTTACGTAAACTAATAGCTTACTCTTCAATTAATCATTTAGGATGAATATTAAGAGCATTAATATTAAATGAGTCAACATGATTAATTTATTTTTTATTTTATTCATATTTATCCTTTACACTAATTTTTATATTCAATATTTTAAAATTATTTCATTTAAATCAATTATTTTCTTGATTTATTCATAATAAAATTTTAAAATTCATTTTATTTATAAATTTTTTATCTTTAGGAGGTCTTCCCCCATTTTTAGGATTTTTACCAAAATGAATTGTAATTCAACAGTTAACTTTTTGTAATCAATATTTTCAATTATTAATTTTATTAATAACAACTTTAATTACATTATTTTTTTATCTACGAATATGTTATTCAGCTTTTATACTAAATTATTACGAAAATAACTGAGTTGTTAATTTACAATTTAATAATTTTACAATAAATTTATTTATACTATTATCTTTTTTTTCAATTTTTGGTTTTATTTTTATTTCATTATTTTTTGTTATACTTTAAACTAAGGCTTTAAGTTAAATAAACTCATAGCCTTCAAAGCTGTAAATATAGGTATATCCTTTAAGCCTTAGTAAATTTTACTCCTTCAAAATTGCAGTTTGATATCATTGTTGACTATAAGACCTGTTGTATTATTGATTAAGAAGAATAATTCTTATAAATAGATTTACAATCTATCGCCTAAACTTCAGCCACTTAATCGCGACAATGGTTATTTTCAACAAATCACAAAGATATTGGAACTTTATATTTTATTTTCGGAGCATGAGCCGGAATAGTAGGAACTTCATTAAGAATTTTAATTCGTGCAGAATTAGGACACCCAGGAGCATTAATTGGAGATGATCAAATTTATAATGTAATTGTAACAGCCCATGCTTTTGTAATAATTTTTTTTATAGTAATACCTATTATAATTGGAGGATTTGGAAATTGATTAGTACCTTTAATACTTGGAGCTCCTGATATAGCATTTCCCCGAATAAATAATATAAGATTTTGACTACTACCTCCTGCCTTAACTTTATTATTAGTAAGAAGTATGGTTGAAAATGGAGCTGGAACAGGATGAACTGTTTACCCTCCGCTATCTGCAGGAATTGCACATGGAGGAGCTTCAGTAGATTTAGCAATTTTTTCATTACATCTAGCTGGAATTTCTTCTATTCTAGGAGCAGTAAATTTTATTACAACAGTAATTAATATACGATCTACAGGAATTACTCTTGATCGAATACCATTATTTGTTTGATCAGTTGTTATTACAGCTTTATTATTACTTTTATCTCTTCCTGTTTTAGCCGGAGCTATTACAATACTATTAACTGACCGAAATTTAAATACATCATTTTTTGATCCAGCAGGAGGAGGTGACCCAATTCTTTACCAACATTTATTTTGATTTTTTGGCCACCCAGAAGTTTATATTTTAATTTTACCAGGATTCGGAATAATTTCTCATATTATTAGTCAAGAATCAGGTAAAAAGGAAACTTTTGGTTCTTTAGGAATAATTTACGCAATATTAGCAATTGGTTTATTAGGATTTATTGTATGAGCTCACCATATATTTACAGTTGGAATAGATGTCGATACACGGGCATATTTTACATCAGCGACAATAATTATTGCCGTACCTACCGGAATTAAAATTTTTAGTTGATTAGCTACTCTTCATGGTACTCAACTTACTTATTCTCCATCAATCTTATGAGCATTAGGATTTGTATTTTTATTCACAGTAGGAGGATTAACTGGAGTAGTTTTAGCTAATTCATCTGTTGATATTATTTTACATGACACTTATTATGTAGTAGCTCATTTTCATTATGTTTTATCAATAGGAGCAGTTTTCGCAATTATAGCAGGATTTATTCATTGATACCCTTTATTTACAGGACTAACTCTTAATAATAAATGATTAAAAAGTCAATTTGTTATTATATTTATTGGTGTAAATTTAACATTTTTTCCTCAACATTTTCTAGGTTTAGCAGGGATACCTCGACGATATTCCGATTATCCTGATGCTTACACCACATGAAATGTAATTTCAACAATCGGTTCATCAATTTCATTATTAGGAATTTTATTTTTTTCTATATTATTTGAGAAAGTTTAATTTCACAACGTCAAGTTATTTACCCAATTCAATTAAATTCATCTATTGAATGATACCAAAATACTCCGCCTGCTGAACATAGATACTCCGAATTACCATTATTAACTAATTAATTAATCTAATATGGCAGATTAGTGCAATGGATTTAAGCTCCATATATAAAGTATTTTACTTTTATTAGAATTAATTTAATGTCAACATGAGCTAATTTAGGCCTTCAAGATAGAGCTTCCCCTTTAATAGAACAATTAATTTTTTTCACGACCACGCATTATTAATTTTAGTAATAATTACCGTATTAGTAGGATACCTTATATTCATATTATTTTTTAATAGTTACGTAAATCGATTTTTACTACATGGTCAATTAATTGAAATAATTTGAACAATTTTACCAGCTGTTATTCTTTTATTTATTGCTTTTCCTTCTTTACGATTATTATATCTTTTAGACGAAATTAATGAACCTTCTGTAACTTTAAAAAGAATTGGTCATCAATGATATTGAAGTTATGAATATTCTGATTTTAATAATATTGAATTTGATTCATATATAATTCCTACAAATGAATTAACAACAGATGGATTTCGTCTTTTAGATGTTGATAACCGAATTGTATTACCAATAAATTCTCAAATTCGAATTTTAGTGACAGCAGCAGATGTAATTCATTCATGAACAATTCCTTCATTAGGAGTAAAAGTTGATGGAACTCCTGGACGATTAAATCAAACTAATTTTTTTATTAATCGTCCTGGTTTATTTTATGGACAATGTTCAGAAATTTGTGGAGCAAATCATAGTTTTATACCTATTGTAATTGAAAGAGTTCCTACTAATTATTTTATCAAATGAATTTCTAATAATTTAAATTCATCACAAGATGACTGAAAGCAAGTACTGGTCTCTTAAACCATTTTATAGTAAATTAGCAATTACTTCTTGTGAAAAAATTAGTTAAATATATAACATTAGTATGTCAAACTAAAATTATTAAATTATTAATATTTTTTAATACCACAAATAGCTCCAATTAGATGACTTTTATTATTTTTTATTTTTTCGATTACTTTTATTTTATTTTGTTCTTTAAATTATTATTCTTATTTACCTTCTTCTCCTAAATCAAATGAATTAAAAAATATTAAATTAAATTCAATAAATTGAAAATGATAACAAATTTATTCTCTGTATTTGATCCTTCAGCAATATTCAATTTATCATTAAATTGAATTAGAACATTTTTAGGAATTTTAATAATTCCTTCTATTTATTGATTAATACCTTCTCGGTATAATATTTTTTGAAATTCAATTCTTTTAACTCTTCATAAAGAATTTAAAACACTATTAGGGCCTTCTGGCCATAACGGATCTACATTTATTTTTATTTCTCTATTTTCATTAATTTTATTTAATAATTTTATAGGTTTATTTCCTTATATTTTCACAAGAACAAGCCATTTAACTCTAACTTTAACGTTAGCGTTGCCTTTATGATTATCATTTATAATTTACGGATGAATTAATCACACTCAACATATATTTGCTCATTTAGTACCTCAAGGAACACCCGCTATTCTTATACCTTTTATAGTATGTATCGAAACTATTAGAAATATTATCCGACCCGGAACTTTAGCCGTTCGACTAACAGCCAATATAATTGCTGGACATCTTTTATTAACTTTATTAGGTAACACAGGACCTTCAATATCATACATTTTAGTGACATTTTTATTAATTGGTCAAATTGCTCTATTAATTTTAGAATCAGCTGTTGCTATAATTCAATCATATGTATTTGCAGTTTTAAGAACTTTATACTCTAGAGAAGTTAACTAAATAATTAACATTAATGTCTACACATTCAAATCACCCATTTCATCTTGTTGATTACAGACCATGACCACTAACAGGAGCTATTGGAGCAATAACAACTGTTTCAGGTATAGTTAAATGATTTCATCAATATGATACATCATTATTTTTATTAGGTAATATTATCACAATTCTTACTGTTTATCAATGATGACGAGATGTATCTCGTGAAGGAACATATCAAGGTCTGCATACTTACGCCGTTACTACAGGGCTACGATGAGGAATAATTTTATTTATTCTATCAGAAGTATTATTCTTTGTAAGTTTTTTTTGAGCATTTTTCCACAGAAGTTTATCCCCAGCAATTGAATTAGGAGCTTCATGACCCCCAATAGGAATTATTTCATTTAATCCTTTCCAAATTCCCCTTTTAAATACTGCAATTTTACTAACATCAGGAGTAACTGTAACATGAGCTCATCATAGATTAATAGAAGGAAATCACTCACAAACTACTCAAGGATTATTTTTTACAGTTTTATTAGGAATTTATTTTACAATTTTACAAGCTTACGAATACATCGAAGCTCCTTTTACAATTGCTGATTCTGTTTATGGCTCAACTTTTTTTATAGCAACAGGATTCCATGGAATTCATGTATTAATCGGAACAACTTTTTTATTAATTTGTTTACTACGACACTTAAATAATCATTTTTCTAAAAATCACCATTTTGGTTTTGAAGCAGCCGCTTGATATTGACATTTTGTTGATATTGTTTGATTATTTTTATATGTTACAATTTATTGATGAGGAGGCTAATTAAATTATAAATATCTATATAGTATAAAAGTATATTTGACTTCCAATCATAAGGTCTATTAATAATAGTGTAGATAATTTTTTCAATTATTTTAATCGCTTCAATCATTATAATAATTTCATTTATTGTTATATTTTTAGCCTCAATTTTATCAAAAAAAACTTTAGTTGACCGAGAAAAAAGCTCGCCATTTGAATGCGGATTTGACCCAAAATCATCTTCACGGTTACCTTTTTCTTTACGGTTTTTTTTAATTACAATTATTTTTTTAATTTTTGATGTAGAAATTGCGTTAATTCTCCCAATAATTATTATTTTTAAATTTTCAAATTTATTTATTTGAACTATTACTTCAATTATTTTCATTTTAATTTTATTAATTGGACTTTACCATGAATGAAAATCAAGGAATATTAAATTGATCAAATTAAAAGGGTTGTAGTTAAATATAACATTTGATTTGCATTCAAAAAGTATTGAATTATTCAATCTACCTTAAAATAAAATGAATATGAAGCGATTTATTGCAATTAGTTTCTGACCTTTAATTTTAGGTATTGTAATTTACCCTATATTCTTTAATTGAAGCCAAAAAGCGGCTTATCACTGTTAATGATAAAAATTGAGAATTATCTCCAATTAAGGGAAGTGTGGTTGTTCAAGTAAAAGCTGCTAACTTTTTTCTTTTAATGGTTAAATTCCATTTACACTTCTATTTATATAGTTTAAAATAAAACATTACATTTTCATTGTAAAAATAAATTACTTATATTTTTATAAATTACTAAAAATAATTCATTATATATTCAAAGATTAATAAATCTCCATAACATCTTCAGTGTTATACTCTAAATATAAGCTATTTGAATTTATAAAATCTAACTAAAAATCTTAGTAAAATTAAAATTCATAACACAAATAATATTAAATAAATTTTTAAACTATTATTATGTATTAAAAATAAAGAATTGTGAATAATTTACTAATTTCTTATATAAATATTGACCTCCAAAATATTCAGATCAACCTTGGTCAAAACTTTTTACAAACAATTTGACCATAATTTAAAGGAAAAATAAATAATTCCATAAGTTCTTAATATAAGGTATAAATCATATAGAACCTATAAAAGTTGATAAATTATATAAATTTAAAGATTTATTGATTCTATATAAATTTCTTAAAGAAATCAAATAACCAATTAATCCCCCTACAATACAAACAAATAAAGTCAATATTTTTAAATAATAAGGTAAACAAATTATATCAGGAGTTACAAAAATTAATCAATTTAAATATACTCCCTCCAATAATTCTTATAAATAATAATCCTAATATACCTCGTAATATAACTCAACTTTCATCATTTAATATATTTAATCTACCACAATTTAAATCTCCAGGTTATTGAATAATAAACCTAACCGAAAAGAATAACATACTGTTAAACCAGTAGAAAAAAAATATAAAAAAAAAGAAAATAAATTAATATTTCTCATTCTTACAATTTCTAAAATTAAATCTTTTGAATAAAATCCTGCTAAAAAAGGCATCCCACAAAGAGCTAAATTAGATACATTAAAAACAAGCTGAAGTTAAAGGTATATGAATTCCTTAACCCCCCTATCAACTGAATATCCTGTGAGAATTATTTATATTATGAATAATAGCCCCAGCACATATAAATAACAATGCTTTAAATAAAGCATGAGATCAACAAATGAAATATTGCTAATTTATAAAAACCTATTGATAAAATTCTTATTATTAAACCCCAACTGACTTAATGTTGATAAAGCAATAATTTTTTTCAAATCAAATTCAAAATTGGCCCCTAAACCAGCTATAAATATTGTTATAACCCCGATAATAAAAGTAAAAATTGACCTAATATAGAATTTCTTAATAAAATATTAAAACGAATTAATAAATAAACCCCAGCTGTAACTAAAGTAGATGAATGTACTAAAGCAGAAACAGGGGTAGGCGCAGCTATCGCAGCAGGTAATCCAAGAAGAAAAAGGAATTTGTGCTCTTTTAGTTATAGCAGCTAATATAACTAAAACCCCAATAATTAATATTTCATACTCATTTTGCATAATTTTCTAAATAAAAAATATAATTTCATCTTCCATAATTTAATATTCATGCAATTGCTAATAATAAAGCAAACAGCATCTACCAATTCGATTAGATAAAGCAGTTAATATTCCAGCATTATAAGATTTAATATTCTGAAAAATAAATTACTAAGAAACAATAAGAAACAAGACCTAAACCATCCCATCCTAATAAAATACTAATTAAATTAGGTCTAATGATTAATAATATTATTGATATAACAAATATCAAAACTAACCAATAATAAAACGATTAATATTAATATCTCTTCTTTCCTCTATATTCTTTTCTGTAATAAATTACTAATGAAGCAATTATTAAAACAAATGATATAAATAATAAACTTATTCAATCAAATAAAATTGTTATAACAATTGAAACTGAATTTAATGAAATCAATTCTCATTCAATGAAATAAATTATATCCATTTAATAAAAAATTTAAACTACAAAAAAAACATATAATTCTAAAAAAAATTAAAATTTACAAATCTAATTCTACAAATTGATAAATATTTCACGATCTAAAATGAATTTATCATATCACCTAACACCACAAATTAGTATTTTTTTTAAACTATTTAAATATAATCATGAAAAACATATATCACTCTTTAAAATTAATAAATTTAAAGGTAATCAATCTTAATAATAATAATAAATATTCACGAATTTTACCATTTCTAAAAGCATAAACTCCTGAAAAAATTTTACCATGTTGACTAAAAGAATATAAATATAAAGTATAAGCTGCTCTAAAAAAAGACAAAAAAGAAAGTATACGAATTATTGAAATTCAAGATCAAGAAACAATTTTATTTAATAAAGAAATTTCTCCTAATAAATTTAATGTAGGAGGTGCCGCTATATTAGCAGAACTTAATAAAAAAATCATCATAATGCTATAGCTGGTATAAAATTTAATATCCCCTTATTAATTAATAAACTTCGTCTACCTAACCGTTCATAAGAAATATTAGCTAAACAAAATAATCCTGATGAACATAATCCATGAGCAATTATCAATCTATAAGAACCTCTTAACCCTCAATAAGTTATAGTTAAATATCAGCCAATACAATTCCTATATGAGCAACTGAAGAATAAGCAATTAAAGATTTTAAATCAGTTTGACGTAAACATACTAAACTCACTAAAACTCCCCCAACTAATCTAATTCTAATTCAAACAAAACTATTTATAAATTGTAAAATATTTAACACTCGTAATATTCCATAGCCTCCTAATTTTAGTATAATACCAGCTAAAATTA
>JAWNPK010000100.1:535000-600412 GCA_035047565.1 Drosophila mulleri | reverse complement strand
GAAAGGGAGGGAGACAGCGAAAGTGAGCGAGTGCGAGTGCGAGTGCGAGAGAGGCGAATAACGAATGAGCCAGCAAAGGCAAAGGAGCAGCAGCAACAGCAACAACAACAACAACAACGGCACATCAAATGCAACGTTGCCAAATTTCAGCCATGCCCCAAAATAGCTGCAAAGAAAAGCAAAAGAAATAATACAAATTGCTTAACTGTTTTCAACAAGAGCAGAAAAAATCAATATGCGCCTGTGAATCGCATTTAAATAGACTGAGAAGAGAGAGAAGCAGAAAAAAATATAAAAATTAAAATAAAATAAATAAATAAATAAAGTAAAGAAAAAATAAGCAGAACAAGAAGAGTTGAAATGATAATTTGATAAAAATAATCCCTTGGAGCTAGACCAAATGCTTTTTAAAAATCATTTAAAGATGACTGGATGTATACACTACCTCTACTACTATAACTATTGTTAGCTTACAATATAAACTACTATTTTCGTATTGATAAATGCAATCTATTGTTGGAGTTATATCAAATGTTTTTAATCAGTTGTAGATTTACTAGATATGTTTGTATTTATATATCTATCTCCATTAGTAGTTATATTAGCTCATATTCTCAATTAACGATAGTTATGACGATAAAACTATCGGTAACTTACAATATCAACTACTATTTTCATGAATACAAATGCATATGAATGTATGTACAATATGTATGTATATTTAACTTATTTATCAAATATTATAGGGTATGTTGAAAGTAAAGTCAAGATAGGGCTAATTCTCACTATACATATACATATGTACAGTTTGACACGAAAGTGTTTTCACATGGGGAAAAAATTAAATTTTTGTTCTACATATGTATGTATGTATATTCTCACTATACAAATATATACATACATACATACATACACTGTGTTCAGTCATGGACAAACAGCAGATAATATCAACTGAAGTTCAGGTAGACGAGTCCAATAACTACTATTATAGAGCATAAGAAGAAAATGTAAAAGTCTGGAACACGCTAACCCTCATTTAGTAGTTTTTTTTTTTTTTTTTTTAAGGGTTGCATTTGACTCAAGATGAAACACAACTTTTCAACTAATTTTGTCGCTTTTCTTGTGTAGGTTTAAAAATTCTTGTAAAGAGAAAAAAAAAACCCATTTGAATGTTTTATTTTATTGTTTTTACTATTATTATTTTTAACAAGTTATGTCATTAAGTTTAGGTTTTTACGTTATTTTATTTAGATTTCTATTTTTTCATTTTACAGCTGGGAGTTTTTTCTATAAAATTTGGAATTTTTGCCTTTTTTTAAAGCACTCCATTAGTATTCCAAGCTACCGGTAAAGCTGAAAGTTTTTTATTGGATTTATAATAGAAATTCGATAAGGATTGAAAGAGAGAGAGAGAGAGAGAGAGAGAGAGAGAGAGAGAGAGAGAGAGAGAGAGAGAGAGAGAGAAATACTCTATTATATAAATTTTTATATACATTTGTATGTATGTGTGTATGTATAGAAATGTATAGAAAAAGTCAAATGAAATAATTATGATGGATGATGGATGAATGAGCATTATGTTCTCCATACTTATGTTGATTCTAGACATACGATGCGTTTAAATATTGCGGTAAATAGAACCTTTCACTTTAGCCATATCAAATTCTTCATAAATAGTGCAATTTCGTAAAGTGCGAAGAGATTAATTAATACATACATACATATGTGTATTTATAGCATGATGAGATGCGAGAGATATCGGACACTATATTGTGTATATCTTTTTCTATATACATATGTATGTATGTTTATACATATATGTATGTATGTATGTTTGCAGACCAATTATTTCATCTGTTGTTGTTGTTGTTGCAGCTGTAATAATGGGAACAGTAGCTTTATGTTGCCAGGCAACGTGTGTGTGTTGGTGAGTGCGTGTGTTGCAGCAACCCCGACTAAAATGTTGCGCCCCACCCACCGCCCATCAGCCCTATGCTCAAGCTACTCCCACATACGCGCAGCAGTTGCCCATGTGTGCGGCATATGTATGCGTTTTGCCATTGTTTTTGTTGTTGTTATTGTTGTTGTTGTAGGTGCCGCTTCTTCTTACTGTTGCACTTTGCAAGAGGAAGCAGCAGCAGCAACAGCAGCTGCAGCCGCTGCAGAAGATGATAATGATGAACATGTTAAAGAGGTGCCACAGATGCAGCGAGAGTAAGAGAGAGACAGAGAAAGAGAGAGAGAGGAGGCCTGCGAATCTTGCGATGTGTTGTGAAAGCTTAAAAAAACACACACACAGCCACGCACACGCAAACCCTGACAGAAACGCAGGCAAAACCTACGACACATTTGCTGGCTGAAAACACGTTCCATGCCGCGTTCACATGCGCTTATTTCTGTACAAAAAGCAAAAAAATACAAAAATACAAAAATCATAAAATATGTACGAGAGCAGCAACAACAACAATAACTAGTGTAATAACTGATAAAAACACACGCATCAAAAACAACCCACACATACACACAGGAGCACTAAAAGTATACAAATATATATGTATGTATGTATGTACATATATAAAAAATAAAATAAAATAAAAATAAAAGCTGGCGCACTAAATTAAAGCTTGAACGAAAAATCAATACTTTGCTCCACGGTAGCAGCGCAGCAGCAGAGCAGCAGAGACGAGCAAAAACCAGCCAAACAACAACAGCAGAGCAGCCAAACAACAACAGCAGAGCAGCGAACGAAAAATGGGCTGCAGCAACAGCAGCAGTATCAGCAGGGGGCAGTGGGCAGCGGGCTAAGCAGAACGTCGGCGCTGGCAGAGGCGCTATCTCAAATAAATTGCTTTCGGCCTACTCGTGATTTTTTTTTTCGTTTCGTTTAGCTTTTTTTTTCTTTTCGGTTTGTTTCGTTTACTTTTTTCATTTCGTTGCTTCTCACTTCGCCTTTTCGTTTTTGGCGTTGTGAATATTTTACTGTACATATTTGTGGCTGCTGCTGCTACTTCTCCCGTCGCCTGTGCTGACGCCCACACGAAGCACACAATCACAAGCAAAGAAAATGTGTATATGTACATACATACATATGTATGTGTGGACTTTATACCAGCGCGCCAATGCTCCACAATTATTATTATTATACGGTCACCGTGTAAAAATACGTGCATGTTCCGTGTGTGTGTGTGCCTGTCTGCTTCTTCTTACTCACGGTATTTTTTTACGTTTCACCTTGCGCACCCGCGCACTCCTTGCCCCTTTTCTGCCATCAACCGTTCGTCGTGTGTTTATTGCTACGTTTTACTCGTTAGACTCGTTTGCTTTTACGTCTCCTATCATTTTTCATATACATACACACACACACACACAACGTTTGCAACGACAGCTACACACACACAAGTATACGTTTGCTGCGCTGCTACTCCGGGGGATTTTTGTGCACGTCACTATGCAGGGCTCACCGACTGATTGTCGTTCGGTCTGTCGGTCTCACGTTCGGTCTGGCTGCCTGTCTGGCGGTTGGTCGTTCATTCGTTCGTGTGCTTACTCGCTCTTTCATTTTGTCTCGTTATGACGTTGCGAGTTTTGTGCCTGCCATTTACGTTCGTAGTTGCCAGTGTGCGTGTACATATGTGTATGTGACTTGCTTGTGCATGTATGTATATGTTTCGTATTCAGTTGCCAACGGCGCTGCCTGCCCTCCTCCTTACACTTGCTGTTGCGTCACCCGCGCGCTGCTTAACCAACACACGAACAACGTCGTACAACTTTGCTGCGCAGCAACGTAGCTGCCTGCTGTTTGCTTTGCAGTTGTATGGTTATATATAAATACATACATATATAAATGTATGTACATATATATATATATGTATGTATATATATTTATATACTTGCATATATAAATGTTTATATATATATGTATATATGATATATGTATGTATTTATATATATTTGTGTGTGTTCAAGTTCCCGCGTTGTTGCTCTCTGTTTTTGCTCAACCTCAACAGTGGCCCATAGCTCGCCCGCTTCCTCCCCTTTTGTGACGACAACGACAACGACCGACCGACAGACCGACAGACGCAACGACTGCTTGTCAGACAGTCCGAACGAACGACCGAACCAAACGGTTCGTTTGCTCACGCTCTTCTCTCTGTCTCTCTTATATTCTGGCTCGTTTGTTTGCGCACGGCGCATTCTGTCTCGTTTTTGCACATGGCATGCAGATGTTGTACTCGGCAGCGGCAGAGGCAGAGGCAGCATTTTTTCTTCGTTGTTTTGCTTTAGCTTCGAGTTGGCTTTTTTTATAATTTCTTTTTTTATGCTATTATTATTATTATTATTATTATAACGCTGTTGGCATCGATGCTGGCTGCGCTGCTTTACTTGTTTCTTTTTACGTATAGTTTTAAGCCTCTTTTCATATTGTCGTCTACTGCTGCTGTGCTGCTGCTTGTTTGTTGTTGGTGTTGCTGTTGTTGTTGCTGTTGGTTGTGTGCGTGTGTTGTTATTTTTATTAATTTGTTTGCGCTGGGGCCGGTGAAAATTGTCAACAGCGCATTTGGCTGGCTCGACGCTTGCGTCGCTGCCGCCGTAGACGTTGCCGTCGCTGCTTTAATCTTACGCGTGCTTAAGTTTTTTTTTTCTACTTATTTTCTGTCTTTTGCTTTGTGTTAAGTGCGGCAACGTTGCATGATTTGTTGTTGGACCTGAATATATTTTTATTGCTGCCGACGTCGCTGCTTTTGCGTGGCTTTTGGTTGTTGCGACGCTTGGCTGATTTTTTTTTTGCTTTGTGGAATTTGTGCTTAATTTTCGTCTGTTTATGAGTGTGAGTTTGCATGAGTATGAGAATGAGTGTGTATGTATGTATGTATGTATGTGTATGAGTGTTTTTGCCGTTTGCTTAAATTCAATCCAATTTCTGTGCAATTTTCATAGTGTGAATTTAATTTACTAAAAGTTACTCAGCTCTACGCGTCGCTGTGTATGCATTGCGAATTGTTATTGCTGTTGTTGTTGCCTGCCAGCTGTTAATTGTTATTGTTTTTATTTATTTGTGGCTGTGCAGTTTAATTGCTTTCATTAAACGCAACAACAATAACAAAAATGTTGCTGACAACAACAACAACAACAGCAGCAGCAGCAATAGAGCGACGGCGACGGCCGTGGCTCAGCGGCATCAGCGCTTAGCTGCGCCAACTAAACATGTGACTGCGCGCTGTTGCCAAGTTTCATTATTTCAGTTTCCAGTTTGTCGACACTGCCAGGGTTTTTTTTTTTTTTTTTTTTTTTTTTTTTTTTTTTGCCGTTTCTGCTTCGGCTGCTTTCTGATATGTATTTTGCTGTTGGGCTGCTGCTGCTACTTTCTGCTGCCGCAGCCGCTGCTGTTTCTGATTTTTGTTTTCTGTTTTCTGTTTTGCACGTAGGCAACACACGCGTAAATACATATCTCTGTAAAGCTGCTGCGGGCACCTGGGAATACCGCAAATGCGACAAAAATTAGCCTACGAGAGTGAATAAAAAAGAGGAGAGAGCGAGAGAGAGAGAGATTGAGAGAGTGACCGAGAGATATGGAGTTAGTGAAATTGTTATTCTCATATTTTGGACATTAATTTGAGAGTTTGGCGGCAGCGACAGCGGAGCTGATAAGCGAATCTTAAATTCTTAAGCAGTGATAAGCGAGCTTATCATACATGAGTGGCGATAGAAAATATTCGATATGTGATAGCGATTACGGTTATATGTAATGTACTAGTGAGTGGTTATATTCAAATACATACATATGTGTGTGTGTGTGTGCCAGATATAAATATGAATGAAATGTTCGAATATATGTATACAAAATATACCTCGATATACTTACATATGTATATAGAAATGTACATATGAATGTACATATGTATGTGTACTATGTATATAAATGTGTCGTCTGAGGGCTATAAAATAAATTTATTGCAAAATAAATGAAAAGAAAATCTTTTTTTTTTCTTTTTCAAATACATATGTTGTATGTGCATATGTGTGTATTATTGTTATTGTGGCTCAATTGCTACTGTCAAAAAACGTGTTAAGTGTTTCATAAAGTATTTTTAAAAGAAAATGCGCCAATAAATTACGAATTACGAAATACGGAAGGTAGGAAATAGTATTTGATAATATGTCGTACAGTGTTCGTTCGCTAAATAGAATACTAACAGATATTTGTATTTAGGATTATATGTACATATGTACATACATATGTATATATGTATGTATTCCTAAAGATCTGGAGTAAAGCTTTAACAAATGCCTAAAATATGACAATCTGACTTACATATGTACATACATATGTACATATGTATGTATAGTATACGGATATTTGCTGTAGAGTTGCCCATTTTCGACGGATTCTTGGAAAAATAATAAAACACATATTCAAGGCAAATTTATAGATCTCAAACGTTTCAGCGTCATAAGTGATTCATTGTTATACTCGACAACCATTGAAAATGGGAAACCTGGTTATAATATTTCTTTGTTTGTGAAAATGTACTATGTAACAGGTCGAAGAAGGCGTGACAGAGCCCGTCGATTCTATATGTATACACTTGATCAGAATGAAGTGCTGTCTGCATGTCTGTCCGTTACAATATACATACATATACATATGTACATACATACATACATACATATGTACATACATACATACATACATACATACATACATACATACATACATACATACATACATACATACATACATACATACATATGTAAGAATAAAGACAATTCGGAAACGACTGTAGTCGATTTCGTCTTCTGTCTGTCTGTCTAAAGGTCTAAGAGTGGTATATGAGCACTTTATTGGAACCAAAAACGTGTTTTTCATGATATTTGAGTTGTAACTTTTCAACTAAAGAATCCAGAGACATCATTTGTTTTGTAAAGTATAGTTACTTAATAAGTTAATAAGAATATATATAGATTATGTAGCTAATACAACAACAGGAAGATATTATTGATACACTGTATATACGTACATACATATGGAGCTACAATATGTACATACATATGTACATATATGTATGTATTATGTGCTATAAGTTATCTGTCTAGATATTCTTTTCACTCATATAATATTCTCTTATCACTCATATAATATTCAAATAGAGCCAATTTAGCTCGAGATATGAATATTTATGTATCTATAAATATCTTCATATACATATGTATGTACATACATATATACCATATACATACATACATAGACTATATTACGTATTGCTATATCTTATCTATATCTTGTCTTATATCTTGATCGTATTTGGCAGCTAATCAAACTTTTTGCTTTGTTCTCTTTTCCCTTTCCCCCTCTCTTGCTCTCTTTGCAGATTGTATGGACGGCGAAAATAATCAAGAAAACTTTTTGTTTTGTGTTGAAATCCAATTTTTTTTTTGTTTTAAGTTTTCCAGTGATAAAGCAGCTGATAAAAAGTCAGCAAAAAAAAAGTCAACAAAAATGAAGAGAAATAAAAGAGAAATTAAAATACAAATCATATTAAATGATGAATTAAATTAAAAGTGTACGCAAAAGTTGTTAATTAATGGAAAATTTTTGCAATTTAACTGACGAAAAAAGAAGAAGAAAGACAACAAAAAAAAACAAAAACAAAATAGTAAAAACTAACTAATTTGTTAATCAACACACACACGCACATGAATAGATACATTGTATATATTCCTATAAAAGCATTTAGCTAACAAAAACACTGTGACACCACGCCCACCACGCCTGCCAAATATGTGTCACCAGTTTTTTTTTCGCAACAAAGAAAAAAAAATGTATAAATAAATGAAAGAAAAAAAAAAAAGAAAAATGAGAAAAGTTTTCTCAAATGTTTTGTGCGCGTATTTTTTTTTACTAGCATAAAATAAATATGAAAAAATATATATTGTTACCACAAGGTTTTTTTTTTTTTGCAAGTTTCAAAATAAATTTTTTTCTGTGTGTTTTTTTGTTTGGTTTCTGTGCAACAAGAAGGAAAAACGCGTGTGTTTAGTGAAAACTGGCAACAAGGCACGCGCGTGCAACGTTGCCACATTTCACTTTGGCCATTGTTCACCCCTCTCTCTTTCACACACAGTGTGTGTGTGTGTGTGTGTGCGAAAATTACAAGAGTTTTTTTTTCAACTTCGTCTCTTTTTCAGCAGTCGCAGTGTGTGTGTAAATAGGCAAATGTTTAATATAGTAATACAGCAACAACAACAACAACAACAAATTCATTTATAACAAAACAAGGCAAACAACAACAACAACAACAACTCGAAATACAAGTGCAGCAGCTGCATGGCGTCTCAAAAGCGCGCAAGCTAAATGTTGTTGCTGTTTTATTGACAGCAACAACAGTAGCAACAACAACAACAACAACATTAATAATAATAATAATAATAATAACAGCAACAAGAAACGAGTAAACAGAAACAATTGCTCATGTTGTGAATATGTTGCAGTGCAATGTTGTTGCATGCGAGCAGCTCAGTGATAAAACCAATAACACCAGCAACAGCAGCAACAACATAACATATAAACCAGTAGAAGCAACAGCAGCAGCAGCAGCAGCAACAATTACAACAGCATCAATACTAGCAACAACAACAACTTCTGGGCGGAACAACAAGTGTTTAAGCCAAAAGAGTTCGGCATGAAATGGAAGCAGCTATACGCTCCTCTTCAGTGCAGGTCGGTGCTCCGCCGCCCACAAACAACGCCACAAACGGTGGACAACAGCAGCAGCAGCAACATCAGCAACATCAGCAACATCAACAACATCAGCAACACCAACAGCAGCAGCAACAACAACAACAACAGCAGCAGCAGCAGCAATTGCAACATCAGCAACAACTTCATCACCATCACCATCATCATCATCAGCAGCAGCAGCAGCAGCAACAACAACAACAACAGCAGCAGCAACAGCAACGTATTGCCAGCAATCAGCAGCAACACAACGCAGCAGCAGGCAACGCTGCTGCGACACATCAAGTGCATGATAATGGACCAACGTCCCATCATCTACATCATCATCAGCAACAACAGCAACAGCAGCAACAGCAGCAGCAACAGGCAGCAGCAGCAGCAGCAGCAGCAGCTAATCAACAGCAGCAGCAGCAGCAAAGTAAAGCAGCGCAACAGCATCAGCAACAGCAGCAGCAGCAGCAGAAGCAACAGCAACAAGTTGCCAATATGTCGTATCCGCAGCGCATCTCGAGTGGCACACAAATTCAAAGGTGAGCAAATGTCTAAATATATATATATATATATAAATACTATACATACATATATGTAAATATGTATACATACATATGTATATACATTAATATTAATATTATATAATGTGTAAGAGACGCAACTGCAGCAGACAGTCGCTGATCTATCAGCAACATTGTCTAGCCAGAGCTGCAGCAACAATTGGCTTTAGCTTACATATATTCGCTCAGATCTGGGCTGTAGCTAAAGCTATATGTGTATGTATGTACATATGTACATATATACAGTCGAGTTCCGATAATTCGAAATGATTTTCGATTTACACAGAAATTCAAATTAGCGAGAATTATCGAGAACGAAGTTTTGTGGAAGGGAATAGAGTTTTCCTTTTTTTCGATTTATTCGATTTTCGATTTAGCGGGGTACAACTTATCGAGGCTCGAAAAACCATAAAGCAAACATCTTATATTGAGATAGCTGAAATCCTTAAGAGATCTCGAATACCAGTCAATATATCATAAAAATACTTCTTTCTTGTTACTACAAGAACAAACAGCCCAAAATAAAATCAGAAAGCTGGATACCTCACCAAATAAAACCAAATCTCTTGAAGCGGCAATCCCAAAACTTTATATCGAGCTTAAATTATTATTATTTGAATTATAACAAAAATCGAAATTCTATAAACTACATATGAGTCTACATTTAAAATTTGGAGACTCTAGCTCTAAAGATGAAGGAGATATAATTTTATAAACTGAATTTCGATGATGTTTTTATCGATAAAAAATAACGGGATAGTTATCGATTTTTGGTGATAAACTCGATATGCGCGCTGTATATACGGTCATTAAAAAAAAAGTTCAAGCCTCTAGCTCTTATATCTTCTGAAATCGACGCGTTCAAGCATACGGACAGACGGACAGGACTAAGTTCGTCGCTCTGATCAAGAATATATATACTTTGTGGTGTCTGCCACGCCTCCTTCTGTCTGTTACATACATTTGAACAAAACCATTATACCCTGATTTCCCATTTTCAATGGGTTCAGGGTATAAAAACTACTGTATAAGTAGTATCCGGTTAAAATGACTCCGCTTATAGTAACCGTACGCTTATACCGACGAAAATTCTGCTCCCCAAACAAATTTATATACATACATATGTATGCAAACTTATGTGTCTTCCGGTTCCTTGAGTGTCTTTTACAACCGGATTCTACTTTATATGTATGTACTATGTACATATGTATATGTCTTGGGAACTTTAATAATCTTAAACTCGAAGTCAAGAAGTCTTACGTACTACCTTGATCTATGGTAATGAGGTTTTCAGTTGATATCAAATTTTATTAATAATAGTTATTCCATACATATGTATACAGGAAATATGAGGGACAGAGAGAGCGAGAGAGTGAGGGAGGGGGAGAGTGAGGGAGGGAGAGAGAGAGAGAGAGAGGGAGAGAGAAAGAGAGAGGGGGAGAGCTGTGTATAATAAAGAATTTATGTATGGAAATAACATCTATGTACAAATGTATGTATGTACATACATACATATGTGTGTAGATAGCTAATATTTTCAATTCAGATGAGATTTTACTTACTATATATAAGTATACATACATATACATTTATGTATACTTATAGGAAATGAGAGATAATGCAAGTGAGGGATATATTCACTGTGTTGATTAGTAATATATATTTAATAATATAATATAATATATATATATATATATATATATATATATATATATATATATATATATATATATATATATATATATATATATATATATATATATATATATATATATATACATATTATTATATTATATTATATATTCACGCACACTATGCCCAGTTAATATATGTATGTGTACATCTGTGCACTTGAATATAAAATATATGTATATTTATATAGTACATATAGTATAGTACTATGCCCCGATTCATACAACAAACATTGAATCTCATTTCCTGTTTTGGGTCTTTTGGAATAGTCCCGCCTGCTGTTCGCTTCTCAACGCCCCATTGGCTCTAGTCGATAAGAGGCAACGCGAATCGTCCGCAACCCAAATTGTTGCAATACGAGCGAGATAAGACCGGAGGGAAGAACTACTACATATGTATGTATGTATGTATATGTGTATTGTACATACATATGTATATGCATAATTCTGATAAGGGAATTAAACCAATTCCTTTTTTATAGGCATTATATAGAGAAGGTATTGGTGAGAAGGGAGGTAGAGAGATGGGGAATGAGAAGGGGAAGAATTAGAGATGGAGCGAGACAGGAAGGGAGAGTGAGGAGGAAGGAGTGGGAGCTAAAAAGAGAGACTTAGAGAAAGATAAATAGGTAAGTTGAGAAGGATAGTAAGCGATAGTTAGGGAGGAAAAGAGAGAGACAGAGAGAGAGAGAGAGAGAGGGAGAGGGAGAGGGAGAGACACAGATAGGGAGGGAGAGATAGATAGATAAATATATAGATAAATAGATAGATAGAAAGAGAGAGAGAGAGAGAGAGAGAGAGAGAGATAGAGACATATGTAGATGGAGACAAGGTTGGAGACAGAGATGATAGGTAAATAGAGAAAGAGACAGTGATAAGGAGAGACAGAGATATAGAGAAATAAAGACAAAGAAGCCAAAGAGACGAAGGAACACCAACAGAGGTATACGAATGAGAATGCAATTATTTCCCGATTATTCACATCCCATTTGAAATGTATTTAACCGTGGAATTTGTCAAAAACAAATACATTTATACATACATACAATACAACAGTCATACATACATATGTATATACATATGTACATAAGTATATCCACAGTTGTTAATAGTTGGATATCTTGTTTATGGACTATACCTAGTATTTGTGGAATTTGTTCACAGATTGCAAAGCTCTTTTAATATAGCGCTGCACGCAGTTAGCCTTCGAATTCCATTTCATTGTTCTTCACCACAATTAATGATCGAACAAAAGAAGAAGAAGAAAAACAAAAACAAAACAGAAAACTAAAACTAAATTGTACAAAAACTCACGTAGAATTCGATCAAAAGTTTTCGAGTCAAGAATTTGACGACCTTCACAAAATGAAATATTATATAATAAAGCTAAAGACATACACTATAATGTTAATGTACAGACATACGTACATACATACATATGTATATACATATGTATGTATGTATGTACATACGCATATTAATATAATATCTAAAAACTATTTGAATGCGAATAAGGAAATTGTATGATTGCTTAGTGGTGGAAGAGAAGGGCAGAGAGGAGTGAGCGAGTGAGGGGTAGTTGGAGAAGTTGATAAATGGGTAACAGAATTGAAAGACAAACAAAGACTAAGACAAGCTGTGTACGAGAGAGAGAGAGAGAGAGGGTGAGAGATAGAGTAAGAGCGAGAGCGAGTGTTGAAGCAAATGCGACCCGGAAAGCGAAACAAAAGGCGAAAAATGTTTTTTTTTTTTTTTTTCAATGATGTTGCTAGTTTTTGCGGTTGTGGCAAACGAAGAAGTGGGCAGCACTTAAAAGGCAAAGAGCGAGAAAGAGAGAGAGAGAGAGAGAACAGGAGCGAGACAGAGAGGGAAGATAAAAAGACAACCGAAGATGACTAAGCGGACGAGTGAAGTGAACTTAACTTGAAGTGTTGCGAGAGTGGGCAGCGCAGCAGCAGCAGAAGAAGAAGAAGAAGAAGAAGAAGAAGAAGAGGAAGAAGGCGAAGACGATGGAGGTAGAGACGTTGGGAGCGGAAGACAGCCAACAGAACAAGTGATTGAAAACGAACAAAGTGAAGTTAAAAGCAATGCCAAAAACGTGTGAGAGTGTGGGTGAGCGAAGAGCGAAGAGCGAAGAGGTGTATGGCAGATGGGTGCGGGAGGATGGAGTCAAGACTTGCTGCTGCTGGAGGTGTTTGTGTTGTGGGCGGGGTGGGGGCACAAATACAGCACGCACGTTGCTTAAGTTAAAAATAATTGTACGTAATTTGACACTTTTGACCTGCCGCAACGAGACAGAGAGAGAGAGAGAGAGAGACAGTTGAACGCATCACAGATACCCTGTATAGAGTGAGTCGGTGCGCTCGATATGCCCCATTCAGGCAATCGGCAGTGCAGGGTATTCGTATAACAGCAACTGCAAACGAACAGTTACTGGCGCTGAGGTCGCGCTCCTCTCTTTGGCGCTGCGGAATGACAGCAATTAGAGAGCTAAATGGCCGCACACAACGGACGACCGCAAAAGAAGTCGACGACTGGCAAATGTCATGGCATGCAGTTAGCCGAATGTAGAATGGTGGAGAACGGTTATGTGAGAGGGCTGTTGGGAGCGGGGAGCGGGCAGCGGGGAGTGCAAAGAGAATAGCGGTTAGGGCTTGAAGGGAAAACGGGTTTCAATTTGCAATTTGCAAAGGTCATTTAGCTAAGCTAACAAGCTAAACAAAATAAGGGAGTTCACGACTGGGCAATACCCTGTAAATTTCAGTAAAACTAACCTAAAGTCGATAAAATTTAATTAAAACTACAATTTTTCATTTAGCTAAGCTAACAAGCTAAACAAAATAAGGGAGCTCACGACTGGGCAATACCCTGTAAATTGCAGTAAAACTAACCTAACGTCGATCAAATTTAATTAAAATTACAATTAATAATTTTTATTCACTTAAATCTTTCAAAAAAGTCATTTACGAATGGGGAATGGGAAATACCATGTAAATTGAAGTAAAACTCATCTAACAGACGCAAAAATTAATTATAATTGTCCTTCCAAAAGGAGTCTGGTCCTTCGATGGGCCAGCGTATAATATATATTCTAAAAAATATAGACTGCAACTTGCGGTCTCTCACGAATGGGCGAATGAAGTGTTGTCACCGATGTTTCAATTTGTACTGTTTATTGAATTTTAACATCACCGTAAGCGCAGGCTGCACATTAGAGAGCGCCACGATTGAGTGATAGTAGGTTATGCAAAGCGGTCAGCTGTTTTAACAGCGTGACGTCATTATTTCAGAAAATGGTGCGCGCGCGTTTAAATTTGTATGAAAATCAAGCAATTTTGACACTGTTATTTGTTTTAAAACTAGTAGACTAAATAAAACGAGCTGGGAGGCTAATCATAGGTTCTATATAGATTCACGAATCGGACAATATAAAGGTTTTTGCTAATTTTTATATTCTAAGTCATTTCCAGGCAGTTATTGGTCACCCAATCCCTTGACCACTTTTACTTTCGCGTAGAATGGCTTTAATTATATTATTTAAGGCTTTAATTTTTAAAACTTAATAGTTACGACTAAGTATTATGCATTACTCATCAATCCGCATCATAATATTCACTAATTTAATTTATTATACTACAAATCTAATGGCCATAGATGATACATAGCATTATTAGGTGCTGCCTAGCTTTTTAGAGCTGATTTAGATAGATTATATGTTTCCTTGGGTTTTAATACTCATAATTTTGGCCAGTTTTGGATTTTGTAATTAATACACCAATTTTATTTCATGCCACCGGATGTTTCTGACATGACAGCAGGTGTGAGCAGCACCTTTACTGGTGCAGCTTCAACGTGTAGTATATTTGAATATGTAGATATAATATGTAGCATAAATAAACCTTATTGATGGCGAAAACTCAGTTAACTATATCCATCAACCTCCTCCTCCACCACTCCCACTTGGCCGATCTCTGCTGAACCCTCCACCAAGCTTCAGCCGGGATAACATAGCAAAATCTGAAAATGTGACGTCATAAGAGAGCTGTTAGTTAACATTAAAAGTAACGGGACCAGTGTTGCCGCTGGCTTGGCGAAAAAATAGGACAGATTGACCCAGAAAATAGGACAAACAAGTAAGAAAGCTCTAGTCGAGACTGCTCGACTACGAGATACCCTGAACCCTCCGAGCAACAGCCATTTCAATAATTTTTAGTGTCATTCAGCTTAAACAAACACACACACACACACACGCAAACATATATGTACATAGACACCCATAGGCACGCACGTATTAACAGGCATGGGCTGCAGTGTGGGCTTACTATGGGAACTTTATTGTTTAATAACTTTTTTTCTGGACGTACGTTCTCCATGAAACTTTCAGATTGTGGTTTTATCATTACTATGCGTATAATTGCCAAAGCTCAAGTCTCTAGTATTTGAAATACGCCTTTTACAGAGATGAGGGTAAGGGGGTGGATATAGGGGTGGGGGGTGAATTATAACAAAAAATCGAAATTCTATCACGTGCAGTCGAGTCTACATTTAAAATTTGGAGACTTTAGCTCTAAAGGTGTAGGAGATATAATTTTATAACTGGTTTTCGATAAGGTTTTTGATCGATAAAAAAATAACGGGATGAGTTATCGATCTTTAGTGATAAACTCGATATGCGCGCGCTATATACGAGCATTTAAAAAAAAAAGTTGAAGTCTCTAGCTTCTATATCTTCAGAAATCGACGCGTTCATACATACGGACAGACGGACAGACGGACATGGCTAAATCGATTCAGTTTGTCGCCCTGATCAAGAATATATATACTTTGTGGGGTCTGCCACGCCTCCTTTTCCCTGTTACATACTTTTAACAAAACCATTATACCCTGATTTCCCATTTTCAATGGGTTCAGGGTATAAAAACGGACAGATTTTTTTTAATAGGACAAAACAATAGGACAAAAAAATTGTTCTTCAATAAAACAAAAAGTTTAAGTAAATTTATACATTTTCATGCAAATTTATTAACACTTCGTCGAGTGTTTCATTTTCAGATTCTAAAACATTCATGTTTGTGCCGATTTGGCGCAAAAATTTTTCAGGCACTTCATAGTTATGGCAGCAAGTTCCGTTTCGACGTAATCCAATTTTCAACTCTTCTTCGAAGTGCGGGGCCAGAACTTTTTTAATTATTGATGTGCACTTTGTCCTGTGCAATTGTATTTCTTTCGCATCAAATTGTAACTTGCACAATTCACTTAAATGACCAATGGGGCTTATTGCACAATGTTGTGCGCAAAACAGTGCAAGTGCCGCCTCTTGCCTACAACTCGCACTACTTACAAGGGGCTTAAATGTAATTTTGTTTACTTGTTGAAAGGGCTTTGCATTTTGCATATGTTTTTTTGAATGCCCATGCGCGCGGAGCTGGTCGATTTTAGCATTTAACGTGCATTTACAATATTTACAAAATGCTTTATCAGGATCTTTAGGATCCCGACAAACCCAATTCTTCAAGTCGCATTCCTTCATCCAGGAATCTCTAAATTTTTGTTTGTACGTATCTTTCGGCATCCTTTACTTTTAACAATTATAACTCGAGTGAGCGATGTTCGATAAGTCAGATTTCGATAACACATATAAAACAGGGTTGCATTGCATTGAAAATGTTCAAAAAATCATGATCAAAGCGATGACATGCAGTTGAAAATAACAAATTATATATGAGACTCAGAAAATTAAAAAAAGGATAGAAATAGGACAAACTAACCGGACAGGGGACGTTTCAAAATTTTTCCGGCTGTCGCAGTCAAAAATAGGACAGATCTGTCCGGAAAAAGGACAAAACGGCAACACTGAACGGGACTGGTCTATGCGCATAAATATTATGTATAGGTTATTTAAAGTGCATATACATACATACATATGTATGTATTCATTTATTTCTGTTTCGCAAAAATCAAATTATAATTGAAATTACTGCATTCATATATGTATATTATGTATGCAGATAATAATATATGTATATGTACATATGTACATATATTGTATTTCATTTATCTGGAGGATATATTGATTTATTTCTGTTTTAAAAATAGCTCTGATTGCTTTTTTTTTGTGGGTCTTTCAAAATGGACAATTGATTGATGTCAATAGACGCAGTAGCTATCCGCTATCCGCTCTAACCTCTACCCAACACCTCCCACCACACGTTTGCTCTTCCTCTTCTACATCTACATCTACATTTACATCTACTTTTCTGGTTTACTTTTTCGTTTTGTTTCCTTCGTCAATTACCCATTTCAATTTGTGTTTAAACGTTGAAAGGGGTTTTGGCTTTTTAATGGACATTTAATCGACCGATGGGGGTTTGCTGGGGGGAGGGGGTGGCGGTTGGGGGCGGCTGGGAGTATGGCAAAAGTTATAGTAATTGCACGGGCAATTAGACTTCAATCGAATGTCATAAGAAAACGTTGCGCAGTCTGTTTTGCTGCTATTTCATAGAACGGCTATGGGAATCGGAATCGGAATTGGAATTGGAATTGGAATTGGACTTGGAGTGGGAATGGGGGAATGAGATTGCGATGATTGAAATTTGATTGGATTGCGAATCGCATAGAAAGCCTTTGACTGCAAAATAATCAAAATATACGCACATTCATATGTACATATAAGAGAACAACAATTTTTGCAAGTGCAGCTCGACTTTCTTATGTTTGTCGCTGTTCTTGTGGTTCTATAATTTATTTATTTGAGTTCACTTCTACGATTCTCATTTCCTGCTCTTGTCCAAACATTTGCATTAAACTTGAGTCGACGATAAAAAAAGCCCAAAAACAACAACAACAACAAATCAGAGTCAAATGTACATATATGTATATGTATACATTTATATATGTATGTAAACATAAATAAACGCAATACAAAAACAAACAAAATTCCCCGCCTTTGTTTGCTATTCTTCTCCCATTTCGTCTTCTATTTATACATGTATGTATGTATGTATGTGCGATATATGTACATATGTATGTATTTGCAAATTGTTTCAGGTATTACGTCTTCCATTCAGCTACATATTTAGCTTAACCGTATCTAATCGAATTACTAACCATTATATAGCTACTATATATGTATATACACCGCAAAAGTCAAATATTGTCTTGCAGGGTATTTAAGCGGCGTCTCTCTTGTTTGCTATTGAGTTCAAACTATTTGGACAGTTATAATTTATATCTGTTATACAGTTTAGTGTTATACCGACTTGTCATGCAGTTTAAATCAAGCTGAAAGAAACAACAACAACAACGCACACACTTGTAGACACGCACACACACACACATACACACAGACAGAGAGACACACATACGCATACACGCATACATTTTAATCGCTCTCGAACGGTCAAGGTTGCAAAATATTTAATGAGTCAAACACGACGACGACAGCGACGCCAGCAGCGACGTTAACGTCAACGTCAACGTTAACATCAACTGCCTGCGCTCGCTATCTGCTGCCTGCTGCTAGCTGCGCAGTCTTCCAGTTGTAGTTGTTGTTGTTGCTGTTGTCATTTTTGTTTATCGACCGGCACACACACACATGCACATGGAGAGAGAGAGAGAGAGAGAGACGCGCACACATGCAAAAAACAGTTATGTGCACTGCGCCCGCTGCTGCAACTGCTATCTCTCACATGTCTCTCGCTCTCTCTCTCTCTCTCTGCCTTGCTCGCCGCAGCTTTGGGTGTCGTTGACGCGCGTCGTTCACCTCTTAGCACCGCCCCCTCCCCTTCCCGCACCAGCTGCAGCTTGTTTTGTAGTTCATTTCATTATGCGCAATTGTTGCTATTGCTGCCGGCTAAACAAGTAGAAGAAGAAGCAGCTTGGAAATGAATAGGCATAAGATAAAATAGCAATACAAATAATAATGATAATAATAATTATAATCTATTATTAGATAACAATGAGAAGAATAGAAAAATAATATATGCTACTATACTATACTACTGTATATACTAGTATAGTAGTACATATGTATATGTACATACTCCCTCCTTCCTCCCATTCTCTCTCTCTCTTGCAGCTGTGCTTCAGCTCCACTAACTGCATTATTCCTGTACTAAGCAATATCTCTCTTGGATATTAATTAATAACGTTACGTTACGTTGCCCTTGAATCGCTGCTTTTTAGGCTTAGCCGAATTGTTTAATTTCCTCTATTATATCAATTTGATTTGTAACTTTTGCTTTTGATAACTTTTCCCTTAATCATACTCTTGAGATCTTGACACACGCATGCATATAGGCCCCGATATGTACATGCATATATGAGAAGCCTCGATGGACTTTACCAATTATCGATTTTGATCGATAATACGGAATTGATACGAGCTATCGCTAAGTAGAAAAAAAGAAAGAAAAAAAACTGATAAGCTCATACTGCGTATAATATTATTGTAGGAGTTGCAAGTCACTAGCTTTTGTGGATTACGAAAAGGCTAGGTCGACAGTTGGATCAATAATACATATACATATGTACATATACATACATACATATATACAATAGAGCATTCGTCAAGCCTTCCTCTGTCTAAGATTCAGTTTTTTAAGACAATCGCTTCAGGGTAGTTCTTAGTCGGGCAC
This sequence comes from Drosophila mulleri, assembly GCA_035047565.1. NCBI lineage: Eukaryota > Metazoa > Arthropoda > Insecta > Diptera > Drosophilidae > Drosophila > Drosophila mulleri. The sequence goes on along the minus strand of JAWNPK010000100.1, from coordinate 580,797 downwards.
ACCCTGTTTTTCATCGTAGTATTTGTAGTATATAAAACAATTAGTCTATTCACACATATATCCAAAGTATTATGCAACTTGATTGTAAAGTTCTATCGCCATATATGTATGTATACCGATTCCCTTTTATTGAATTTTGTTTTTATAATTTTTCCCAGCCGTCTGGCAGCTGAACGCCCCTTTGTTTAATTCTGAATTCACTTAGCAGTAAATATTTGAAATGAAAATCAGGTGTCTCATTCCCTATTACTCAAACGAATCGAATTGCCATGCAATGCCACGCCTCGTTCCGCCCCTCCAAGAATTGCATAAGACAATGAATGTGCTTTTTAAGTAGTTTTGGTTTCGGGTAAACCCCGACGTATGGAATGATTCGCACCTTACTTTTACAATTACAAAGAAACACAAAAAAAAAAAAAAAAGCCTAGAACTAGAAAAAGCGAACAAGTGTATACAATGAAAGCCCCCAGATGAAGTTGATTTTACGATAGAGATAAGGAGAACAAAAGGTAAATAGATTCATTCAATTCAAATGACAACAGGCAACGTAGAAATATTCTATACAAAATTGATCAAATAATACTAAAATATGGGAAGATATTTGTTAACTAAATACTCTAGTAGATGGACTTTCGTTATAAAAAAAAAAAAATTATAATACATTGAAATGTTGGTATTTGGTAAAGGAAAAGTCTATATCAATTGAAATAGGTGATATCCAAAATATCACAAAAAACTAAATTGTATAAAAATCAGATGAATCTATTTATATTTCTGAGTATATGTATAGATATTGTATGAATACATATTTGGAGACTATAATTCTGTACATATACGAGATAGAATTTTCGAACAGGTTTCTAAAAAGGTTATGAAATCGATGAAATTAAAATTGAATTGACAATCAAAAATTTCAAGTTTTTAGCTCTTAAAGGTTCTGAGAATAATACTATGTGTATTTGCTGCACAAATTTCAGATATATGAAAGTATATTGAATTAATGTTCATTATGTTCATAGGATTTGTATAGACATAGAATTAGGAATGTCAAAAAACAATTATTAATCGATTATTGAATCATATGATTAATTTACGCAACTGTTTATTTCATTTAATCAATTAATCATTAGCCAAATGATTTTATTTAATCATTTTTATTTTATTCATTTATTTTGTTCATATTGTATTGCTCAACAAATATATGTTATTATTTATTTATTAAGCATGGAGTTCAGAAACAGTATGTAATTAAATGGCAGCAAAATAATCGATTATTGTGCATCATATGATTAATCGTGTCATCGCTAGATATAATAAGATTTCAAGCTCAAGTCAAGTCAATTGAATTGAAACTGAACTTTTCGAGACAAATGAGGATATACGATGATATGTATGTATGTATGTATGTATGTATGTATGTGTGTATGTATGTATGTATGTATGTATGTATGTATGTATGTATGTATGTATGTATGTATGTATGTATGTGTGTATGTATGTATGTATGTATGAATGTATATACATACATATGTATACAAATGTAGGCATATGAATATTTAGCATTTTCAGTGCTGCCTACCTCTATGTCAAAGCCTTTGAGCAAGTGTAATCTCCAACAATAACAACAGTAGCAATAATAACAACAATAACAATCAATTTAAAATGCAAAATCACAGCAACAATGTGCAACATTATCGCTAGGTGGCGCTAAAAGGCATAAAACAACAACAACAACAGCAGCAGCAAAAGTGCAGCCAATAAATAAAATGCAGATACGTAATGAATTATAATTAAAGAAAACGAAAAGACGAAAAATAATAAAAAAAGAAAAGCGACTGTTGAAGCAATTAACGGCGACGATGTCTATTTATAAGCGCAGCGACAACAATAAAACTAATGAGAAACAACACGATGATGATGATGATGATGATGAACAAGAGAAAGAAGAAGCAGAAGAAGCAGCAGCAAAACAAATGAAATGCAGCGTGCGATAGAAAAATGCAAAAATAACGTGGGATGTAGACACCAACACAGATGAGAGAGACAGACGGAGAGAGAGAGATAGATAGATAGATAGATAGATAGACAGATAGACAAAGGGAGGGAGAGAGAGGGCGGCAACTATGGAGGTGAATGCATAGTTGGCAACAGAGGTGGAGATGGATATGGTTGGGGTAGATAATAGATAGTGGATGGGGGTTAGGTGATTTGGGGCTATGGGGGGCTTGGTGCCTAGGGAGGGGTGTCGTCGGGTCGTCGGTTAGCTGCGCATTGTTCGCACTCATTATTAAATCACCTTCAACTGTAGTTTGCACTGCAACGACCTAGCGACAGCGACGCCAGCAGCGACGCCCAGTTGCATTGATGCCTAACAAAAGCTGACAAAACTGTCAGATACTTGAAATAGATAGACAGACGGATGCAGATGCAGATGAAGATATGCAGATGCTGATGCTAGAGAGACGGGCATAGAAATAATTCAAATTGGAAATATGCGACTCGTCGATCATTTTGAGTGTCCCAAATATACATATATGCACATAATTTATAGATTCATATATAGCTGTATACATGTGCATATTACGCTTATGCATTAATAGGGCAGCGCTTATATGCATAGTATTGCAGTTTATAGTCGATTTCATGCGATTTGTGCTGGAAATCGATAAATATGGAACGCCTAATAGCTGCTGTTCCATCAAATTCATCAATCTATCATATAAAAAGAATGCTCAATTCTAGTTTTTCGAATGAAAAATAGCACAAACACAATTTCTTTGCCTATCGATACATCTTTGCAGCGAAAATCGATACGGAAAATACATTTCTTTTGAATATTATAATAAGCTATTAAATTTCATCAAGCGGTCAAGCTATTTACGAGTATTTTGTTGCACCTATTGTTTCTTTCATTGACACATGCTGTGCTCTTCGATATTAATCGATTTTCAAATCAAACGCCAGCCACGTGTAATGCATTAAGCGAGATCGGCTATGATAATGATCAGACAATTACACTTATATTAAATATTATTTCAATTATGATTATATATGTATAACTAAAAGGTACCAATCGATAAGTATCGATATGCCTGTATATATATTAATAATAATATTGATATCAGTGCGTGTGCCAAATTATTTGTAAAAGGCATTCCAATGTGTGAATGTGCGTGCATTCAAACCCAAAATCGATAAATATCGATACACATTCAGCATTACAATACAATTACATATCATATGAATGCAGAGCTAATTCAAGTCTACAGTGTATATGTATGCTATAGCCAGTCAAGCAATGGCTGTGATCTTTGCTCAAGCTTTGTTAGTTTTGCATTATTTTCTGTTTAGGCTTGCGTGTTCCACTGACTCATGCACTGGACTCTAATATATACGCCAAAGTTCTACAATTACTATTGTGTTTTGTTTTTGCTGCCTCTTTCTTCTCTTTCTTTTGCTAGTTTACAGTTTGTCATGACAGCTGACAACAATCACAACAACAGTAACAGTAACAATAACAATTGCGATATCTATTAACTGCGTCGAACATTTGTTCAAGTTCCCAAACATTTTCACATTTTTGATGGGCCCACATCAATTACAATTTCTCGATAAGTTTTTGGTTCCATTGAATGTTTTATCGAGGCCTATAAATAGCAATGCATGTGTGCGTGAGTCAGTGTGAGTGAGTATGAGTGAGTTTGCGTGTGTCGTATTTGGGGTATGACCAGCCCACAAATTGTAGTAATTAACAGACTTTGTCATCAATCGTGGCTGTCGTTTTCGTTGCTGTTGTTGTTGTTGTTCCTGTTGTTGTTGCTTATGATATATGACTGCAATTTAGATCATCAGGAATACGCTGTGGACTACATACATGTGTATGTATGTATGTACATATATGTAAGGCATTCGGGCTCGTTTTAGTTTTAGTTTATTTAATATTCCATCAATTTAAGCTCATTGGGTTGATGAGTTATTGCTCAGCAATCAATTCATTTGCGTATGTATGTATATTCCAGGATAGTTGATCAGGTCAAAGACTGACGACTAGTTTTGTCACTTGTTATCAAAAAAAAAAAAAAAAAAACGATTAATATTGATTAGATAAAATTATAGAGTCTAAACCTATCTATGGATTGCTATATTTGTATGTGTGGTATTCGAATATCCCATATATCTATTGTTATATGACATACATATTGTTATTGAATAATCGATAATCAATCGATACATGAACTGAAATTGGAATAATACTAATCGTGCATTCAGTTGACTCAGTTACAATATCATATTATATAATCATATTTCATGAAAATTCCGCCCGACAATCTATTGATTAACACTCGCAGCACTTCATAAATATTATTTGTAATCCATGTAATCGCAATCGATAACCTTTTTTTTTTTCGTTTTCGTCTTTGTTTGCTTTCGATAAGCGCTATCTTGAGACTCATCTATGAATCAATCATTGCCATTCTATTATTATTATTATTATTAATATTTCTTTTTCTCTTTATATATATGTACATATACATATGTAGCGAAACGCTCCTAATCAGCGTTGACGTCTTAACCTCAACTGCAGTGTCCGACTCTTTCGCATGCTCCGTCTGCGATCTGTCTGCGTCATTTCTAATCCCCAATCGCATTCCCATTCCCATTCCCATTCGCAGTCTCATTCCCATTTCTTCTATCAATGTCACACGTTGTCCGCATAAAGTGCTTAAGATAATTTCTGTTTATAATTGACTTTTCTTTAGATAGTGAAGTGCTTAAGATAATAGACTTCTCTTTAGATAGTGCAGTACGAGGCTAAACTAAATGACATTATCTGTGCATATAACTGAAATGCTATGTTGGTTATATCACAAGCTATATTTAGAACTTGTAGTCACACAATTAATGGAAGTTTTACGATTTGTTATACTAAAAGTTGTAACTAATCGAGAACTTACAATTACACATACATATATGCATATGGAATCTTCAAGATGTGGTATACGATCGATATGATGATCTATTTAGAATAGCATCTATATGACCTACTTGATGTGCGATATACATGCTATATGATCTATATACTATACGATCTATCTGGTATAACATCTATCTGCCGTATGATCTATTGTATATAATATATCTAGTATTATATCATATTCTACTTCATGAACGCGATCTATATGATCTATCTGCTATTCGATCTATATGATATGATATGATATTCTATATATGTATGTATCTGCATATAATCTATATGATCTATCTAGTGTAAGTTAATTATTATCTATCTACTGTATCTGCAGTACGGTCTATTATAAACTATAGTAATCTAGATGATTTGTCATAATTTCATCAACTTTTAATATATTCTCTTCACTTTTGTAGAGTATCTCTAAGCTGAGCGTAATTCTAGTGACTTCCAGTCTTGTTTCCCGACTCTTATTTCTATTTATATTCTATTATAAACTTTGTTTCTTGATTAGATAAGGCTTTTGAATAACCGTGTCAATAGCTGAGGCAAAAGCAAAAGGAATAAAGAAGAGATAGAGTTAAATATATAAAAAAAAAAAAAAATAAATAAATAAATTGACTTAACCTGTTTTATAATTCGCACGAGGTTTATCAAAGTCTTTGAGGATGGATAGCTGCGTCTATGGGGGCGGTGAGTGGCTAGGGGTGCGGTAGAGTGTGAGGGTAGGGTTTGTTTGGCATGCCTAGGGAACGCATGAAACATGTTTTTACGACCCAGATTAGATATGATATACCCCAACGCTGCCGCCCCCACTTTGGTCACGCCTCTGACTGCCTTGCAGCTGCGTTGTTTTCCCTCTCTTTCCTATTTGCTTCTTCAATTTTTTTTATGGTCGCCCTTTCGATTGTGTTCAGAGCAGTTAATTTCAAACGAAAACGCGGCCATAAATCCCACAAAAATAGAATCGAAGCGGCAAGTCATGGGAATCGGGAAACGGGTAACGGGTAACGGGAATCGTGAATCGTGAATCGGGTAAGGCCATAATGCAGGCCAGCTGCTGCTGCTGAACGGACGGGCAGTCAAAAGTTCAATGTACAAGAGAAGAGACAGAGGGCGAGAGAGAGACAGAGAGAGAGATTACATTACTCTCCTCCTTTGCTCATCTCTCCTCTCCGTATGTTTTGTGCCGCTGTCTAATGCAGCACATGCAAGAATCAATACCCCTCACAACGACACCCCCTTTCCCCCTCCGCACTCTCCTCTGGCTCCTTGTCTTTCGCTGAAATTTCGCACTGTTATGTGAAAATTTGCATATGGATTTGCCAGAAGTTTGCAGGGGCAATCGAAGCTGTTATATGAGCATAACTGTTATACACATGCAGTAGTAATCATACACGTGTGGGTTTGCGTGTGTGTGTGTGTGTGTGTGTGTGCATGCACATGTGTAAGCTCATTTATCGGTTTGCTGACCAAGTTCAGCATATGCCTCGCTCGCTCTCTCTCACATACACACACGCATTCTCTCTCTTTCCCTCTGGCATCTCAATCGTTTTGTATTACGCTGATGTCTCGTAATTGGAATAATGTTTGTTGTATTTATTATTATTTATGCTCGTTGTTGTTGTAATTTATTGCACATTTTTAATTTTCAAGCTGACGACGCGCAAACACAAATACTCGAAATACAACAACAGCAACAACAACAATAACAACAGCAAGTGAATTGCTGACTGCGATCGAAACAGCTGTAAAAACAGCTGCAAGAGGAAATAAAGCAAAAATAAATAAAATACGAATAGAGGGAGACAAAGAAAAACAGATATTTAATTAAGTATTTAGAATAGATGCTAGTATGTACATACACATATATATATGCTAGTATATATTATATGTACATATATACATACATATGTATATAATGTATATTTAATATATATGTAAATACTAGTATATGTATATATGTATGTATGTACATATATGCGTATAGATGCATACATATGCACTAAAATATATTTTCAATTGGAATACTAAAAAATACTATACATATTTAATGCATGGGTATTTCTCTAGAAAAGTTTACTTATTGTAAAGCATAATTATTATATATATAAACTTATATATAATATATGTATGTGCATGTATTACCTTTGGAATATACAATACATATATCTATATACAGTTAGTCACTATTGTTAATTGAATAATTGATCTATATAACTAAATGAAAAAATTCTATCTATAAGCCATAATTATATAATTTGTATCTATATATTTAGATAATCTATGCTAATTTATATACTGTTTATTTAATATACATACATATCTACATCTGTCTATCTATCTATCTCTATATTAAAGTTACTCACACAAAACTCTTTTGCGTTTCTTTTTCTTCTTTTTTTTAGTCTGTTCCTTATCCTTATCCTTTGCCTTGGTCGGCTTCGTTTACTTATTAACTTATCCTTCTGCTTTCTTCTATGTTTTTCCTCTCTTCTCTTTCTGTCTCTCCTTTAACTTACTTTTACGTATTGCATGTCCTTATTCGTGTTTGTTGTCTCCTTGGTGTTTCTTCGCAATTCTTTTCGTTTTATCCTATTGTCAATTTCATTTTCTCTTTTCTACTTTCCATTTATCTTTCATACCATTGTTGGTTATATACAAATTAGCTTCTCATTTGGCTAACGCTGCATTCTTCTTCTTTCTGCTTCTTCTCCTTCTTCATGTTGTCTCTTTTTTGCTCAGTTTTACACTCGCAACTCCAACGAGTTGTTTGACTTAACAAACACCCTGTTGTGCCTGACAAAAGCTGAATGCTATAATACATTAGATTGATTACCTCAAAGGTGTAGCGAATTACAATTTCCACGTCGAGAGAATAAATTGAATTGAAGTTGAGGCAATGAATAGCTCGGTTTGCATATGAAATTCTTTGCATATGGTCTATGGAATGTTGTGGTTAATGCTGTAGCTAAATATAGAAATTTACACACACACACACACACACACACGCACACACATACATTTGGGAGTGTGCAGGTGTAATTAAATGCGGAAGTTTTAGACATCAAATTGAAATGTTGCGGGCGAACGCTAAAGAGGCTAAACAGATGGGAAAGAGGACGTGCGAGGGTTGCCATGAATGAGCTGAGATGAATAATAATAATAATAATAATAATTATACTGATAACATAATAAAAATAAAATAATCTTATATTTATAATATACATAAATAGATGTGTTCAAGTTGAAGCGACAGATGGAAGTCAATGAGCTGCGTCGAGTGAGCGCAGCACGCTTACTTAGGCGTTATACTGTTATACAATTATACATTGTGTAATTAGTTTAACTGCAGTGTTGATTAGCGCCAGGCGAGGCAGCTAATGCAATTAACCAACACTGTTATGCACAGTTGATTGACCACTAAAAACAGTAACATTTGATTGCAATGGAAATTGCGCATTTGCCGTAGTGTTGGAAAAGTTGATGATTATTTTTGATTGGCTGTTATAACTGAGAGTTAGCTTGGAGAGTGCTACAAGCTGATGCACTTGGCGGTGTTAGTAACTGTTATAGTGTTAGCCAAAACTAATTTACGTTCAGCAAGGCTAAATTCTGTATCTCCAGTGTTGGCTAAGAACAAAAAGGCCAACTTCTGTTTCCATAGTGTTGGCTAAGACTACATTCTGCATCTCCAGTGTTGGCTAAGTCTTACAGTGCTGGTTAGCGCTCACTTTTACCTATTTAGTATTGGCTAAAGTGTATTTCTGCATCTTTAGAGTCAATGAAGGCCAAATAACGTATCTCCAGTGTTGGCTAGCATTCTCAAAGTACTTGGTCCAAGCAAAGAGGGCTTCTTGCATCTCTAGTGTTGACTAAAAGTTACATGAAAAAATATACCAGCAAATCTCTCAGCTGTTGCTTCAGAAAAGCAACAAAAAAAAGATAAAAGAAAAGTAACAAAAAAAGAAACAGTAACAACAATTTATTGTTGTAGAAAAACTTCAATTATTTCGACAGCGAAACGCTAGCAAAACAAAACGAAGCAAAACAATGCAATGGAAGAATTGCAAGACAACTACGTTTAAAGTTGCTAAAATAGTTGCTTTCTCTCTATCACCCTCTCTCTCTCTCTCTCTCATCTTTGCCTCTCTTAGTTGCTTTACTCTCTTCTTTGCTCCATGCAACGCCAATTAATAGCGAATTGTTTGTGGAGCTCAATCAACTGCGCCAAGAAGACAGCCGCAGCGAAAGAGTGAGAGGGAAAGAAAGAGAGGAAGATAGAGTAACGATGATAGGGGCACACTGTGTGTGTGTGTGTGTGTGTGTGTGTGTGAGTGAGTGTGTACATAATACATTATTGAATTGCTTAGTATAAAGATAATATAATCCTATTCTATTCTATCTCAATCCTCTAGTATTGTGCGAAACAAAAGCTGATTTCTCAATAGAATTGAATGGGATTTACGTGTGCTTTGTGTTGTGTCGCATGTATCTACAGCAACATACATATATATATACAAACATCTCTTTCCCCCATCTCTCGCTCTCTCTCTTTCTCTCCGTCTCTCCCTATTTCAATTCTCGCTCTATGTCTCTGCGTTTCTTTGAAACCTTTCAAATTACCAAATGTAAAGGCAACATCGCCCCTACCCTTAGCCCCCATGTGCAATTCCATGAATGAAGCTTCCCATTTGGGCGCGCCAGATGAGATAACATATGAATGCCCGCGACGAAGCTTTGAATACTAAATTATAGTATTTTCTTTTAGTTGGCTCTAGGCGGGAGCGGTAAATGCGGAGTGGGGGTGTGCTGGATATACCTGCATATGTATGCATACATATATACATATCTACTTGGGAGTGAATAAAGCTTATGTGCTTAAAAGCCGTTCTTTTATGTTGGAAACACAATTTAAGTTTTGAATGCTGGATTTACATTTAAAGCGTTCTTTAGATAGTGTTACGCAGTTGCAGTGTTGCATAACGTAAATATGAAGTTGCTTGTTATTGTTCAGACTGTAGTCGGTAGAATGTGCTTGGAATATGGAATATTCGTTGAACAATTATGTAATTAACGGCATTTCCAGTGCTGGCAAGGCAATTTCTCGCATTTGACTATGCAAATATAAAATTATGGTATATATGTTAGCTGTGTTAGTATATACTGGTAAAAATAATTGCTAAAATGTTGATTCAAGTACAGTTGCTGTGTTTCAGTGTTGGTTAATGATTTGTAAAGTAGTTTTTTACCATTGTACTGCCAATAAGAGCATTGAAATATGTAGTTCTAGTCTAACTAACTTTTCAAGTATTTGGGGACGAGTGCATAGGGTGTTTAGCAACTCAGGTGTACAACAGAAGTGTTGATAAGTGCATTAGCCAAGTCAAGTTACATTGAACTAGGTATTTGCAGATATTTAAAGTGCAGTTAGGCTAATACCAAATACGGCTACACTAGTAGCAATAGAGTTTAGCTTTGTCAGTGTTGGAAAGCTGCTTAAATTACCCACAAAGTCCTCATTCAGCTCGACTAAGGAAGTCATGAGGTGGCGTCCAATTGCTTGACGATTCCGTTGCCGTCTTTGATCAGAATATGTTTCACAACACTGTCAATTCCATTGAGTTGAAGCTAGGGCATCAAGTTTTCTTAAAGTGCTGGCAGCAAAAAATTTAACAAAACTAAAGGCAGTTAGCAGAAGGGGGAGGAGGCAGGGTGGCCAATTTTATACTTGGCTGCGCACTGCTGCAGCTGACCCAAACTGCTCTATAGCTGTCTCTCTCTCTCGCTGTCATTCTCTCCCTCTCTGTTAGTCAGTCTCTTGGCTGTTTCCTCTATGTCTCATTTATCTTATGTATCTGCGCTCTCTCATTCTCTTCTATTGCGTCTAAGCCTCTTAAGCTGTTGGGTAGTCTCAGCCGCAAATTTAATTTCCAGTTCAACAGAAATTTAATGGTACACAGGGCGACACATGGGCACACAGGGCACATGGTACAGGGTGTAACACACACACACACACACACAATACACAGACAGAATGAAAGTTTGTTTTTAAAGTTGTTTCCTCGTCGCCGCAGTTACTTCCATCTCTTGCTCTCCATGTCTCTCTTATTCCCGTTCTCTCTCTCCCTCTCTTTCGCTGGCAGGAAGAGCTGCCCAGGATAATAATCAGCCATGTCGGCATACAAAGTGCACCTACCTAACTCAACCAACTCATCTAGCTACCTGGCTGTCTACCTTACCAGCTGCTGTCCACGCCCCTGACTCGGCTTGCCGGGCGAGCGAGTGGGGTGGTTGGTTTTCTACATTCATAACAAGGCATGTCCGTAGTCGCCCTTCCTTGTGTACCTTCCCTCCCGCTCCCGCCTTCGTCCTCCCGCTGCTGCACACACGCGGGGCCATACGTAACCGTTAAAAACTCTGCAGAAACACACACACACACACAGAAAATCGATAAATTTTTGCACTTGCCAAAGAGCAGACGCCTGAGCATGGACCGCTGGGCGATGGGTGGGGCAGGCAGAGAGCGACAGATGAAGAGTGAGAGAGGAAGAGTGAGCAGGAGAGGGAGCCTGGCAAAGGGAGTGCAGGGTTGTTGCCTCAAGCTTCTGCTGCTTTTACTGCGTTGTAGCGGCATTTGCCTTCAGGACAACTTAACGGTTGTTGTTGCTGTTGCTGCTGCTTCTTCCTTTTCGCATTCGCCTCTGCGCACAGTTTGGCTCGTTGTATGTGTGTGTGTGTGCCTGCCCTTTGGCTGCCCTCGCTGTTAGTTTTTCTTGTATGTCGACTTTTATTTTATATATGCCACTCACACACACACACAGGCATGCATATAAATTTGCACACACACACGTATATGTACATGTATATATGTATATGTATGTATGTACATATATAGCACATGCAATGTGGCTCACAGGCGTGGCTGCTGAATGGGCCGCATTGGGTGGCTCTGCTCGCAAGGATGCTGCCAGTCGACGCACACACACACACACATTTATATATATGTATATGTATATACGTATATACATTGGCAAACACATGCACATGCACTTGCACATGCACATAACGGCACATGTGGCCTGTCTCAGTGGCGCTGCCTGCGTCGCAGCTGCTGCGCAGCCACTTTTAAACAGAAATGCAAAACAAAAACAGAAAGCAAAACAAACAAAAAAAAAAAAAAGTTATTCAAGCTGCAAATTTTAATTATTTGTTGATGTTGTTGTAGCTGTAGTTGTTGTCGGTGTTGTTTCTGGCGCAACTTTAAAGCCCACGCAAAACAGAAATGTTAACAGAGAGCGAGAGCGAGAGCGAGCGAGAGAGTCGACTCGAAGAGCGTCAGCAGCAGAGCTTATTAACAGCAAAGCTCTTTTCGTTGTTTTTGTTTTGTTTTCAGTGTTTTTCTGCGTTTTGTTTTTTGTATCCATTAAAGTTGCATTTTATAACTAGGGATGGGGCAAGTGAACATAGATTAAAATCAAATTGAGAGAACAGAGAACAAACGATAACTGACAGCAGCAGAATGAAAGTTCTTTTTGCAATTTGTTGTTGTTCTTCAATTTCTTAAGCTAATGCGTCAAAGAGCTTTTCATGTGCTCGAGACTGAACGAAAGAAAACAAAAACACGTAAAAGTAATTAAAGCAAGTAAAAAAAATGTGGACGTTTTTGAAAACAAAAGAGAAAATTAAAAAAATATACATGTAAAAATAAATAAAGATATGTACATATGTATATACATACATACATAGTAAAAACATAAATGTATATATCTCTAATGTCTAAGTAGAAAATAATAATCAATGAAATGGCATATTAAATGGCTCCTAAAGTTAATTAAATATGCCTTAGAAAATACAAATGAAATTCGATAAGAGACAAGCCAGAAATTCGAATGGCATAGAAGGGAATGGGAATGCCATGGCAGGGAATGGAATGGCATGGAATGGAATATTAAATTGCAAATAGAAAGCTATTTTATAATTAAAGCCTTATGCAATCAATAATAAACGCACACGCATACTAATTTGCTATATCTCTCTCTCTCTACCTTACTCGTTGCAGGTAAGCCATCAAAACGAAAGAAACTCGAAGCTGGCAACTCGAAACTTGCAACTCGAATTCAAAGGAGCTCGTAAATTGGCAATCGTTGGCAACGCGGGCACAGGCAGTGGACAACGGGGGGCAGCAGCATCGTGGTGTTATTGCAGGGGAAAGGGAATCTCTGTGTGTGTGTCTGTAGAGTTCTCGGGGTTGCGAGAGGCTCAATTTCGTTTGCATGCACACATTGTATATACAGATGTGTGTGTGTGTGTATTGCTGTAGGTCGATATGATTGATGAGAAACGGCAGCTAGCAGCAGCAGCAGCAGCAGCGTCGACGTCGTCGTCGTCGTTTGGTTTTAAAGCTGAATGAGCCAGACAGAAGCCGCCGTCGCCTGGTGGTGGGCAACACGTACATACATACATACATATGTCTTCTTCTTGAATGTGTGTGTATATGTGTGTGAGTATAAGTGTGCAGTGGGCGAGGGGGTGTGTGTTGTAGCGCAGCTTTAAAGCGTGCTGTTGTTTCGCATGCTTCATTCTTTAAAAATAGCTATCAATGAAGTTTGGCAACGTTGCAGCTTTGCATTCCGCTGCTCTGCGCAGCGTCGCTAACCTCTGCTTCTCCCTCTCGCTCTCGCCCTCTCTTTAGCTCACTCTATCTATGTACATATGTGCCATTATTATTTAATGAATTAATAACCGACCGAGCTGTGTATGCGGGTGTCTGTTTCTCATGGCTACCCCTCCACGTGTGTGACGTTCGCTTTGTCGGGTCAAACGCGTCGCACGTTAATCACAACTCAAACGCAACGGCTCAAGCGTCAGCAGCTACGACGCGTCGCGACGCAACCGTTTAAAAAAATTTTTGATAATGACGGATGACTTGGGGTGGATTATGGCATAGGCGGCAGCCGCAGAAACAGCAGCAGAGCAGCAGAATTGCTGATGTTGCTGCCTGACATGTTCGTTGTGTACATGTTGCGGCAGCATGTTGCTGCAACATGATCGATGTTGCCGTTCGCTTCACACATGTTGCTCGAGCATGTCGCACTGCCATGCTGCTCTGTCGCACTCACTGCTCGCTCGCACACACACAGGCGCACACAGTTCACGAAAACGAGCAGCGAAGCTATACACTCGCTCTCTCGCTCATTCTGGTCGCTTCATACTACGCGCTCGCTCACATTCGCACCGAAACGTGTGCAACATGTGTGAATCCGTCGGCCGGCCGGCCGGGTTCGTGTCCTCAATAAATATGAAGAGCTAGCATTAAGGCGCATCGCTCAAATGCAACTAATAAATTTTACATTCTATGCAAATTGATGCGCGCTGCACTCGGATTAGCGTAGATTGGCCCAAGCGTGCACAATGGGGTCAAACCTGTTTAGCCACTTGATAAAGCCATCATCATCTTGAGCTGGCCTTCAAACGATTACTGAATGCACCTGCTGGCTTAAGATACAGATACACAAACACAAACACATACAAAAGGAGAGAAAATAATCAAATTGTAAAAAAAAAATTTGAATTTGGATTCATCTGTAGCTTGATTGGCTTTAAGTATGTTTGGCGAGAATTGTGTTGAATTATTCATAACTAAGTTCATTTGAACTAGTTAACTCAGTCAGTCCGAACTGTATGGAATGGAAAACTAATTCATTGCTCACTTGATTATTTTGTTTAAATTTAGACTTAATTATCAATGTTATTAATAGTTCATGAACTATTGAACTAGTGCTATTCATATTTAATTAAGTTATGTAGTTCACCATTGGAACTAATTCACTTGATTGTTAAGTTTATTTCCTGGATAAATTATGTATTCATTTTATTAGTGAATTCATGAACGAGCGAACTCTAAATGGTCGTGTATATTCATATATTATAGTTCACAGCTGGAACTTATTCATTAAGATACTCAGTCCAAATAGCTAGCGACAGAACTAATATAAGGTTATTTAAAAACATTATTTAAAAAATGTGCTCAATTGATGAATTGATTCATGAACGATTCATTTAACAGCACGTGAACCATTGGTTCTATTTGCATAGTCCAGCTCATATGCAGCTAAATTATACAGTTAACTTGAACTTGTTCATTTGGAGCAATATCGATATTGCGAAATGAACTTTAATCGATATTTATCGGTGTTTAAGAAGTGAAGTGGAAAGATAGATGTATGTAGATGGAATTGAATTATGAATAAATTGGATCAATGAATAAGGAAATGAATGAATGAATGAATAAATGGATGAATGAATAAATGAATCAATGAATGAATGAATGAACTGTAAACAATATAGATGGAATATAATGAATGAATCAATGGAGAGTCAAGCACTCCAAGCTGCATAGTTTTTTTTATTAGCTATAAATATATCGTCAAATATATCGTTATATATGTATATATCGTACACGTACATTAGGATCTAGTAATATAAATAAAAAGAGTGAAATAGTTTATCTGAGCTGCAAAGATTGTTAGATTAATATATGTACATATATATCGTCAAATACATCGTTAGATATATCGTAAGATATATCGCATGCCTACACACAAATCTAATAATCGGTTGTTCTTTCTCCCCCACTGGTCGTACAGGACAATGGAGCAGCAGCCGTATGTCAAGAGCCTCGGACACTTGCAATCCCATCAGCAGCAGCAGCAGCAGCAGCAACAACAGCAGCAGCAGCAGCAGCAGCAAATGCATCACCACCACCACCAGCAGCAGCAGCATCAACAACATCAGCAGCAACAGCAGCAACAGCAGCAACAGCAGCAGCAGCAGCAGCAACAGCAGCAACAGCAGCAGCAGCAGCAACAGCAGCAATCGTCGAGGTCGGCAGCTAGCCCGCTGTCGCCTCCGCGCCCTGGACCGGGCAGCGCGGCGGCCGCAGCTGCGGCGAATAGCTATGCCAAGTTTGCGGATGCGCCGCAACATTTTATACAGCCACCGGCGTACAGCATTGGGATTGCGCCGGTGGCCAACTATCATCGGGAGAGTCCATATATGCGGATACCTCAGCTGCAGGCGTCGGTGCCGGAGTTTCAACGGGCGGCGCGCGCAGCGACGGTGGCTGCCCCTCCGGCTGCCGTTGGCGGTGCAAAAGGCGGGCCGGGCAGCAGCAGCGGCGGCAGCATTGGCGTTGTCGCGTCAACCGCCGGACCAGGCAGTGGCGGCGGCGGCGGCGGTGGCGTCCTGCAAGTGGCCGGCAACATGGCGCCCCCAGGCGCCCAGCCAGGCGGCGTTCTTGTCATGGAGGCCATGTCGCATTACCAGTCGCTGCATTACAACAACGAATACCTGACCAATGCCGCAGCCTTGGCAGCGGCTGGACAGCGCCAGCAGCAGCAACAACAACAGCAGCAGCAGCAGCAGCAGCAGCAGCAACATCCGTCGCTGTCTGAGCCGCCGGGCAGCGTGGGTCAGCCCTATAAGAAGCAGCGCCTGAGCGATGCCAATGTCAGCAACATGAATCACCTGCCACACCAGCAACAGCAGCAGCAACAGCAGCAGCAGCAGCAGCAACAACAGCAACAGCAGCAGCAACGCTCCTCGCCAGCTCAGCAACACAACAGTAGGCAGAGCAATCATGAGGCGGAGCAGTCGCGGCGCGTGTTGCACATGTCCGCTGGCTCCGTGCTGACGCCGCTGGCCATGCAGCAGCTTAAGGTGGAAACGCTGCCACAGCAGCAACAACAGCTGCAGCAGCAGCTGCAACAGCTGACGTCGCAGGTGCATGCGGCACGTGGCATGGTGCCGCCACCGACGGTGTCAGCATCCAATGCGCAGCTGATCAGCTTCTCCACGAGCAGCAGCAGCAGCAGCGGCAGCAACAACAACAACAACAACAACAGCGTTAGCAGCAGCAGCAGCAGTGCCCAAGCTTCAGTAGCAGCAGCTGCAGCAGCGGCAGCAGCAGCAGCAGCAGCAAGTAGCACTGAAGCATACCATCCACAGGTGAAGAGTTGTTGAGATTGAAGCCAGTGAATGACATTAGCCGAACAATAGATTAATCATAGAATTAGGATTAAGCAAAGGATAATCTTGAGAAATTCTATCTATGTCAGATGAGATCTATCTATCGCTAATAGAGCGGACATCTAGAGATCTATATAGAGTATACCCAAATAGAGTCACTTGTCATCTTAATCATAGAATTAAGATTAAGCAGATATAGATATATCGCTCGTAGAAATCCATCAATTTTGCTGAGAGAATTGAGCAAATCTATGTAAGATTTATTTCTAATAGAGAGTATATATTCATATATCATATTCTCTATCAAATAAGAACTTTGAATGTCTTCTTTTGTATTCCAACAAGATCTATATAATGTTATATCGTTTATTAAACAATGATAATAGTTACATATATCAAGTAACTCTATAAGGATGTATCTATGTAGCTTTGATGTGTTTGATAAAAGCTTTAATGTGCTTAATGAGATCTTGAATGTGCTTTCTTATAGCCTAACTTTGCTTGAGTTGCTCAATTGTAGTCAAAAATATTATGATCAATGATTCATGAGATATAACTAGCCTTTGTCATCAATTGAATTTCTATGTGAAAGTTTTGATGTGCCTTTGAAAGTAGTGTTTCGCCTGAACTGAATGTCATACCTATATGACACTATAATGGCATACAACAAGTAATTCAGGGTTATCTATATCTTATCTAGTCTATATCTATCTATCTTGTCTATATATCTGATCTCTCCCAGAATAACAAAAGCTTAAAGAGCTTAATATTTGAATAGGGGACTATATATTTATGTATTTAGCAGAAATTAAAATTAATCAGCGGCAGATGGTTACATCAATAGTAAATATCGATAGGTATCGATAATTTAATCGCATCGCGTTCAGCTAATGTCATTGCAGCACAATTTTCTGAGATGTTTACCTATTAATTCTCTCATTATTTACGGCAGGTGGAGGCCATTTCACCAACGCTGCCCAGCGACAATGCAGAGGAGCGTGGACGCAGCAACACTGGCGGCACCAGCACCAGCAGCAGCAGCAACAACGCCAACAGCAGCAGCAGCAGCAGCAGCGGCAGCGGCGGTGGCGTTGGCAACAGCAGCAGCAGCAACAACAACAACAGCGCCAAGGAGGATCTGCTTTTGCAAATCCAGCGCGTTGACGATGAAATCAAGTATGCCGAAACGGCAATAGTAACGCTGCGCAAGAAGGAGAAGACGCTGCTGGACGAGGCGGCGGCGACAGCGGCGACGGTTAAGCAGCAGAAGGCGGCCGCCGAGCAGGCGGCAGCTGAGAGCGGCAATGAGCGGTATATGGAGCTGGGCTGGCGCACGCAGCTGCTGGCCCAGCGCGTATACGAGGCGAACCGGAAGACGGCCGCCGCACAACATTCCGCGGTGAGCGAGGCGGGCGGCGTGAAGAGCATGACACGCCCCTGGCTGCCGCTCTACAATCAGCCGCTGGACGTGGAGGCACTGTCGCAGCTGATCAAACGTCACCAGACATTGGTGCGGGCGCCGCTGCTCGTGCACATACGCAAGATGAAGGCCGATCGCTGGGAGTACAACCAGGGCCTGGTGGAGAAGTATGCTAAGGACCAGGCCGATTGGCAGCGCCGCTGCGAACGGGCCGAGGGCAGCGCGAAGCGAAAGGCGCGCGAGGCCAAGAATCGCGAGTTCTTCGAGAAGGTGTTCACGGAGCTGCGCAAGCAGCGCGAGGACAAGGAGCGCTTCAATCGTGTCGGCTCGCGCGTCAAGTCCGAGGCGGATCTCGAGGAGATCATGGACGGACTGCAGGAGCAGGCGCTCGAGGACAAAAAGATGCGCTCCTATGCCGTGATACCGCCCCTAATGCACGATGCCCGCCAGCGTCGTTGCGCCTACCACAACGAGAACGGGCGCATCGAGAACATGATTGTCGTCCATGAGGAGCTCAAGGCACTGAATCTGTGGACGGCCGGCGAGAAGGAGGCGTTCAAAGAGAAATATCTACAGCATCCGAAGAACTTTGGCGCGATCGCCGCCAGCTTGGATCGCAAGTCGCCGCAGGATTGCGTACGCTATTACTACCTCAGCAAAAAGACGGAGAACTACAAGCAGCTGCTGCGCAAATCCCGCCAACGCACACGCAGCAGCCGGAATCCGGCCAAGGCGCAGGCCCAGCTGCCGCAGTGCATCATCGATTCGCTGACAACGGGCGTCACGACGCGCCTGCAGCGCGAACAGCAACAAAAGTCCGGCAATCGATCCAGCGCCGTTGCCGAACGCGAACGGGCCGAGCGTGCCGCCGAACGGGAACGTGTCGCCGAG
Organism: Drosophila mulleri; assembly: GCA_035047565.1. Taxonomy (NCBI): domain Eukaryota; kingdom Metazoa; phylum Arthropoda; class Insecta; order Diptera; family Drosophilidae; genus Drosophila; species Drosophila mulleri. The sequence goes on along the minus strand of JAWNPK010000100.1, from coordinate 561,487 downwards.
AAGGCAGCCGCTGATGCCGCCAAGGCGGCTGAGTCTGCTGCCGAGAAGGCGAGCGCCGTTAGCAAAGCAGCCGAAGCGGCGGCCGGCACTGAAAAGGTGGCCAAAAATGCTAGCATTGCAGCAGCAGCAGCCGCAGCCGCTGCCGCAGCAGCCGCGTCGGCAGCAGCAGCAGCAGCGGCAACGTCAGCGTCGTCAGCAACAGCAGCAACTGCGGATAAAGCAGAAGCGGGCAAGGCGCACGCTGGAGCGAATAAGAATGCAACAGCTGCAGCAGCAGCAGCAGCTAAAACGGAGATCTCAACGGGCAGCAGCAGCGACGCCAAAGCCAAAACCGCTGAGGAGGAAGCGCCAGCAACAGCAGGGGGAGCAGCAGCAGCAGCAACAACAACAGCAGCAGCAGCAGCAACGACAGCGACAGCCGCAACAAATGCGTCGGCGAATGTTGCTGGCGAGGCAGCTGCAGCAACAGCTGCTGGTGCGACTGCTGCGCCCACGTCCAAGGCATCCAAGTCCCAGCCAGGCGATGGCAAGGCAGCGAATGCCGCCAAGGCAGCAGAGCAGCCGGCCGAGACGGACGAGCAGCTGGCGGGCAAGAGCAAAGCGACGGCTGCCGATGGCTACAGTGGTAAGTGGCTAGAGTGGAAGGGGAAGTGGAATGGATTCCGAGATTCGCTAATTTCTAATTCTCTTTGCAGCAACTGGTGCGACATCAGGCAGCGCGACGACGGCGACGGCAGCGACAACGGCAACGCCAGCGGTTAGCGTGGCCATCAATGGCTTTAAGCCTGGCTATCAGAGCGTCGTCATGGCCAATGTGAAGGCGCCCGCGCCCGCCTCTGGCATGGATGATGCTGCAACGGGCGCTGCTGCAACGGCAGCCGCTGCAACCTCGACAAATGCAACTGGCGATAAAATCGTAAAGACGACGTCGACTGCAGCGACAGCAGCAGCAGCAGCATCATCAGCAGCATCAGCAGCTGCTGCTGGCTTTGCTGTGCCCAATGCGGCAGCTGGAGCCACGGAGCCGGTGAGCGGCGTGGCAACGCTTACCACGGCCACCACGGCCGGCAACTATTTGGGCCAGAAGCTGAAGGCGGCGCAGGTGGAAGGACTTGGTGCCGGCAATGAGCTGCATGCGGACGTTAGGTGAGTTATCGATCGAGCAGGCATCACATTGCTATCGATTCAATTGCAAAAGTGTGAATTGTAAGCTATCGATTGCGAATCGATTCAAGTTTTGTGAAAGTATAGATATCGATACATGCAGCATTGTCAATTGTAGATTATCAGATTAGCTGTCGATAACTATATCGATAAATTGATACTGGCTGATAAATAGAAACGTTTGACAGAACGTAAAGTTGTTGAGACTGACCAATAATATTGATCAAACACTTATCGATAGCAGAGTGATACAAATTATTATAAAAGGCAATCAATCGGAAAGAGATAGGGAAAGTAAAATTATCGAGAGGAAATCCTGTTTAAGAGAGATTTAGAACAAGTTATGTTATCGATACGCTAAGATACGATAAGCGATCGGATAAGAGATCGACAAATAAATTGAATTTATAAATAAAATATAGATCGATTAAAGAAAGTAAAAGTAATGCTATCGAATATCGAATAAACACAATGTCCACCAAAAAGTTATCATTAAAGGAATAATAGCTATCGATCAGTTATTAATGAAGCTATGTAGGTATATCGATAAATAAGAACAGATAGAAATAGATTAGCAATTATGCGCGAATATATCGATAAATGAGCTATCGACAGCATATGTAATTCCTTGATTCATTATTAACAAAATTCTATTTCTTATTTCCCACAGCGATGCCAAGAAGAAACGCTTTGATCTGGCGCCTGGCGAGTCCAACGTCAACAACAATAATAATAATACCAACAACAACAACAGTAGCAACAACAACAACAGCAACATCAAACTGAACGCCAGCGATGCGTCCAATCAAATCTCGTCCATTGGCAAAGGCGCCGGCCCCGGCTTGGCGCCCGCCTCCTCGTCCTCATCCTCATCGTCGTCGGCGTCCTCATCGATGATGTTCATTAGCGCCGCATCGCTGATATCGACAGCATCATCGCCGTTGACGACGGCAACGGCAACCGGAACCGGAGCTGGAACCGGAACGAGGCCAACGACAACGCCTACGTCTACGCCAATGGTCACAGATCGAGCGGGCAATTTGTTGAGCACCTCCGAGGTTCTGGCATTGGATGCCAAAGGTAAGTGCCACAACTTTTGTTTAGCTATTTCAGGCCGAGCTTAATATAGCCAAAAGCTCAAACGGAGAATCTCTGGAATATTTCCCATGTAACATGTCAATGTTCTATAGAATTCAACGGACCCAAACTTCAGAAGCTCAGATTTAGACACTAAAAGCTCTCTTAGCTTATACCGAATATGGATTGCTCTCTGAAATGTGCATTGCTCTCTGCTATTGAAAGCTTAGTGCTGATACAAGCTCTCCTCGTAAGATATTGCAAGTTTTTGGCAAGCATTAAACTCGATAACTTTTGTCATATTTTGCTCAGAACTGTCAGCTGGACTTCCAAAGCTTTAAAGCGTTCTTAGTTCGTTCCATGCACTATTGCAGCTTAGTTTGAAGCTTAAAGCTTCACGGCTTGAAGCTCTGGTTACAGTGATTTCCAATATATGTACATAGCTTTGCAGCTTATCAGAGCCAGTTCAGTTGTGCTTTATGTTTTCTGTTTATACTGAGCTTTTAGAGCTTTCCGTGTTTTTCATTTAACGGTTAGAGCTGCAATTGAACTGCATTTGCTGCTGGACTTTCGTACGTCCTTTGTGGCTCATCAAAAATGCATTTCGCGCTTTCCCAATTATCGTGCTCTCTGCCCTTTGTGTTGAATCTGAATATGAAGTGTTTACACCAGCTCCTGCTCCTGCTCCTGCTCCTGCTGCTGTTCTCTGTTGTTTGACTTCTTTCGACTGTCCCCGATGAATAGTTGATGTATCTGCATACGCCTCAAGTCCAACTGCTGCTGAGCTCAGCTCAGCTCAGCTCAGCCTGGGGATGTTTGATTGGTGCCTGCCACGCTTTCGCCAAAGTCCGAGTGGGTGGTGCGTGAAGGTGGTTGAGGAGTGGGTTGGCGGAGTGTGAGAGTGGGATGGTCCTCTAGCCATCTGTCGGTCTGTCGTTCAGCCCGACGCGTTGCGGTTTGTTTCCAGCTACACCTCGACCGCTTTACCTCCTCTTCCACTCCTCTCTTCCCCCATCCTGACTCACACACTGTCCTTCTTCCTCTCTCTCTCTCTCTCTCTCTCTCTCTCTCTCTCTTTCTTAGTCTCCCTCTTTCTCTGCCCTTCCGTTGCCTCCACATGAACGTTTGTTGTCTGTCATCTCCCTGGCGAGTTAATTAAACGCAATTAAATTAAAATTTTTGTAAACGTCTTTTTTATTATGCAAGTGATTTAATTTAATTATTAAATTGCCGCAACGTTTGTTTGCGTTAACCGACGCCATCTTTGCCACAAAAGAGCGAGAAGCAAGAAGCACGAGGCAAGTAGAAGGGTTACGGCATGCCCGAGGGGTGCTGGCATTCACAGAGGGAGACGAAGCGTCCGAACTGTGTTCAGCAGCCAACTAACGAGCAGCGATTACAGTTAATCGAAGCCAAATTCAGTGCCAAATGTTCGTTAATCATTTTGATTGACAGCAATCGATTAATTACATCGATAAGTATCATCGATAGCTAATAGTTCTGTGTATAGTAATAGACATTTGATTTGATTATGGGAAATCACAATTGTTGCGCTCGATACCAGGGACTATCGATAATTGCACCTATCGATAACAATGACAATGTTATAGTGGTTATTCTCTACAGTTGTATCGTCAATACAATTGATCTGTTGCATATATTTTGCAGTAGTTTGAACGTTGATATGTTAATCGATAAATTGTACTCTCGATAACACGGCTAATCGTTTCGAGTCCTAGTGATAGTGTTGAAAGCAGTTGAATATTTATGGACTACACTTGGTATGATGTTTATTTGCCATTGATCTATATGCTATCGAATCAGTTATCTATCGATAGAGTTGCAAATTTTTCACAATTTTTTGTTGTTGTATATTTAACTTTTATTTATTCAAACTTTAGAGCAATTCACAAAAAAAAAAAATGTTATGTGCGTGTGTGTGTGTGTGCGTGTGCGCGTGCTAAATTCGATAATTTATCGATATGCGTTTCGATTAGATTAGTTTGTTGCCTCCAAGGAGCCGGCAACTGTTGCTGTTTCACGTTTGGTGTTGCCGCTGCTGTTGCTGCTGTTGCTATTGCTGTTGCTGTTGGTGTTGTTGCTGCTATTATTATTATTATTATTGTTGTTGTTGCTGTTGTTGCTCTCGAGCTCATCGGCATGGCAGAGCTTGCGATGCTTGTGCACAAAATAATAGCTTGGGAACTTGCTGCCGCACGTCTTGCACGGATAATACTGCACATTCATATCCAAGGGACGAACCTCGCGTCGCAGCAGCGCTGCTGCAGCCAGATTGCCATCAGCAACTGTTGCCGCTGCAGCTGTAGCTGTAGGTGTTGCTGCCGCTGCTGCTGCCGTGGCAGTTGTTGCTGGTGCTGTTAGGCAGAGCAATTCGCTGCCGCTGCCGCTGTCCGGCGTCTCCGCCAGCTTCTTGTCCAAGCTGAGCGGATTCAAGTGGCGCTTGGCATGCTTCTGATAGCAATATTGCGACTTGAATGTGTGTTTGCAGTAGACACAGACGAACAGCTCTGCATGCGTTTGCTTGCGCTGATTAGTGGCAGCAGCAGTGGCTGTTGCTGTTGCTGCTGCCGTGGCAGTTGCTGTTGCTGCGGCAGTTTGTGTTGCTGCTGCTGCTGTTGCATCGCTGCTGTTCTCGTTCTCCTCCTGCTGCTGCTGTCGCTGCTGGCTGCTTATGGCGCGCGCCATTTGCTGATGGAACGAGTAGCTGACGCTCTGCTGCGTCCGCTGCTGCTCGCCGGCCACGAAGCTGCTGTCCGGCTTGTGGCCGTACGCCGTATTTAGTATGCGCCGAAAGCGCACCGGCCCATCACAGCTGGCCACATCGATGATGAACTTTGATGCCTGTGTTGCTGTCTCCAGCTGCACGGATGCAGGCAAACTTGTCTTGCCTATCGGCAATCGATTGTTGTTGTTGCTGGTGTTGGTGCTGTTGTTGTTGTTGCAGCTGCTGCTGCGTTTGCTTTGACTTTTCCGTGAGCTGTTGCTGCTGTTGTTGTTGCCGCGTCGCTGCTTGTGCACGCCCGTTGTAACAGCAATTGTTGCTTCTGCTGCAGCTGCTGTTGGTGGCAGCGGTGGTGACGCCGGCGTCAGCGTTGGCGTTGGTGTCGGCGTCGGCTGCTTTGTTCTGGTATCGACACGCTCAATGTTGAGGCTGCTGGCCGCACTGCTGCTGGCCAAGCTGCTCACCACCGACACGTTGCAGTCCTCCGTGTCGAGCTCATTGTCCGTGGCCGTGTTGCTGTCGATGAACACCTCGACATCCTCCTCCTCCTCGTCGTCGGGCTGCTGCAGCATCAAGGGCTCAGCTGGCTGCAGTTGCAGCTGCATTGGCTCCGGCTCCACCGGCTGTTGCAAGTAGCTGGCTGCAGCAGCCATTGTTGGCGCTGGCGCTGGCGGCGGCGGTGGTGGTGCTGGTGGTGGCGGCAATGCTGGCGCCGGTAAAAATCCAAAATTCGGCAAAGTCGCTTTGCTGGCAATGGGTCGTATGATCTTCGAGGCGCCACCGCCACCGCCGGCAGCAGCAGCAGCTGAGGCAGCAGCCAGCTGCAGCTGATGCGGGTTGGCCGGGCTGCCGCTCAGATAGCCCTCCGTTTGGGCGCGTGCCAAGAACGAACTGAGTGGTGCACAAACAAAAAGTGAAACGATAGAAAAAACAAAAATAAAACAAGACTGCAAAACCAAGTGAGCTGAGTCGCTGCGAATGCCTACCGACAGATCTCCAGGGCGCGCGGCATGTGCAGCACGTGCGTGGCCAGCAGCACGGCGAATATGTTATCCACGTTGAGATCCAAGTAGCCCGTGTACATGTAGGTGAGCAGCGGGGCGAACTGCTCGGCCGTCACGTTGCTCAAGTAGAGCAGCAATTCGCCTCCTGCTGCGGCAGCGGCAACAGCAGCCGCTGCTGCTGCCGCCGCAGCAGCAACAGTTGCTGCCGTATTGGCGTTGGCTGTGGCCGCTGCCGCAGCAGCTGCTGCCGCCGTTGCCGTTGCCTCGTCCATGCGAATGGCCGAGCGCAGGTAGCCGCTGTGCATGCCCAGGACTAGGGCATGCGCCACGAACCGGACGCTGTTTGGCGCCGGACCCACTTCCAGGATAACATCCGGCGGTGTGGACATAACGCCGCCAACACCAACCATGGACATGTTGTTGCTGGCAGGGACCGGCAGGCGACTGTTGCTGCTGCTGCTGCTATTGGCATTGCTGCCGTTGCTGCTGCTGCCAGTTAACCAATTTGTAAACATGAACAAACAAAATATTTAGCCAAAAAAAAAAAAAAAAAAAAAAGCGAGAGGAGAAGTCAACAAACAACAAACGCGACGAGTTGCGACGTTTACGAGTTTGTGTTGTTGTTGTTGCTGTTGTTGTTTTTCTTTGAATAACAAAAAAAAAAAGCAATGTAGCTGCGATCCGTCACGTGTGCAGCACAAATGCGAACTGATGAGCGCCTCGTGTTGCATGGCGTATTTTATAGCCAACACGAGAAGGCACACACACACACACACATACACACACCCACATACACAGACAGCCAGCTAGCGTCAGCTGTGTGAGTCCTTCGGCTGCTGCGTTGTTCGGCTTTGGCTCTCGACTTCGGCTGGTGCTGTTGCTGTTGCTGCTAGCGTTTTGTTTGTTGTCGGCTAGGTCTGTTTAATTGGTTGTTGCTGTTGTTGTTGCTGTTGCAGCATATTTTACAAATTCATAGCCGAAATTAAGATGCGAACTAAAAGCGTTGCTCCCTTTGTGGCAAGTGTTAAATGGTTAACTCAATTCAACTCAAAAAAAAAAAAAAAAAAAAAAAAAATTATATTCAACTAATATATAACTTAAAATATTAGATAATATATAATATAATATAATACAAATAAATAAATATTATATTCAATTAATACATAACTTAAAATATGAATATTTCAATATTAAATAATATAATATATAAAATAATATAATATATAAAATAATATAATATATAAAATAATATAATATATAAAATAATATAAATAAATAAAATATATATACTTTTATTTATTTATAAATAAGTTAAAAAAATAAACAAATAATATTTAATTTTATTTATATTTTATAAATGCAAAAAATACATTACCTGTACAATAAATAATTTGAATAAACTAGGGAATTAAAAATATGTATATTTGTATATTTATAAATAGAATAAATAAAAATAATATATTTATATATTTATAAATAATTACAAGTAATCTAAATATATTTCATGATATATATTTATTCCCATTGAACAATTGCAAAAGCTTCCGAGTTGGCATAAAAAGTGTTGCCTACTTATGGGCGTTGTTCAAAGCAAACCTTTCCAGATGCAAATTTGAATGAAGAGAATTAAGAGACTCTTTTAGCTTCTATATAGCGCCTTTTTTATAGTGTCTAACCTTAACAGAGCGCTCCATAGATGTATTCCATATATGAAGGCTTAAACGATCTTGTAATTAAAGACAAACATTAGATTAGACATTGGTTGCTGAGCAACATCTTAATATCTAATTAGGATTTCCTTTTAAATTAAACTCTTTTTAAGTAAGTTTTGCTGATTTGATAATTAAGAATAGTTTTCAAACAACTAAATCAGAAGTCTGTGCTGAAATATCATTAATCTTTGATTTGGTTGTCTTAGAATAAAGCTACAACATCTTAACTATTCTCAGTTAAAAATCTGGAAAAAGCCTCAACAATTTTTGTCGAGTAAATTATTTTCAAATTACTTTCCAGCTATCGTTGAAGCATCTTAAGTTAAATATAAATTAATTAAATTTATTTCTTAAGGCTTTGTTAGATAACTAACTGAAAGTATAAAGGAGATAAAAGAGTTATAGAGAGAAGCTTGCTGATGCAAGTTTAGAGTCTACTCCTAGCACTAGCAGATCTTTGGGTGATGTGCTTGGAAGCCTACTCAAGTCAAGTCTCTCGCGGCTAGCATTAGCTTGGCAAGTCTTTCTGCAATTGTCTCGTAATCTCATTGGGTTCTCGATGTCCTTTATGCATTAGCAGATCACAAAGAAAGAATAGAAATGCTGTAAACCGCGCAGCTTTTGCTTCGCTTCGTTTCGTTTCGCTTTGTTTTGCTTTGCTTTGAGCTCTAGCTTTATTCACATTTCCTCAATTTTTCGAAACTGTTCGAAAATCGTCCGTTTGCCTTTTGGCTTTGCGTCAATCCATGGCCACGCCCACTCAAGCGTACGTACTGCCCCTTTTGGCCTGGTCATGTCTATGGCGCCTCAATCGACTTAATTGATTTGTGGGCATAACCAATACATATTTACATACGATACGGCTAATGTGTGTGTGTGTGTGTGTGTTGATTTTATGTGCAAGCGTGTAGGCGTATGTGTATGGGTGGGTGTGCGGCTACTTGCTTGCTTTATCTAGCTGTGTGCGTTTGGCTATTAGCTTACTATTTAGAGATACTCTAAACAGGACATCAAGTCCTTAGCATTGACACATCACTTGAGATTTTAGTTATATAATATATGAACATGTTTTCTGTGTGAACTAGTTCACAAATAGTGCATCAATTGATTACATTTCATATCACTTGATTATTTCAATATTTAAGCTTATCTTGAGGCTTCTCTATTTATATTATACTATATATACAAATTCTATATCTGAAAGGTAAGAGTTCTTTTTGGAACTAGTTCTCAAATAGCTCTAGAATAGAATTACTTATACTATATTTGCTATAGTACTTGATTTGCTTCTTTATGTATATTATATTATATATAATTTCTAGATCTAAAATATTTTAGTTGCTTTTGGAACTAGTTCTTAAATAGTTCTACGACTGCATTATTTTTATATTTGTACGTATTGCTTAAGACTTTTGGATATATATTTCTATATATAATATTATATACTATTTCTATATCGAATAGATCTGAACTCCTCCAAATAGTTTATCGATCGATTGTCTTGACGGTTTTTCTACTCTCCATAGAAAATTTCTTGTTTGGGTACACAATTATTTCTATATTGTGTAGTCTGACTTTATCGGTTTTCACTGTCACTTGGCATAATTCCTTTCTATCTTTCTTTTCCATATAGTATCGCCAAGCCATCGGTAGTCCTTGCATAGCAGTTAATAGAGAGTAGAGCCTAGCTGAGAGTTTGCTTTCTACAGCTTAAACTATCTATAATTCTAAATTCTGCTGCCAGTATTAGACATAATACTCAGCCTGATCATATACCCTTATATACATGTATATACATAGATATCCTTGCTGCTCTCAAGTTTTCATTTTATAGGGTATTTGCTAGTTTGTGCGGCTTTTCGAGATTTGTATGGCGTCTTGTACCATTCGCTCAACATTTTCTTTTGCACGTTTTTTTTTTATTTTTTTATATTTTGTCAGTGTGGCAAGGTGCTCCATATATCTATGTGTGTGTGTGTGTGTGTGTGTGTGTATTTGTATTTGATTGGGTTTTTATTTGTGTGGCTTTGGTATTTGGACATTTGGTTGGCTTTTAATTACCGCTGTTGCTGCTGATCAGTTTTGTTTGTTGAACGGCTCTCCCTTGCCCACATGTGGTTGGCAGCGAACCACCGCAGCACGCCCCCTTTCTACGGCCACTCCAAACGTTTGCCTTCGCTGTTTCTTTTATTTGTCGTGCGACAAATTTGTCAAAAAATTGTTTGACATTTGGTAGTTGGGGAGGGGGCGTGGCACAGGGGGCAAAAGGGCGATAGATGCATTTTCATAGATACGAGTCGATTGGTTGTTGTTGTTGTTGTCGCATTGATAGGCTAATTTAATTAAGTTGTTGCTGTTGCTGCAATCACCTGTCCATTGCGATTAAGCTTCAATCAAGCGCTAACAATTTTAATTAAATTATTTCGAAATGCAATTATAAATGTTCGTCATGCATAAATTGTGTTATTCATTTATTTAATAAATAACTCTGTGCTGAACATACGCCCCCGTCAGCCCCTCAACAGCCAACCCCCTTAGCCACCCCAGTGAGCGCCTCAGCTGCAGTTGGCTCCGATTGTTTTTACATTTTGAATAAATAATCACAACGTAGGCAAAAAATGAATTTCATAAATTGCCAGCAACAGAAGCAACAGAACAAAAACAAAAAAGTAAAGCGTAAATACATATGTCTGTCAGGACAACGGCTGCTCATGTCCTGCTGCTGCTGCTGCTGTCGTCATCGTCAATCTGTCACATTTGTTAAATGCTACAATTAATCCCCCAATCGCGTCAACCTGCTCTGTCCCGTATGCACCTATTATTATCCTGATGCGTGCGCATCCTGTCCATCATCCTTCATCCTTCATCCTTCATTCTGCATTCTGCATTCTGCATACTGCATCCTGCTCATTCCACGATTCATTCTCTAATAATAATTAAACTCACATTTCATTTGTAGCGCTTCACTTGTTCTCCTATGCAAATGCTATCGATTAGTTATCGATATGAGTTTGTTAATGCACTGCGTGTCATTGATAACTCTACTTTCAGTCTAACTTCGTTACAGCTTTTTACTTTCCACATTCTCACTGTCCGGTAGTATTTGCATTTATCGATAACACAAATGATCGATTAAGTATATAATTATTTATTATTATCTATTTACTGACATACACATCATTTAAAGCAGTAAAAATCTCAATTTTACCGAGCATATGTAACTAATCTCTTGTTATCGATAATTATCGATTCAGCAGTTTCTGCTCGTATACCCAATTGAATCCCATTTTGCTTGTGTATCGCATCTGTGGATTTTTTTAATATACCTGCTCCACTGTGCGACAGTGGGACGAAGCAAGGACAACAGCCATCACCTGCAATCACCTGCTGCAATTCAATTCAATTAACGCGACGGTTAAAAGCTCTGCGCAATTAGCTTTACTCTTGTTACACGCTGCAGCGCATGGGCGCGGGAGGCGGGGCATGGCAGGCAAATGGCTAAGCGGCAGGAGGATGGCAGCGAGCGAATGTGGTGGGAGGGGGGGAGGGGGGGGGGGTTAAAAACATTTTTGCTGATCTTTGCAGTAAGTTGGCAAATTGCCTGCCAGCCAATCGAGCGACTGCAACCAACACACACACACACACACATGCAGAGCTGTCAACTGTTGGCTTTTGTCTTACGCACACACACACACACACACACGAAAATATGTGTGTGTCTGTGCACATTGACTGTAAAACTGCTGCTGAGCCTTTTGGTCATGTTGACAAGCAGACCGCTCGCTCGCTCGTTCGCTCGCCTTGCCAAACAACTTCCCTACCCCTATCTCTCTCTCTCTCTCTCTCTCTCTCTCTCTCTCGCTGTCCCTCTCTCTGTTGCTCTGCAAATCCATTTACACAAACCCGCCCCCCCTTGCGGCCGCTGGTCTTGTGCAGTTTACGCTTCTGTTGTCGCTTTTTGCAATAGCTTATCCCAGTTGAATTTTATTGTTTGTACACAGTTGCCGGGGTCATGGCGGAAGACAGAGAGAGCGAGAGAGAGAGAGAGAGAGAGAGATAGAGCGAGACAGAGAGTGAGAGGAGAAGCGGCTCATACGCACGTGTTGCCACCTGTCCACTACCATTTGCAGTGGCATTTGCATGTGTTTGCTTACTCTCTTCCGCTTTCTCCCTCTACTCTCTCTCGCTCTCACTCAGTCTTGCTCTGTCTCTGTGTGCAAAGAGGAAACCTTTTATGACAATTAAAACATAATTGACGGTCAACATTAATAAACCAGGCAACAGGCATTCATACACACACACACACACACATATACAGAGGCAGCCAGGTGTGCAGCTAACAAGATTGCAATTGAACTTTTAGGCAAGCATGTGGACGCAGTAGTCGTAGGTGGGGGCGGAGATGTGAATGGGGGCGCTATTGCCTAGCTAATGGCAGACGGCCGTAAGCCGCACACCTCTCCCTCTCTCTCTCTCTCTATCCCGCTCTCTTTCACTCTAGCCATTTTACTCAAATCAACGAGCCATTTTGTGTTAGTTAAAAATTCTTTTTGTGCACAACCAACCCACACACACACACACATACACATAAACACACAACAGGCGAAAGAAAAAGCTAGCAAAAAAAAAAAAAGAGAAAATGCGCCCAAAAACTAAAAACAATTCCGCAGCAATACGACTCTGTTCCAAATACACGCCCCCCTCCCCGCCTCTGCCCCCACCTGGCCAATTGGCAAATGAAAATTTCTGTTACACTTTCGAAAGTCGATTAGGCAGGGGAAGGAGGGGGGTTGCATAGGTGTGAAAGGTTTTGGTTTTTTCGCTGATCTACAGTCTCTATTTAATAGCTAACTATTACAGGTTGCCCACGGTAAAGGGTACTACAGATATGCCAAAAAGTATGCTACACTGCGGAATGAAAGAGAGAGTGAGTAATAGAAAGAGAGAGGGGAAAGACTAATAGAGATGAAGGGAGAATGAAATATATATAGAGACAGAGAGAAGGAATAAGGAAAGATATTTGGATAGAGAGAAAGAAAGAAAGTGTGTGTAGAGAGAGAGAGAGAGAAATACAAAATAGGGAAAACGAGAGAACAAGAGAGAGAGAGAGAGATAAAGAGGAAGATACACAGAGCGCAAGACGTACACAGAGAGGAAGAATGAGACAAGACAAGATAGAGGTAAAGGTAAATCCACATATGGCAGGAGACGGAGAGGGGCACAGGGAGAGTAAGAGATTCAGTGAGACTGAGATGAGAGAAACATAGCTGCACAGAGAATGACGCAAAGATACGCCACAGATGACATCCATGATCATATGGACTAACCTTTAACGTGATCTAGAGTATTTCTGGTGTGTAAATACCTCATATTTACAATTGCGTATTACAGGGTATTTGGCTTACATATAACCTGATATGGCGATAGTTTTTGGTTTGTTTTGTTTATTAATTCGCATTTAAAGTTGATTGATGAACGCGACGCGTAATCAGTGCCGAGTGTAGCGCAGTGGGATGTGGATAGGTAGATGTACTATAAACTGCAGTTTTTTTTTTTTAAGGGTGGTGGGTGTTTGTGTATGTGTGTGTGTGAGTGGGTTGGAGTATGTGTAAATGTGCGTGTTGGGTTTTTGGGGCTTTGGGCTGTCAAAAGTGCGCACAAAATTGTTGCCAGCGGCTTAAATGTCCCCAAAAACCAACAGAAGCAAACGGGGTAGGGGACAGAGGGATGCACCAAGGGCTGATAAAGTAAGGGCTGTGTGTCACATACAGACAGCGGCGGCTGCTTATAAAATTTTGAACGAAATTGAAATTACGCTAATTGTTTGTGCTGCCCCAAAACAACAACAATTGGCATGCGTGTGTGTGTGTGTGTGAGAGTATGAGTGTGCAACCTACAGCCATCACTTGCTTCGTTATCTCACACACACACACACATTTGAACACACTCGCGCGCGCGCTCACACACCCCAAACGGCAAAAACAATTAGCGAATTTGATGCGCAAATCCTCGTTACAAATCTAACGGTTGCTCAGGGGCGGAACTAAAAAGGGGGGGGCAGGCATCTGTATGCTACGGCAATAGCAATAGCAATCACAGCTGCAGTTGCAGTTGCAGCTGCAGTTGCAGTTGCTGCAGTAACAGCCATTGCAGTTATAGCTAATTAATAGACTTACGCGTTAGTCGCTGGGACTCTGTGTACACCTACATCACCACCGAACCGCCCCCTCCTCTAGCTACGTCTCATCTATACAAAGCGCCCGCGCTCGCCCTCCTCGCTTCTCCTGCTCTGCCTGCTCCTTTTATGCTGCTGCGAGGAGGCTGGGCATTGCAATTGGCAGACGCGTTTTGATTTTCGCGTCCAGTTTTCGTGCTGCCAAAGTTTGTCAGCTGTGTGTGTGTGCATGTGTCTGCGTGTGTGCGTGTGAGCTGTGTTGTTGTGTGTTTGCTAATTAGTAAATCATAATTACTCAACTCTCATTCGCTTATTTACCCGATTCCCAGTGTACACGCTACTCCTCTTACAGTTCAAATACACAGAGAGCAAATTCAGGCAGCTGAAGGATTTGCTTGAAACAAAAAAAAAAAAAGAAAAAAAAAGAATGCTTTTCATGATTGACAAATAGTACTTTGGCTTATTTTTGTAGTTATCCAACTCAACTGTAGCACCCAATAATGCTTCATTATGATAAACTGCAGTTCGAAAAGGCTTTTAAAAGGCTTTTTCATATTTCACATATTCCAGTCAAAGAATGAACAGAAAATAAAGGGGGAGAGGGAAGGATTATAATAACTGTTGCTTCTGCGCTCGCAGGCGCTGACAAACTAATTACAAACTTAAACCTAAATACCGAAAATGAAAGCTCTAGCAACACAAACAAAAAGTGTACACCTACACACACACACGCACGCACACACACGCATATGCAAGCAAACGGCGGCTTCTCTCTGCTCTGCTTGCTAATTATGTGAGCGAGCGTCTGTAAGCCAGCGCAAAAACCACTTCTGCACTTACTCACTGACTCGCTCTAGCTCTCACTGTCGCTCTCGTACTCGTACTCCTCTTTTTCTGCTCCTGCCTGTTCTCCTTCTCTGTCTGTTTGTTACTCACTTTGGCAGTGGCTCTTGTCGTCGTTTGGCTTTTGCTTACATATGTAATTAAATTGCTCAATTAAAATTGCACACCCTTTTGATTATCGCTGGCGTAGTTTTTGACTCTTGCGTGTGTTTGTGTGTGTGTGCGGCGGCAACTTTTATTAATCAGTAAAAATCGTTTACCAAAAAATGAAAGAGCAGCAGCAACAACAGCAACAAACAGCAGCTGTAGCTAAAGCTCAGTGAAAACCAAAGCCAGCGATAGGCATGACAATGATCAAAATCATGATGATGATGATGATGATGATACAAGTATTAATAATGTTGTCTCTTGCTTGGTCCGCCACACAATTGCCCAGAATTTTACAAGTTTCTTTTGTGCTGCCCACGCTGGACTTGCGGCACTCTTTCTCACTCTCCATCCCGTTCTCGCTGTTCCTCCATTGCCCTTCCTCGTGCTTTTTGATGGTTCGCTCTCACTCTAGCTAGTAGCTACACATGCCTACATTGCAGACGCCTACGTTAGCTGTGCGCGAGCAAAGGCGCGCGCGCTGTCAGGACGACGACTGCCGTTAAATCAACACCATTTCGTAAATTAAAAGTGGCCCAGCGAAGCGACGAATACAGCAGTAGCAGTAGCGGATGCGGCAGCACTGGCAGCAGTGGCAACAGAGCAGCCAGCAGCGACGCTACGTTCATATTAACTGTATTTACAATTATATGCTTGTAGGTATGACTTTGTGTTCTGCTGTCTTTTTTCTCTCTTCCTTCCGCTTCCACTTACACTCACGTCCTCTCGAACATGTGTTTAAGAGAGTTATGCATGCATATAACTCTATGTTTGTGTGTGTGTGTGTGTGTGTGTGCTCGTCAGTGTCATAGTCGGCATTTATGCACATAATTCCTTTTGCTAGCTGTCGACGTCGGCGTTGCTGCTCCCGGTGCTGCTGCTGCTGTTGGTGCTCTTTGATGTTTGCACAAGTTGCTGGCAACTTCCTTCTGCTTGCTGCTGCTCTGCTGCTGCTTCTGCTGTTGCTGTCTTTCGCTTACGCAAGTTTTCTGCCAGCGTAAATTCCCAATGGTGCTAATTAGCGGCCGTCGCTGTTGACGTCCGCCTTCGTTGCATACTTTTGTGCGCGCGTCGTATATTTTTTAATTGGCCGCTGCCGCTGTTGTTGTTGCTGCTGCTGCTGTGGCTGTTGCTCGTTTGTTTTGCGGTTGATGTTTTCGTTATTTCTGTTGGCATTCGTTAGCTAAATGTGGTTTGTAAATTTGATTGAATTTGTTTTTGATTGTAGTTGTTTGGGGGCGGGCGAGAGCTTTTGCATACGTAGCCAGTTTCTAAGTGCGAGCCAGTTCAGTTCTGGCTAATAACTAATGAGATTCATTTGAACTTGTATATCTAATTGAATCAGTTAATTGAAATTACCCTGTCTTGAGCTTGGCAAATAGTTATCGCAACTAGTTCATTTGTACACTTGCCTCCCGTCAAATGGCTGCACTGGCTGCTGCTAGTTCTTATTCTTCTTCATCTTCAATAACCCTTTGACTGTTTTGTTGTTATTTTCAATTGTCTAATTGAATGTTAAATACATTTTTGGTAACTTGTGCACAATTTTGTGCTGCTGCAGCAGAGTTGATTACAGACCCCCCCCCCCCCCCCCCCTCTGCCACCGCCACCGTCCCCGGTCCAACGGTTAATTTCTATTTGGGTGCCAACAACTACATTTGCATTTGCTCAAGGCTAATTGCAAATATGTTTTAGCAAAGGATGCGGGCAGTAGGTCAACAGAAGTATGCGGGCAAAGTAGGCCTATGAGTCAAGTCACTCAACACACTTATTCAACACACTCACTCACTCACTCCCTTACTTCCCTTACCGTTCTCATCCTCTCAATAACTTACGCACAGCATATGCGGCTCTCCCACTCTGCTCTGGTGCCCGAGCAGTCATATTTACTCTTTGTACTTGCAAAAGAAATTGTACTAATGGAATTATTTCATGTTTTCCTTTTCTTTTTGCTTTTCTTACCATATTGCGCTGCGCCACGTCGCATTTCGTTTTGTTTTGTTTGTCGTTTTGATTTGCTTTCGCTTTGGTTTGTTTTTGGTTTTCTTTTTTTTTATGATTATTTTTTTTTATTTTATTTTATTTTTTTTTTTACTTTTTTGCCTCCTTTTTCTTACGAGCGCGCTGTGCAAATAACTCAACGTTCGACGTTCGAGGTTCGACCCATCGCCGCTGCTGCTGCTGTTCCTTAGTGCTTCATCTGGCGTTGCGCTCTCGCTCGCTCTCACACGCTCCCGTTCTCTAAGCGACTATGTCGACTGCGAAATCAAAGCAAAGCATAGCATACAATATAAGCGTCGCTGTTGACGTTGCGGTCGGCGCAGCAGCCGCTAAAACGAGCAAGAAATAAAGAAAAGAAAAAAAGAAAACGGAAAACTTTTTTGTTTTCCTTTGGGGCGTTTCAAATAATTTTTGACTGATTGAATTATTAATAAAATTGATCGAAATGCAAAGAGAGGCGACGTCGCTGCAGCCGCCGCTGGTCAACAGAAATAATGTTGATTGAATTAAGTACTTTAAAGCTTATGGGCCGAGACAAGAGAGCGAGAGCGGGCAAATAAGTTGTAGTTACTGTTGTTGTTTTTGTTGTCGATGTTGAGCGAGAGTATTTGATGTTGCTGATATGAAAGCTTCTTACGATTGGTCGCTTAGCGAAAGAGAAACGTGCACGCACACACACACACACACTCACACATATGTGTGTAAAAATATATTCATGCGTGTCAGAATGAGGCAGCATTTAATTAACACAAATTTCCATTAATATATATCAATTACAGTTGACTTAATTTTTAGGTAATTGATGCAACAACAATAAAAGGCTTGCTAATTGCATCGCTGGCTTTTTCTCCACTATTTCTCTCTCTCTCTCTCTCTCTCTCTCTCGCATGTGTGTGTTCATTGAGTGACATGTAAATGTATTATTTTTTGGTCTGTTTGTGGCCAGGCGACATATGCGTCGATAACGTTATTGTTATCGCTAGACGTTTGTACACTTCACTTCATTTGGTCGCACAGCTAATCAATCATGTTAATTAGCTGAACACATTTGAGTGCTAATTGACAAATATGAGTACATATACATATGTATGTATGCATGGTGTCTTCTTTTTATGGCCTGCGTGTTCATAGTTAAAAATTTGTCGGGTTGTCACAAAATGCACATTAAGCAGGAAAACAATTTTGCTGATATTCACGTCAGTTTTATTTATTTTCATACATTTTTTCCACAATTTGCTGATACCCAAAAAAAAAAAAAAAATAATAATAAATGCGCCTGAACTGTTGACCGCGGCTGTGCGCTTTTGTTTTTGTCGTTGGGTGCACAGCGGAAGGAAGTGGATGAGGAGGAAAGAGTGTGAGTGGGAGCGGGCAGGGAAGTTGGAATGAAGCAAAGTGAATTAAATATTTACATAAATTTTTAAAAATCAAAAATTAAATAATAAAAATCAAGACAAAAACGAGACGCAGAATGACGCACGTTACATGCCACGGCACCAGCCGCCAGCCGCCAGATGGCAGCTGCCAGCGGCGGCCAGCCTCATTGGGTGGCATGCGACCAATTGGCTTTTTATTAATTAATTTATTTGAGCTGCTGCTGCTACAGCTGCTGTTGCAGTTGCTGTTGCTGTTGCTGCTGTTATTGTTGCATTGCAATTTCAGTTGCATTTTCATTCATTTACTTGGCTATATTTTTTCGTGATTATTTAATTGTTTTTGCTGTTATTAATATTAAATATTTATTTTGCAATTCTATTTAATTTGCAATTTATAATTGCATTTTGATTGAGCGCCACGCCTCTCGCCACGCCTCGCCAACACATTGTGGCTCTCCATCAATTTAATTGGCCTTTTCGTTGCTGCCGCGCAAAAAACTAGGCAACACTTTATTTCATTGCCTACTTTTTAGCGCAGCGGCTGAATCAATTCACAGTTATTCGATAATTGATCAACGACAAATCGATTTAAGTGCCTTTATATGCCCCGAACTCCAAATGGGAAATGGAAATCGGGGTATAATGGTTAGGTGAAAATGCAGCAGCATGAGGCGTGGCAGCCGCATAGGAATACATATGTATATCAAATTCATTGTCGAATATTCGCAGAGCTTAAGGTATCTCCTATTCGAGCAGTCCCGACTGCTGAACTCTGCTGACTTGTTTACCGTTCGACTTTTGCAGCAGTTGAGTTGGGCTTTGGGCATTTATTTACAATTGGCAAAAATTTACTAGCTACAAATATATAGCGGCAGTGTTGCCACTGTGTGGCTCATGCCTGAAGTCTGGCAACATTGGATGATTTCAGCATGCTTAAAAATGAGTTGAGGAATCAACACAAGTTGGCTTTTATATCTCTCTTTTTGAACTAGTGATAGAACTCAGCGCAATGTTCTTCTCTGAACTAGTTCATAACGGCTCAGATTCAGTTTTATTCAAACGTAGAACCAATTCATTTAAGCGCAAATTCACATGGATAAGAGGCAGCTGGACAGAGCCGCCACTGACTGGCACAGCCCCAACCCCACCAGCCCACCCACAGAGCAAGCTCCACTTTGTTGCCCCGTGACAATCAAAATTAAAATGAGTGGTTTATTAAAATTTAAACGCTTCACTTTGCGCCCGCAAAAAGCATGTATATATGTATTTTTTTTTTAACTTGGCCCGAAATGAAAATTAAGGACAATGCAGATGAGCGGGGGGTGGAAGGGAAGGAGTGGGTGGAGTCTGGACAAGGACGAACTGGAGAATGCAGAGGAGAATGGGAATGAGTATAAGGAAATTGAAGAGGCAGAGGCAGAGGACGCGAATGAGGCCGACGTAGTCGTCGTCATTGTTGGCTTTGGCTTTGGCTACTTTGATGTATTTTCATATTCCACAGAGACGGGTCGAACGCACGTTGGCTGCCAAATGAGGGCGCGACAAGGTGTGGGGGTATGGGCGTAGAGGGGGTGTGGAGAACAGGAAGCGTACTGTTGCAACGTACTGGGTGGTTAAAAGCATATGATAGCCAAGCTGTTATTTGGTCAGCGAATGCTGACGTCGACGTCGACGTCGGCGCCGACTTCTGCGAGAGCCTTAACGTTTGTCTCTGACATTTAAACGTTGATTGATTTTGCTTGCTGGCAGCTACTTAAGTTCCCTTGCCATACCACGGACACCCCTCCACACTCACACTGATAGACTCAACCCCTTCAGTCGCTGTAGCTCAATGTTTTATTTGCCTTTATTTTAATTACATTGATTTTGATTAAACGCGCGCGCGGCACATTGTTTGCCCTCTCGCTCGCTCACTCTCCCTCCCACTCTCTCTCTCTCTTTCTACTTCTCTGTCTCTATTTGCACATCATTAAAATTGTAAAAATATTAAATGGCAAAACAAAAAACTAAGACAAACACGAATGCAGCACAAATTCAGACATGGCCAGCGTTTCAAGAGATTCCTTTTCATATATATTTTTTTTTTAACGTTGGGGATTTTTTCGGGGAGCGAATAGAATTTCGTATGCTCTTTGAAGATGGAGCGCATCGAAGGGGTGCCAAGTAATCGAATGTAGAATGAAATACAATCCACTATATTCGTTAACGCTAGGTAACTAACGATGAATTGGTAAAATGTATCGATAGTTAGTCAAATGTATTATGATGAATAAGTAACATGTATCGATAGTTTAAAAATAACACAGCGATTGTAGTCCATTAGCTGCTAATAATATAAATCAATATACATAATTTCCCCATCGATAGTATTTTGATTTTTTCCATGTTATCGATGTGTATTGTTGTTTGAGCATTTCATGAAAATTGCCGGCAATAACAAATAACAATTGATCGATAACTTATCGATTGTCAATTTGATATCACTAATCGATTAGCCTGCTTATTAACATTTAAAATATATTCGATAACAGTTGCTAACAACCCATAACATGTGATATTACCAATCGATAACAGTTGAGCAAGCTTAACTCTTGCTGAAAATTAGACACGGTTCCTGTATCCTGTGCTTATCGATCACATTCGATAAATATCGATAGAAGTTGAGAGTCTCTCTTAAATTGTAGGCGCTGCAGCATTTTCCTATCTCAGGTAGTCGCTCTCTGCACTTCTCACTTATCTTATCACACAACCCAGCCACCCTACCACCTACTGCCACGCCCACATCGAGGCTCTGTGCTGGCAAACAGGGCGAAGAGCTTTAAAATATTCAATTGGCTGATGTTGCCTGCCGCTTTTGCTGCTCATTATTTGTTAAGTGGCTTAATGAAGGCGTCCTTCGTCCTTCGTCCTTCGTCGTTCTTCCTGCGTCCTTCCTCGTCGTTGGAGCAGTCGGCCAGGCCAGGCCGCCTAGTGGTAAATTGTTTACCATTCGCCCAGTTTTTCCCATTTCCAGTTTGACTTTAATTAAATCGCTTTTTATTATAAAATGTGTTTGCTTAACTTTTACTCATCAGCCTTCTCCTCTCTCTCTCTATCTCTCTCTCTCTCTCTCTAGATAAACTGGCAAGCTGTTTTGTTTGCAAGACGGAGGCATGCCTGCGCACTCGCCCATTGAAGAAGGGGCGTGGCCAGCAATATGCAATCCCAGACGAAACGATACCAGCGGGCGCACGCGTCTGCAACAGCTGCCAATGCAAATCGGTGCGCAATCGCTATCCCAACTGTCCGCTGCCCACGTGCCCCAATCCCAAGGATCGGGCGCAGCGCCTGCGGAATATACCCACACGGCTGTTCGAGCTGGCGCCGGAGCTGCGTGATCCGCTGATGGCCGAGTTCCAGATCAAGTTGCATGCCACACGCTGCTGCTCCGCCTGCCTGATGCGCATACGGCGCAAGCTCGATCCGCTCCTGAATCCCACCGATGAGGAGCGACGTCGCGGCGGCGATGCCAGCGCTGGCGATGAGACCGATGTGAGCACTTCGTCCTGTGATGAGCGAGAGCCAGGCGGCTCGGACACTGCATCCGTGGAGAGTCCCGAGTATCTGCAGCGGCACAAGTCGCAGCTGAGCAAGCAGCAGCAACAGCAGCAGCAGCAGCAACAGCAACAGCAGCAACAGCAACAACAGCAACAACAGCAGTTGCCACCTCAACAGCAGCAGCTGCCACAGCCGCCGCCAGTACCACAAAAGCCGCAACAGCAGCAGCAGCAGCAGCAACAACAACCAGCTGGAGCTGTTAATGTGCGCAGCGTGGCAGACGCATCCGGCGCCGCTCTAACCATTACGCCCACTCGCATGTCCGCCAAGGCAGCAGCAGCAGCTGTTGGTGGCAACGACAGCGAACGCCTGCTGCCGCCAGCCTGCCAAGCGCCGAAGAAGCAAAAGACCAGCGAGGAGTACGACTCCTCGGCGACAGAGACGGCGGACGAGGAGAACGAGAATTCGCCAGCGAATCGACAGAGTCCCAAAGTGATCTTCTCGCATGCTCATGCCCATCCAGCCCATGGGCATGGTCATGGGCACGGCAATAATAATGTGGCCGGGCTGCAGCCGCCAAATGCCGCAACAGCAGCAGCTGTTGCTCTAACAGCACAGCAGCAACAGCAGCAGCAGCAGCAGCAACAACAACAACAGCAGCAGCAGCAGCCGAATGGACCGATGAGCTTGCGCCGCGAACCCGTAAATGTGCAGGATTGTGTGTTCTCAGTGATTGAGCGACAGCTGAAGCAGCAGGCGAAGGGGCCGCAGCTGCCAGGCAATAATCAGGGCAAGCAAGTCAGCCAGCAGCAGCAGCAGCAACAGCAGCAACAACAGCAGCAACAACAGCAGCAGGCGCACAATAATTTGGATCGCAAGGAACTGACTATAGTGCGTGAATATCGACAAGATGGCAATGCCTTGCTTAAGCAACAGCAGCAGCAACAACAGCAACAACAGCAGCAGCAGCAACAGCCAGCGGGTTTGCCGCATGGCACCTCTGTGCAAAAGTTGAGCGCGCGTCCTGGGCCGCCATCGAACTCGGTGAACAGCAGTGGCAGCAGCAGCGGCAACAGCAGCAGCAACAACAATGCCAGCAACAACAGCAGCAACAGCAACAACAACAGCGACAACTTGGCCACTCTGTCTGTGGTCAACTCGCATCTCGCTCCGCATCATGTGCACATGTCGCATCCACTGCTGCAGCAGCAACAGCAGCAACAGCAGCAACAGCAGCAACAGCAGCAACAGCAGCAGCAGCAGCAGCAGCAGCAGTTGTCGAGCGGCGTGGACAAGGCTACGATTACGCCGGTGTTGAAGAAGAGCGCCATCACGCCGACGCCCCCAGACACGATCATCTACAATGTGTCTGGCAGTCACTTGGCCGCCCAGCAGCAGCAGCCGCCGACGCAGTCGGCACCGCCGCCAACGCATACGGTGCACGCACCGCCGGTGCAGCAGCGCTTGCCGCCAGAGCCAGAGCCGCAGACGCTGGATTTGAGCATCAAGAAGACGCCGCGCGAGGGCCACTCGCCGCACACGCATCCGCATGCGCACAGCTCTGTGGCGAGCTCTGTGGAGCGGCATCATGGCCCGCCGCCGGCAAGCATGGGCGGTGCGATGAAGCATATTGTGCGCACCTCGTCCATGTACCGGGGCGATGCCTCGATGCCCAGTTTGTCGGTGTCCGGTGCTCCACCGCCCGCCTCCAGCTATTTAACCTACAAGCAGCTGCATGGCGCCGGCGTGGGTGTGGGCGTGTATGTACCTGTACCCATTGGCCAAAGCCAAATGACGCGCCCAACGCCACCGCCGCCTGCCCAGCCGCAGCCACCGCCGCCTGCCCAGCCGCAGCCACCGCCGACGCGCGTCTCGAAGCTGCCGCCCAAGCTCAGTCCACAGCAGCAGCAGCAGCAGCAGCAGCACTTGCACGGCCAGATGCCATCGCCGCAGCAACAGCAGCAACAGCAACAACAGCAACAGCAGCAGCAGTCGAGTGCTCAACAGCAGCAGCAACAGTTGCAGCTAGTCAAAGGTGGCTCCATAACCCACGGCACGCCCGCCAACACCTCGCAGCAGCAGCAACAGCAGCAACAACAACAAATCATTGTCCATGCCGCGCCCTCGTCACTGCCCAGCCCCAAGTACGAGAGTCTGGTGCGTCAGACGCCGCCTGGCAGCTGCCCGGATACGGGCAAGCACGGCTCGATTACACAGGGCACGCCGCTCCATCTGCCGCCCCATCACTTGGACAGCAAGCGGGCGTACGACTTCTATAAGAGCTCGCAACGCTTGAGTCCCGCCCAGGTGCCGCCGCCGCCGCAGCAGTCGTCGCCGCAGGCGCCGCCGCCACAGGGTTACGGCGTGGGCGTTACCGTTGGATCGCCCTACTCGCGCTCGCCGTACAGTGCGGTCGAGCAGGCCTCGGCGCTCAGCTCGAGGCAGATCGTAATCAACGACTACCACACGTCGCAGCAGATGCAGGGTCAGCAGCAGCGCAATGTCTCCCGTGGCAGCAGCAGTGCCGGCGGTGGCGCCGGCTCCGGTTCTGACAAGGAGTCGCCATCGCCACGCAACAGCATCAGCGGCAGCTCAGCTATCTATCCGGGCTATGAGAAGGAGCCGCAGCCTCGCGGACGACCCGAATATTCCAGTCGCGCCTCACCGGCCGATCATTCCAATAGGTGAGTGCATATCTAGTGATTGACGGACTGACTGACTGACAGATTTGAGAAATGATTGACTTGAAAGTTACTTTAAGCATTGACTGACCGCTTGATTGAGAGCTAAAGCTGTTGTTTTAATTTGATTGATTGTGTGAACTATTGATTGATTGGCCGATTGATAGATTGGTTAACTGATTGACTTATTGATCCAATGAACACTTATAGATTTGAATAGACTAACAGTTTGTCTGAATGATTGATTGATTGACTATTAACTGACTAATCACTGCCCACAATCTTGATTGTGTGATTAGTGAATTATTGACTGACTGACTGGTTGACTGAACGTTAAATAGCTCCTCATCAAATACTCGATACTAAATTCTCTCTCTTTCTCTCTCTCTGCCTGCAGCACACCCAGTCCGCACCGCACTCCGCCGCCCCAGCGCCAAGGAGTCATTCAGCGCCACACCGGCTCGAAGCCGCCTTCGCCTGCTGCGCCGCCCCCGATTCGTATGCACATTGTCACGCCCTACAACTTTCCACCAGGTAAGTGATTGATCAACGTGAATCTCTCTTAGTGAATACCAACTTAATTCTGTATCTCTCTTATCTCCTTCTGAACAGCTGGTCACGATGCTTTGGCCTCGTTTGTGGACGTGGCCGTACAGCAGCCGCAGCTGCCGGTGCCGTCGCAGAAGGATGACAAATTGGCAGTGCCGCAGCCGGCGCCACAGCCACAGCCGCCGCCATCGACGCACGGCCAGATAATAACGCATGCGCAAGTGGCTTCCGGGCAAGCGGTGCCACCAGCTGCACACCACGATCTGCGCTACCGCCCCGACTCGCTGGCGAGCTATCATATGGCGGTGCAGCAGCAGCTGGTCCAGCAGCAGTACAGGCAGCTGAACACGGTCGCCGCCTACGAGATGCAGCGCCGCATGGAGCAGGTGAAGCGAGACCAGCGCCAGATCAACCACATTGAGAGGGAGCGCGAGATACAGCGGCAGCGCGACCAAGAGCGACAGCGGCGCGAGCAGGAGCGTCGTGAACAGGAGCGTGCTGCCGAGGAGCGAGAGCGGGAGAGCCGACGCATGGAACGCATGTTGGCCGCTGCCGTTGCGCCGCCGCCTGGCCATCCACATGGCCACGCCCACAGTAGTCATAGCCACTACATACGTGGCCCGGTGCCCGAGACCGGCCCACCGCGCACCATACCTGATCGAGAGCGAGATGCGTAAGTAGACCATATCAAGCAATTCATCTGTGAATTGCTTAAAATCATTAAGAGAATCACACAGTATTAATCAATCTTTGAATTGCCTTCAATCAATCAGAGAATCAAATCATATCAATCAATCTGAGAATCGCCTTCAATCAATCAGAGAATCAAATCATATCAATCATTCTGTGAATTTCCTTCAATCAATCAGAGAATCAAATCATCAATCAAATCATCAATCAAATCATCAATCAATCTGTGAATGGCCTTCAATCAATCAGAGAATCAAACCATATCAATCAATCTGGGAACTGCCTTCAACCAATCAGAGAATATCAATCAATATGGGAATTGTCTTCAATCAATTAGAGAATTTTACCATATCAATCAAGCTGTGAATTGCTTACAATCAATTCAGATCATATCAGTCAATATGGGAATTACCTTCAATCAATCCTTGAACTGCCTCAAAGCATTCAAATGTTTTCAATCGATCACATCGCATTAAATCACCCAATCAAAGAGAAAATATCTATCATGTATATGCTGATTGATTCCAAGGCTGATAGATAGCTGATAGCTGATGTAAATCAAATAGTCAAATCTATAATGTGAAACATAGCATATATGTATGTACATATATGAAATATCAATCAAGCCTAGTTGCGAATTCTAATCAATCAATTAATTGCAAATTGCGAATCATTAGCATACAGTGGTCAATAAGCATCAACCAATGCTTAGACACCATATGTATACCTGTATGAAGCCAATGCATCAATCAGTTTAAGTGAAATCAATCAGCTGTGCAAGTTAGCTA
>JAWNPK010000100.1:235000-532500 GCA_035047565.1 Drosophila mulleri | reverse complement strand
GCTGCAGCTGCACATCACTATGCTAACAATGCGAGTGGAGGAGCCAGCGCCGGTCACGGCTACTATTGAAACCGGTACAAGGAGATCAGAAACACAAAAAACAATACCTATGTATATACTCATTTCATTTTCGTGACTGAGTATAACAATAAGAACAACTTATATGTATGTATATGTACTATAGGCAGTTAAATGCAGAAAGCTCCTGTGCAAATATCAGGCGAGAAACACAACCATTAAAGGGAAAGCAAAAATGCAGCATAAAAAGTCAACAAATCAAGATGTATGTATGTATGTAGCTAGCTAGCACAGTTAAGCATTGAAGAGAGCATCGCAAAATAAAAGAGAGCCAGCTGGTCTAAACAGTTAGTCCAGTTGTCCCTGTCTCTCTCTCTCTCTCTCTGTCTTCTAAGCACACGGAGCGAGCGCACAAATCGTAAAAGAGCTTTGAGTAAAAACTGTAAAGAGAGTTCGAGAAGCAACGCAACAACATGCACACACACACGCGCGCTTCTTATATGTATGTAGGGAGTAGGTGCATTTGGAGCACAGAGCTGCCATGTAATTTCTCTTACTAAACCGACCGAGCGACAGATCGCCTACCCGCCTTTCCATTACTCCCACACATTGATTGATTCGAAACACACCCTCACACAAACACACGCACACACACTTAATCCGGACACACGCACGCACGCACGCACCAAAAATAAAAAAAAATAACAATTTATATATTGCAAGCTGTAGTTAGGCATGCAAAATCTTCAAATTATCGCCTAAAGCATTTTTTTCATGCTTGTATACATAGTATGTAAGTGTATGTGTTATGTATGTGTATGTATATATATATATATCTATATCTACATTTACATATATGTATATATAAAGAGAATCCGCAACTGCTGCTGCACTCCCACTCCCAATCTCCATCTTTCTCTTTCTTGATATGATGCGACGCTTCCTTTGTATCGATGTCAACTCGCGCTTTCGCTCGCACTCTCACTCACATCCTTGCACAGACTCGTCTCTGTCTCACACTGTTCTCGTGTTTTGTTGTGTGCCACGCTCTATCTCACTCTCTCTCCCTCTCTTACTCTTTGTTATCGTAAATCGATTTGACCTTTCATTTATGTGCATTCGTTGTCATTTGTAGCCCAAACGTAAAGAAACCTCAGAACTTGAGTCGAAACCATAAGGAAATAAAATGTAGTGACATTTATATGAAAATATAAATAAAAAATATGTATATGTACATTTAAAGATGAAAATTATATAACATAAATACATATATATTAAACGAGTAAATTTAAATAATATATTTAATGAAAATAAACACACACTGTTGGGCTGTTCTTAGAAAAGAGAAAAAATCTAAAAAAAAAAAAAAATAAATAAATAAAACTAAAAATAAATAAATAAAACTCAAATAAAGGCAAAAATTGATTAATACATAAATGGAAACAAATTTATATATATATAAAATTTATACATATATATATATATACGATATAGTACACTTGCAAAAACATTAATTTAAAAAAATATTTTGTAAATTTCATAAAAATCTAAAAAAATAATTTTTAAAATATAAAATAATTACTTTTTGTACTATCTATTACTATATTTTTTTTTACTATTTTCTATGAGTAAGTTTTTAATTTATAAAGCATTATTGATTTTTTTATGAAATATATGGATGCATATAATAAAAAATAATATGTATATATATACATGCATATGTATGTGTATATGTGTATGATGTATGCTTTATGCTATTGAATTATGTACGTTTATATGATAAAAAATTATGCCATCGCCACGCAACAGCATCAGCGGCAGCTCAGCTATCTATCCGGGCTATGAGAAGGAGCCGCAGCCTCGCGGGACGACCCGAATATTCCAGTCGCGCCTCACCGGCCGATCATTCCAATAGGTGAGTGCATATCTAGTGATTGACGGACTGACTGACTGACAGATTTGAGAAATGATTGACTTGAAAGTTACTTTAAGCATTGACTGACCGCTTGATTGAGAGCTAAAGCTGTTGTTTTAATTTGGATTGATTGTGTGAACTATTGATTGATTGGCCGATTGATAGATTGGTTAACTGATTGACTTATTGATCCAATGAACACTTATAGATTTGAATAGACTAACAGTTTGTCTGAATGATTGATTGATTGACTATTAACTGACTAATCACTGCCCACAATCTTGATTGTGTGATTAGTGAATTATTGACTGACTGACTGGTTGACTGAACGTTAAATAGCTCCTCATCAAATACTCGATACTAAATTCTCTCTCTTTCTCTCTCTGCCTGCAGCACACCCAGTCCGCACCGCACTCCGCCGCCCCAGCGCCAAGGGAGTCATTCAGCGCCACACCGGCTCGAAGCCGCCTTCGCCTGCTGCGCCGCCCCCGATTCGTATGCACATTGTCACGCCCTACAACTTTCCACCAGGTAAGTGATTGATCAACGTGAATCTCTCTTAGTGAATACCAACTTAATTCTGTATCTCTCTCTATCTCCTTCTGAACAGCTGGTCACGATGCTTTGGCCTCGTTTGTGGACGTGGCCGTACAGCAGCCGCAGCTGCCGGTGCCGTCGCAGAAGGATGACAAATTGGCAGTGCCGCAGCCGGCGCCACAGCCACAGCCGCCGCCATCGACGCACGGCCAGATAATAACGCATGCGCAAGTGGCTTCCGGGCAAGCGGTGCCACCAGCTGCACATATATATATATATATATGAATGAGAGTGAAAAAGAAAAAAATATACAACATATATAGATGTGTATAAAAGTGTATGTTTACATATAAATATATGTGTGTGCACGTATATATTTATATACATACATATATGGTAGCTGAGTCAAGGAACCGACGAACTCATAGACCTAGTGAAAGAGTCGCCTGAACACAACGAAGCGCAGTTCCATATATTCCGTTATAAATAAATATATATATATATATATATATATATATATATATATATATATATATATATATATATATATATATATATATATATATATATATATATATATAATAAATAAATAAATAAATCAATTTCAATGCAAATCCCAAAAAGCAGAAGAGAGAATTAAATAAAAATTATCGAATTTTATTAAAAAAAAATAACACAAAATATGATGATGATATATATGATCCCAAAAATTAACATGAAAATGTATGTAAAAACACACACAAATATTGAGAAAATAAAATTAAAATACATATACATTGTTAACATATATATATATATATATATATATATATATATATATATATATATATATATATATATATATATATATATATATAACAATATGCAATAACAACAGCAACCAAGTCGATAGTTTGGAGCAAACATTTTTGTTATTTGTTTATTTATTTGATAATTTTCTGTTTGAATAATCAATGAAACCAAGTGAAAAACAAAAATCAATTTTGAATGTTCGATAAAGAAAGAATTCAGATAAATATAATAATAAATAATAAATAAATAATTATTAATATAAAAATAAGTATATGTGTGCGTGTATATATATGGTTAAATATGATTATATATATACATTTACATATACACATGAATATATATATGGCTAGAGCTGATTTTGATTGATAAACAACAAGTAAAGAGAACGATGTGTAGCTCTTAAGTTTTAGTTTGTAACTTTATGCCTTAAGTTGTAAGCTTAAAAAATAATAATATAAAATTAAATACAACATATTAAAAAGCAAACAAAATAAAAAATAAAAACAAATACAAACAACAAACAAAAAAAGAATAAAACAACAACAAAGCAAATGTATAAGAAAACGTGCCTTTTGTCTTTTGTCACTTTCTCTCTCTCTCTCTCTTTCTTTCCTTGGCTATTTTAACAGCATGACTGAAGCTGTCAAGAGCTGGCTTACTTTACTGTTAAATGACTCTGTCACTGAATCGTGAGCTTACATTGACAATAGCTGCAGTGTTGCCATTTTAGCCTATTTAAGGCTAGATCTAGCCTATTTGAAAATGAAATAGCCTGGAAAAATGTCAAAATGCCTGTAGCCATAAATTTAGCCTTTTTTATATTTTAGTTTTTTATTTTTACCATTTTATATTATTTGATTATCTATAGAAGCAAATCTAACCAAACTAAACTTTTTTGTAGACCTTTTTGTTTAATATGGTATTTACCATTATATATCATGGTTAATACCATAAATTAATTCTGAAATACCATACCATTCGTATTAATATATGGTATATTTATGTTGAAAAGTTTTGGTCACATTTTGATTCGTTGATCGCGCTCAAAATTGTGAAATTGTGAAATTCTTGATTAGCAATAATGCCAAAGACAATATATAAACAGAATTTTCGGGACGCCTGGGCCAAATGGGACGAATTTAAGAAGTGGCTGGTAGGGTACCTGCCGGCATTGCCCAAAAAATAAAATAGATTTTATTACAAAAATCACAAAAACTGAGGAGCAGGAGGCGGCATTATGCCTATATATTTCCAGCACTCTGCCATTGCTCCAATAGAAATTGCTACATTTGCAATGAACATTTTATCACTTCCGTGGTCAAATGCTGCAATTGAATGAGTTTTTAGCCAAATGAATATAATAAAGAATAAGCTCAGGAATCAAATGACAATAAAGGCATTAAATGCGATTTTGCATATAAAGTTTGTTTAAAAAATATTTAGTTGCTTGATGTATATAAAAAATATATCTTATATCTATACAGATATGGGATTGAGGCGTCATGGCAAATGTTGCCATAATTACGAATTGCCTGAAAAATATATTTATCTTATAAGCTCCAGCGATAAATACGCAACTCCTTCAGACTAAGAACTAGATAATATAATTACACAATTAAACATTTAAAATTTATGTTTTGTTTAATTTTTGGCCTTTTAAAGCCAGTTTTTATTAGAATGTTAAGCCTATTCTAGCTTATATTTTTGAGAAATTTGGCCTATTTTGTCGTTCGAAATCTGGCACCACTGAATAGCTGCCTGCAGCTTAACAGTAATGCCTGCTGCCCCTGGCGCATATGCAAACAGTTTTGCCTTTGCTGAAGTCTGTTTACGCTCTGTTAACTTCTGATCGCCTGGTAATTTAGCTACATTTTTATACAATAGTTGTTAACCGACGTGACCCTGAATGGATAACGAACGGGGAGTAGTGACACAGGTGACTTGGGTCACCGAGACCTACCGTTGTTATTTAAAATGTAATTGCAACCTATACTTACATATATGTACGTACACAAGTATATGTACATATATGTATGTATGTATGCACATACTTGTAATTTACTTTAATAGCAGCATGATCTATTATTATTCCATCTCTATATATGATACACGATAAGAGAACTCATTTATTTTCACCGCAGGACACGTACATATACATATGTCGCAACTCCCCTCACTCTAGTTCCACTTTTAACTAAGCCACGTGGCTAGCATATTCCACAAGTACACAGGTTCAGGCGCAACAACATGCACACAATAGATACCTGTGTATGTATGTATTTGCCACATGTACACATACATATGTATGTATATGCATATACTCATACCACATGCCAAAGAATGTTGCAGCATCCAAAATGAGCCCGCTAATTTGACCTTCTCTATTAAACTAAAAAGCAAAATGCCTTATGTATACAAATTTGCGAGTACTCCCCAAACTTATTACGACTTTCATTAAAAGTTAAAGCCATGTTGGAGAATTTGTTATTAATATGTATTTGTGTTTTTTTTTTAGAACGGCGGAGCTTTGACTTGTTTTATTTATGTTTATGTGTATATAGCTTAAGCTATTGCTTGGAATCTATAATTAGCATCGACTTCCGTTTTGTATATTACTTTAATCTAGATACCCAATTATATGTATTTGTATTACATTAAACTGTCCTTAAGAACAACTGTCCGCTATCAACATATCGCCTAAAGGCTTAAATCGTTTGCAAATTCTCCTCTAGTTTTAAAAATAACAAACCATTTCATTTGGAAATTTTCGAGTGTATTTGAATTGTTTAGTTTAACTGGTGCTCCCCGTTGCAGTGGGACACGGTGTCTAGAACGGGATGCAGATGCGGATGTAGATGCTGTTGGCTTCCTGTTTATTAAGGTAAAGGAGGCTGTGGTCTGTTCATGTTAACTTTAAGAAACAAATTAAGATAAGTGGGAGTCTCTAGTATAAGCTCTCAGTGTTCGAAGAGCGCGGCTTCTTCAGCTTCTCCAGATTCTTTATAACTATGTCATGTAGCGAGGAGTACCGATTGCGCACCTCGCACACCACCAGCCATAAACTGAGATACTCCTTCTCGTCAAGCTCGACAACAGCACGCCTGTAATCATCGATGTGTGGATACTTGGCCACCTTGGAGACAACCTTGGCGCGAGACAGAAAGTATCTGGATATCTGGTCAAAGAAGGCGGCTGCCTCGGACTCCACCGTTTGGATTTCAGCCAAAGTGTCCTCCTGAATAGAAACGCCAAAGTTGTTGCCATCCTCAATTTTGGGTATCATAAACGAGATCCACATCTTCAGTAAGTTCGCTAAGCGATGCAAAGAGGAAGAGAGATGACACAGACATTAATTTCATAAGATTTTGTAAATTGATAGCTACTTACAATCCTCGACAAGCTTACGAATGATTGGTTTCACCACCTTAATCATTTCGCAAAGCGGCTTGTTGCAGGGCACCGTGCCAGAGGGCAAGGTTAGTACAGTGGTACCGGAGACGTCTTCCTTGCGCGCGCGCTTCGGCATGGGATGGTCGTCGTCGGCATTGCCGTCTTTTTCATGGTTATTGAGCAAGATGGGTGCTATGACCGGAATGTTTAGATCCTGATGCACCTCATTGAAGTTGCGCTCATTGAACATGGCCGTGGACAGTAGCTCATTCAGTTCGACGATTTTCTCGGGAAAGCCTTTTGTGATCAGAGTCTCCGCTTTAGTAATCAGCGAGTCCTTGTACTCCTGCACCTTAGTTATAGTGTCCTTGGGCATTTTTACCGCCTTTTCAAAATTCAACTTTCGATAGAAATCTCACAGCGTTCTTCGCCGGTTGTTCACTGGTCACTCGCAAAGTTCGCAACAGAAAGTAGCGCGTGCTTCACGTTCAGCCGTTTGTGTTGAATAAAAGCGTGATACTGTGTTCGACAGCGTTGACTGTGCAAAAAGATCGAGTAATTAGAGTCCGTCCGTTAGCAAGTGCCATTTTCAAATGCACTTTTCGCACCAAAACTTACCAAATTACAAACCTTCGAATGCTTTCGATGCAGTGCGGTAGTCCACGCTTATATTTTATGACCGCTTCACCACTGGTGAAATTCAAAGTATTGTAAAACGCCAATAGTTAGGCTTACTTACAGCTATCGATTAACTATCGCCACTGACCAAAAAACACATAGACGAGACAGGCAGAGCAAACTTTTTCAGCGTCGAAAAAATGTTTATGAGACTAGCCAACTTCGTATTTGTGTTCTTTGGTCAGTGCTATCGCTCAATAATCGATGTATATGGAATTATTAATACAATTTTATGCATTAAATCTAAAATTTATATGCAGTCGTTATATTAAAATTTGAATATGTTTATACACACATGTATCCTCTGATACACGCATCCAGATATCAAATTTCGCTGCTCACGATATGACCTGAGCAGCTTATCGATCATATTTACATACATATGTCAGACTTTCGGCCTCGTTCTCAAAATTGTGTACATTTGTTCGTTTTGAAACCAAAACCCTCTATGCATTTTCCAGAATAACCATAGCCCATCGATATCGTTCGAGCTCGCCATATCGATAAAACATCGCATATTATTGCAAAATTGTGAGCTATCGATATATATATCGATATGAGATCAATATCCACCATCATTAGCTCAGAGCTGAGCAGGAGCACGGACATGGGAAATAAACAAATAAAACAGCATCTGGAGACGGCACAGAAGACGGGTGTGCTTAAAATATCGTTGCAAAGACTGCAGGAGTTCCCACCGCAGCTAAAGTCATATCCCAATGTGTTGAAGACCCTTGATTTATCAGAGAATCGCTTCGAAAGTGTTCCCGATGAGCTGGGTAGGCTAACAATGCTGAAACACCTCAATTTGAGTGGCAATCGACTGTCGCAATTGAACGAGGTGGTCGGAGAGCTGCTGAAACTGGAGGTGCTCCTGCTCATGAACAATTTCCTAACACAGCTACCAAAGTCACTAAACAATTGCACGCACCTTAAAACCGTGAATCTGTGCAACAATCAGCTCAAGGAATTCCCAACGATGCTCTGTGGATTAAAGCAATTGGATGTGCTGGACTTGTCGCGAAATCAAATCACCGAGGTGCCCGCCGAGGTGGGCAACCTTTACGTAACCGAGCTGAACCTCAATCAAAACCAAATCTCGGCCCTGGCCGAGGAAATCGCTGATTGCCCCAAATTAAAGACGCTTAGGCTTGAGGAGAACTGCCTGCAGGCGATTGCACTGACGCCGCGCATCCTCAAGGACTCCAAGATCTGTAATCTAGCCGTCGATGGTAATCTGTTCAATTCGAAACAGTTCACCGACCTCGATGGCTACGACGTCTACATGGAGCGATACACGGCGGTTAAGAAGAAGATGTTCTAAATGTTATATTTTTCTACATATATTATATATATTATATCATATTCCATAATTAATTTATTAGCTTAAACCGTAATGCTTTCTGTGTTGTTTTCCGCTCATCCACAATAAAGAGACCAGTCAGTCACAAAGACTCATAGCTTGCTCGGCTGCAGCAGCGCCTTCAGATGCGTGTGATAGCTGTGATTGACAGCCTCCTGGTTAAGTGGATTGCGACGCGCCTCCTCGAACAGACGCTCGTACACGCGCCCATCCCAACAGCCCAGCGTTGAGTTGAGCTCGCGGTCATGGAAGTCAAAGCCATCGACTAGGGCCACGGCATTGGGACGCAGTGCGCCCAGCAGCTCCTCGTAGCGTTGCTCTAGCTGCTGCAACTGCTGTCCGCTAACGCTGTTCCACTTGAGTATGGCGCCCAGCTGGCGCTGGAATGTGTCCAGCACGAACAGCTCCACCAGCTGCTGCAGCAGCTCAAACAGTCCCTTATTCGTGCTCCTCTTCAGCTGAGCCAGCTGCTCGAGGGCGTTGCGTACCAAGTGGGCGTGGCCATGCAGTGTAGCCGCAGCTGCGAGGCGTCGTCCGGCAAAGTTGTTGGCCTGCTGCTCAGTGCGGCCGTGAGACTGGCGCTGCTCCTGCTGCCATTGCCAGGCGTCGCGCAGCTGCCCACTGGCGCTGATCTCCAGCGCACGGGCTGCATTCTCGAGCAGATTGCCGCCCCAGGTGAGAGGCGACGCATTGCGCAGATAGCTGACGCTGGCGGGCAGCACCTTGCGCTGAATCGCCGCCGTGAACTGGCGCATCAGATAGCGGGCCGTCTGCAGCAGCAGCACCGTGTGCTCGCCCTCGTAGGTGAAGGCGGCGGCAGCCAAGCCATGGATGCTGTCAAAGTTGGCGGATGACATGTAGCCGTGCCCGCCGCAGGATTTGCGCAGCACATCGATGCCCTCGAGAGCGTCCTGGGTGCAGACGGCC
Source organism: Drosophila mulleri (assembly GCA_035047565.1). Taxonomy (NCBI): domain Eukaryota; kingdom Metazoa; phylum Arthropoda; class Insecta; order Diptera; family Drosophilidae; genus Drosophila; species Drosophila mulleri. The sequence goes on along the minus strand of JAWNPK010000100.1, from coordinate 522,880 downwards.
TTGAGGCAGCAACTGAGCGCGTGCAGCTCGGCCAGCGGTCCAGCGCCATCCTTTGTCTCCACCTTTTGCATGACGCGCTGATAGAAGTCCCAGAGGACGTCCGCCGCCAGGCGATAGCAGATGCCGCGCGCTATATGCGGCAAGATCTTCGCCTGCTGCGTCAAATGGTCCAGGATCTGTGGCTCCTTTGCGTTCGGCTCAATGGGACTCTGGCGACGCACGGCGGAGTAGCTACAAGGCGCAAACAGATGCAAATGAGATGTGTCGATTCAAGGATATCTCCTCGCACTTACCGCGTGGCAATGGTCGCCGCTTGGAGCAGCTGGTACGTTACGTCCCGTACAATGACGACGCGCACATAGACCATGGTGCCGTACAGGAGGAGCGGCTGGCCAGCCTGCTTGAATTGGCCATCGGCCAGCACTTTGGCGTTCTTCATGAGCATCTGGTTGCGTGGTATGCGCACGTTGTGGAAGCCCAGGAAGCCATTGTTCACGCCATTGGCGCCTATTTTGGGGCCGATGTCGCCCACATCAATGCCCGGTAGCGGCTCGTGCGTCTGCTCATCCCGTATGCGCACCAGGAACGACTGCAGGCCGTAATGCTTGCCTCGGATATAGAGCTGGGCCAGCACCACGACCATGTTGGCCGTGTGGCCCATGCCGCCGGGCCACCATTTGTAGGCGCTTATCGTGGGCGTATTGAGAACAAACTCCTCCGTTTCCACATCATAGTCGGCGCGCGTCTCCAGGCCGCGTATGTAGCTGCCATGGCCGAGCTCCGTCTGGGCATAGGTGCCCACAATGCCATCCATGTTCCAGGCGCGTGCCAGCCAGCGGCGTTGCTGTTCCTCGTCGCCCTGGTTCAGCAGCGTGGGCAGAAACATGGCAAAGTGCAGGCGCAGCGGGAAACTCTGCGGGAATAGGCCCGCGGCCAGAGGACCAGTCATTAGCCGTCGGAAATCGTATATCTGTTCGATGTCCACGCGGTCATTATCCTTCTCCTGCTGCTGGGACCGCTGCTCCTTTGCCTGCCACTGCCGCATCTTGGCAATAAATCTGGCGCCCCTAGCCAGGACGTGCTCGTAGCGCTCCTTGTACGAGAGGCAGCTGAAGGGTACAACATCGTCGAATTCGGGATCGCTGAAGAAGTATTGCTCCATCTCGCGTCGCTTCTCTAGCTGGGCACGCCCACCCGCCCACCACACAGCAAAGTCTTCGGTTACAATTGTCGCCGCCTCGCGCTCTCGCCTCAGATCAATGCACTCGCCACTGTTGACCTCCATTGTGATTTATTCCACTGCCCTATGCGTCGTTCACAGAGTCTTACCAAGAACTAACTGGACGTGAACAGGTTCTACAGCTTATCAGCCTCAGTGTGATCTTTCAAATGCCACATTTATGCATCGATAAGATAGGAGTACTACTTTGGACCCGTTTTTGCATTATATGTACATATATCTCATGTTGACATTAATATACATAGGAATTAAAGAACCTAGCGAAAGAGAGGAAGGTCGATTCACGAGTTCATCTAGTTTATGGCAGACAACTGTTGGCTGATCTTTTCACCGCACAAAAAATAAACAGTATATAAACTTGCGATAAGACGTGTTTAGTACTTTGCACCAGATGGGGAAATCGTAACATATGTATGCATATATTATAGACATGCATATGAATATACGTTTATGAGACTGATCGATCAGTCTGATTGGACTCTCTGTTCAAATGGCTGCCATAACAGTTAACAAATGAGTGCAGCAAGCGTAAGAGAGAATAATGTTTCTTATTGGATTTTAAGGATTTCTGCCGCTTGCACGCATGGCCACACTTTTATGCAAATGGCGCGCCCGAAATATCTTTTAAAATATGCAATAAAATAGCCTTGCATTCATTTTCACTTTGTTTTCTTTTATTATTATATATATAGAAAAAGCGACACAGACATTTTGTTTTGTTATTATTTGTATATGCATATATAAGTATGTTAATACTAAAACGACAAAATATTTCATGAATTGTGCCCGATTCAAAACCAGGCGCAACTTAACAACAGCTCATTTGTGTTAGCCGGTCTATACGAATCGAGTTGGGTAACAGCTGATGAGTCCAAGTAACAAAGTAACTCTCGGCTTATAAACTATGTAAACACATGCACATATTGTACTATATATCAAATATTTGTTTATTTTTCGTTTTTCATTGCTGGCATTCCCGAAACAAATATCATTGCAAATATTTTCGACTAACAAAATGTTGTGCTTGATTCTGTTTCATTCATTTTTACGATTACTAGTATAACAACTGGACAAAAGCCCGATTTGGAATGAATCGATAGCGCTCGACTCGGTCTATAGCTCTTACTGGGAATGAGGAGATCTGTCTGTATTATGGATTTTGCATTTTTACTTGAATATTGAGTTGCTGTATTCAATTATTGTTTTAGCGTTTGTTAACATTTTGTTGCTTCATATCAGATTTCCTCGGCTCCTATCCTCTCGTTGTGCTCGATTAACATAGATATACATATTATACTATTAACTCTCTCAAAAGCAAACACATTCACGCTTCATACATGCATACAAAATAGTATTTGGGCCTTACAGCGATTCTCGAGATCTTGGGTATATCTAAGCTTAGTTCTTTAAATGTTTTATTCGTTATACCATATTTTTATTGCTGGGTGCCCGCCCAGCTTATCAACAGATTTCATTTTAGTTTCGCCTAGTTTTATTTGTGTGCTGCGATCAAAATAGAAATTTAGATTTCAATTCAAATAGCCAAGCATACATACATACATACATTTATATGTATGTATATATATCTAGATGGTCTGCATGTGAACAAAGATATGTACATTAAATAAATTCTTCTTTAGATTTAAATAATGTCCATATATTGTTAGCAAACTTTTTAGACCACCCCCGTAGTTTCTCATATATATATATATATGTATATATGTCTGTGGTTATTCGATTAGTGTTTTTTTTACAGTTATGCGCTAGCCACAATTACAACAACTTAGCTGTGCATTCATCATGTGTCCAATTATTCCAATCTGCACTAACACTAACACACGCACAGATACACCTTTATACCATAAACTAGATATTACACTCCATCAATTAACAAACAAAAACTCTTAAAGGAACGAGAACAACATGAAATTGCGACTATTTGCACACTCCCAAGAATAGAACAAGAAAGAAAAACAAATTGTTATAATCATAGAAAAACATCATAATCATAATAGTTAATAAATAAAGATTCTAGATAATCGTTTGACAATCATATTTCACATTTGTTATTTTAACATACACACACATATATACACATATAAAGATATACGTAATTACATATGTATATATGCAGATATATGCATATAGGATCATATTACATATCATATTACAGCTATACTTTCATTTTGTATACTTAACATTAACTTTCGTAACTTTATCAATCGAGCTATAATTTCAATTTAACACATACTCTCAACATTCACATACACAAAATAGAGCTATATATAACACGTATATGTAAATATTAAAAAAAAAAAAAAATGGTAATAATAATAATTAAGATAGTTGTAATTATAATAAGCTTTATAACAATAATCATAATAATAATAATAATAATAATAGAGCTACACACAACAGACATAAATCGAGAAATAAAAATAGTTTTTTGCACGTTCAACATTTAAGTATGCATATACATATATATACATATATATGCATATATATATCAATGAATATATATATATGCACATATACATATACATGAATATGAATATAAATATATATACAAACATCTCTTTACAAATATTCGTTTTAACAAATGCAGGCTTTATATAGTAGTTTATATGGTATAGTATGCACATATTTCCTTATATGCGTGCCTTATTTGCGTATAGACTTTGAATCAATTTTAACATTTAGCATTAGTATTATTGATCTTTACATACATACATTTATAGGTTATTTTTATTATTTTATCATTTCATTTGAAACTTGCGTTAATTCACATACAATACAATCTACGATAACTATTAAATATATATATATATATATATACATATATATGTATACATATATACATTTGACTTATACTATTACTATATATGCATACATACATATGCATGTATAGATATATTTATATAAACTCTATATAACTGTGTTGATTCTTTAAACGTTTCTGCTTTCCGCTTGCTTTTTGCTTTTCGCTTGCTTCTACTCTTTACTTCTTGTTATTGTTTTTAGTTTGCTTTCTATTAAATTGTTTTTGTTTTTGTTTTTAGTGGCACAGCCACGTTTTGAACTTTAGGCCTTGCTTCCAGCTCTTTCCTCTTTCTACTTCTTGTTTGTTTTGACTCCGGCTCCTTCTTCATCGCCACCTTCTTCTACTCCTCCTCTTTCTCCTGCTTCTCCTACTCATTCGATGGTTCCGTTTTTGTTTGTTTTGTTATATTTGTTGCTATGTCTCTCAGTCTCTCTGAGCTTGTGTGTTTGTTGGGGCTTGTGCGTATCAAATACAGTTAGAGTGTGACAGAGGGTAAGATACAGACAGAGCAGAGAATGAGTGAGAGAGAGAGAGAGAGAGAGAGAGAGTAAAAGAAAGAGAAGAAGCTAAGCGACAGACGAGGAGCCCACAAACGTTCGCGTGATGATGGCAATTACAACAACAACAGCGGCAACAACAACAACAATGACGACGACGGCAACAACAAATGACATCAACAACAATAAAAACAACAATAATTTTAACTACAACAATAACTAAATAGAGTCCGTTGAGCAGGCGACGTGGACGGCGTTGCAGGGCGGCGCATTCGTCTATTTGGTTTCATCCTGATCCATCGGCTCTTCGGAATCATCACGCGAGAGCGTTCTGCACACAGAGAGAGCGAAAGAGAGAGAGAGCGAGAGAGCGAGAGAGAGAGAATATATATAAGTATATATGTAGACATATGTACACTATTTGCATGCTCACCTGTGCAGCGACTGCATGGAGAGGCCGGCCATGGCGTTGACCGTTTCAGATTCATCGTGCTCAATCTTCAGCGCATCCAGCGCAGACAGACAGACTGTGTGCTCCAGCAGTCGGACACAGGGCCAATGCGTTTGCTAAATGAAGAGAACGAACCGAATTAGCAAATCGACAAGTATATGCATGTATGCATGATGTAAGCATGTATATATGCATGTAACTGTGTATATCGATTCGTATATGTATTGGAATCTCATTATATGTATAATGAAACATATATAGATTTACATAATAATATTGCATATGTAGATATACGAGTGTATAGGTACAGTGCATTTATGTCGCTATATATCTATCTATGTATCTATAAATCTATACAATGATTGTATTAGTATATCTATCTATCTATCTATTTACAATATATTTCATTGCATCTGTATGTATATATATGTATGTATGTATACCTCATTGTAACTATATACCTATGCAATGATTGTACCTGTATATGTAGCTTATATGTATCTATAGTTCATTGTATCTATATTCCATTGTATCTATATCCCATTGTATCTATATATCTATATATTTTCCCTTTTCTCACTAATTTTTATCTTAAGAATTATTTTAATTATATCATATTAACTATATTTAAGTTCCTTTAATATGTATTTGATGTTTTCAATTAACACTTTCTGTTTTTCATAGTTTTAATAAGATAAGATGAGAAATTCCCCCAATCGGGTTGGTGATACAGTTGACTCTCGAATTGACGAATTATCGAATGTTTGAAGTAATAAATGACGGAAATATAAAAGGGATATATAAAAGAGATAAATGTTAAAGGACTTGTGATAGCTTTGAATTAATGAGAGGTACGAAATATCACAGGCTTAAAATAACGAAAGTCGACTGTACTATGGTAATAATTTTCCGTACTTTTTTAGGCTATAGAATTATATTTTAAGTTTTTATTTGTGTTTGAGTCACGTTTTGTCAATAGATCTTTCAATAGCAAGTAAGAAAGCTCTAGTCGTGACTGCCTGACTAGGAAATCCCCTGAACCCTTCGGATAACTGATATTTATATAATTCTTCACGTCTTTCTGTTTACAAAAGAAACACACACACACATGCACACGCGGACACACATACATAGACACACATAAGCACACACGCATGAACATGCATGGGCTGTATTATCGTGTTACTATGAGAACTTAATTGTTTAATAACTTGTTTTGTGGATTTACGTTCTTCATGAAACTTTCAGATTATGATTATATCATTACATTGCCGAAGCTCAAGTCTCTAGTATTTGAAATACGCGTTTTACAAATTTAAGGGTGAGGGGGTGGATATAGGGGTGAGGGGTGAGTTATAACAAAAATCGAAATTCTATACTTTCGAGTCTACATTTAAAATTTGGAGACTCTAGCTCTAAAGATGTAGGAAATATAATTTTTTAACTGACTTTCGATAAGGTTTTTTATCGATAAAAAAATAACGAGATGAGTTTTCGATTTTTGGTGATAAACTCGATATGCGCGTGCTATATACGTACATTTAAAAAAAAATTTCAAGTCTCTGGGTCTTATATCTTCTGAAATCCACGCGTTCAAACATACGGACAGACGGACAGGGCTAAATCAACTCAGCTCGTCGCCCTGATCAAGAATATATATACTTTGTGGGGTCTGCCACGCTTCCTTCTGCCTGTTAGATACATTTCAACAAAACCATTATACTCTGATTTCCCATTTTCAATGGGTTCAGGGTATAAATATGTCTATCTTAGTGTCTACGTCTCTCTCTTATCTATAGTATTGCATTTCAGTTCCAAAAAAGTCTCTGATATCTCAATCTAATTCGCAATATATGATCAAGTACTCTACTTTTGAGGTAGAATCAATAAATGATAAACTATTATAACTAAAGTTAAATAGTATCATCATGAGTTATCCGAGATCTTGGCATATGTGCCTGATCATACTTAAATCGAGTTAATTTGAACGAAACGCTGCCAATTCCTGTATAATATAGCTGTATTAAAATAGATATTCTCTGGAATCTGGAGATCTAAAGCATATACCTACATACGTACATATCAGCTAATCAGCTCACCTGTATGGCAATAGTCTTCTGCAGCGTATTGATGGCGTTCTGGCAGGGCCGGCGCTCCAGTTCGCTGGGCGCTATGGGCGCAGCCGGATCGCCGAGGAGGGCGCGTACGCATTCCTGCGCCGAATCACAAATGGCCGCCAGATCGTAGCCGCCCTCGAGGGCCAGCACCACCTTGCCATTGGCCAGCTGAAGCAGTTCGCGTGTCATCAAACCGAAGCAGGCGGGCGACACCTGATAGCCGCCAAGTGGAGCCGGATGCCCGGTGGCCGCATCGAAGCCAGAGGAGACTAGCACAATGTCCGGATTGAAGCACTTGGCAATGGGCATCACAACGGTACGGAATGCAGCGATATACTCGGCGTCGCCCAGCGGTGGATTCAGAGCGCCCGACCACGAGATGTTCACATTGTAGCCGAGACCAGCACCGGAGCCGCACTGCAGGCACCAAAATGCGAGCGAGATGGAAAGAGATAGAGTGGGAGAGAATGAGAAATGGGGGAATGAAATGTACAGTTAGTTAAGTGCCATTTAAAAGTCCTATATAATACATGTTCCTCTCTAGATATACATATATATGTATATATTCCTACATTTACAGCTATGAGTATAATAGCGGAATATACTCTGTAAACAATCGCGAATCGTTGATCATAGATCATATATCTTGCCTCATAGACCGTAAAGAATAGATCATGGATCAAATCTCTTTTTAAAGTAAATCAACGATCATAGATCGTAGGTCACAGATCATAGATTATAGTTCACAGATTAAAGAAAATACATAAATATATCAAGAATCATAAGATCATAGAGAAAGCCAGAGCAGATCAAGATAGTAGAAAGGGTTAATATGTTACTTAAAAATGCATATATGTATACTAAAATTCGGTTATAACGATCCCGCAAACAAGCAAACTTATATGAAAATAGCGTCTTTCGTATAACGACGGTTCCTAGAGCCTCGTTATAATCGTATTCTACTACCGTGTATTGTATTTTCTTGAAGCTTGAAACACTTGAAGCATGCAGAGCACGAGTCATAGACCGTAGATCGTAACTCGTAGATCATAAATCATAGAAATCGTATAAGTTCAGATTATAAATTGTAGATCTTCTATAATATATCATGTATATATCTTAGCCCGTAGAGCGTATTTCACAGGTCGACAGATCGGCTGTAATTTGTAGATCAAAGATCTCAGATTATGGATCATATAACTCAGCTCTCATAGGCAGTCTTTCTCGAAATAGTTTTGGCGTCTCTAGTGAGACTCAAGCGCGATTGATGTGAACTATGTTATACATCAATCAAATCGAATGACACGCACATTTTCATTTATCAAATCGATAATTATCGATGTGGCTTACAGCTGCCTAAGCTATGCCATGAATTGCAATAGAAATAGCACCGGATGAAGCCCTCGGCTTACCTCTGTGGGGCCTCCAGTGCCGGGAAAGAAGTTACCGTCATCGTGTCGATGTATGGAAAGATATAGAATGTCGGGACTTTGGTAGAATGCTTGCTGAGTGCCATTGCCATGATGCACATCCTAGAGGGGGAGAGATACGGAGATTAGTATGCGAGGCGAGAGTGGGGAAGGAGAGGAGTTGGCTTGCCCAATCGACGATGAGGATGCGCTTCATTTCGGGCACGCGCTGACGCAGCAGCTTCGCGGCGATGGCGATTGAGTTAAAGAAACAGAAGCCCATGGCCAGGTTGGCCTCTGCATGATGGCCGGGCGGACGGACGACGGCGAAGCCGTTGCGCAATTCACCTTTGGCCGTTTTGAAGGCCAGATCGATGACACAGCCAGCGGCCATGCGGGCGGCCGTTGCCGTATGATGCTCGTTCCAGGTGGTGTCCAGATCGACGCCCAGGCCGCCGCAGGAGAGGCGCACAAAGCTCGCGGAGAGCGTGCTCTCCAGCTTGGGCCGCGTCAGCTGGCCCTGGTTCGAGCCAAAGAGCATCGCGTGCGCCTCTGTGTGCACCGTCTGCAGCTCCTCCTGCGTCGCCTTGCGGGCGCGCAGTCGATCGCATCGCTTCACCAGATCCGTCTCGTTCAGCCGCGCCCACACGCTCTGCAGCCGCCCGCTGTGCTCCGGATGGGGCGCGTTGTCGCCGCAAATGCACGCATGCTTCAGCATCAACGGATCGTAAGCCAGTCCCGTTGTGATCTTCTTGTGCGCTGGCAGTCCGCTCTCCACCGACGATTGCTGCTGCTGCTGCTGCTGCGCCTGTCGCAGCTGTGCCGCATAGATGTTGCTGAAGAGCTGCCGCTTGTGGGGCAGCGACAGGTTCACGGGCGGAATATGATCGGCCGACGAGGACGTGGCGATGGGCGTCGGATGCTGCCCAGTGTCGGGTATCTGGCTGAGGCCATGGCCCGGCACCAGGGGGCTGCTGAGGGTGCGCGAGAGCGGGCGCATCAGATCCTTGGCCAGCTCCTCCTCGTGCAGGTAGAGCAGCTCGCGCTGCTGCTGCAAATACTCCTGATCCCGCAATTTGCTGGACTTGGCGGCCGCCCGATAGGAGGCGGCGGCCAGGGCCTCCGGCAGATTCTGCGAGGTGCTGGTGGCAATCGTGCTGGTCAGCACCGTCTTGGGCGGCTTCTTCTTGTCCGTGAGGTCCATGACCTCGGCCGCCGAGTCGTCCTCCTCCTCGCGCAGCTGCAGCTGCGGCTCCCGTATCCCGGCGACCACAGCCGCCGCGGCAGCCGCATCGCTGCGCGTGAGCACCTTCTGGCGCAGCTTCTGCGTGAGCACCTGGTGCTCGTACGCCTGTCGCTCCGCCTGCCCGAGAAAGGAGAACTGATTAGTATGGACATGTGGATGTGCATGTAGATGCATGTTGACATACCTCGCTGTTCTCGTAGTGCGTCTGCACCACGCTCAGCTGACTGGCGCCCGTGAGCATGGGATGGCCTAGGGGTAGGGGCGCCGACTGGGTGCGCCCCAGTGGACGGTGGCCCTGCTTATGCAGATGCACCTGCGCCACCTGGGCGTCCGTGATGGGAGCGTGCGCGTGGGCCACCTGCTGCGCCTGCTGCTGATGCGCATTGTATAGCGCATGGGCGTGGCTGTGGCTGTGGCTGTGGCTGTTCGAGGGCGGCAGTGAACCAGCGGCGGCAGCAGCAGCCGCCGCCGCCACGGCCGCGGCAGCCGCGTGGAGATTGACGGCAGTGGTGCCGCTCAGATGCATATAGGACGAGGCCGAGGTGAGCGAGGCGGCATGCGCCTGCGGCGGCGCCGTGTCGCCCACCAGCGACGCCTGCGACGAGGACGTGGACGTGGCCGAGGCGGAGCGCACCACCGGCGACGGCTGCGGCGCAATGCCCGTGGCGGGCATCATCGAGAGCGGCGGCGCCGGCTGCCGTCCGCCAAATGACAACGCCAGCGGATTGTAGTAGGTGGGCGGTGTGCCAACGCCCACGCCCACATTCACGCCCACGCCGGGCACATTCACGGGCGGCGCACCGGGCCCGGCGGCAGCGGCGGCCGCATGCTGCTGCAGTGCAGCGAACATGGCATAGTTGGCCTGGCCCGCCTGGGCGTTGGTTAAATGCGGACGGCCCAGCGATATGTTTGGCAGGGAGGGCGAGCTGAACAGCGGCAGATCGTTGATGCTGCTGCGCTGGCCGGGCTGGTACTGGCTGCCCTCCTCGTTCTCCTCCTGGATGGGCGCGCTGGTCGGTGAGCCGCGGCTACCGACCACGCCCACCGACAATGTCGTCGACGAGGGCGGCGAGTTGGGGCCCGAGTCTGTGGTGCTGTTGCAATCTTGATGATGGCAGAGGAGGCGGGAGGAGGAGGAGTAGGCGGGAAGGAGAGAATAAAGATAATAAATTAAATAATTGCTTGATTGACTGACCATAGATGGAATGGAATGATTGATCGATTGAATGCAATATATGAAATCATTTCATGTGTTTCGTTTCTTTTCTTTTTTGTTTTTGTTTTTTTTTTTTTTTTTGGCCATGCGGCAGCAGCAGCAGCAGCAAAACGCAGGATTAATTTTTGATTAGCTTCGATTAATGTATTCACAACAACAACAACAACAACAACAAGAGCAGCAACAACATGTGTTAAATTCAACAACAGTAATAAAAAATAATAAAAAAAAAATTATTAAATTATCCAAAATTATAAAAATAAATATTTTGTTCGCTTGCAAAAGCCGCGCGGAGAGAGAGAACGGAAAAAGAAATAAATGTATTTTAGTTACGTGTATATATACTTATATGTGTATGTGTGTATGTGTGTGTGTGTGTGTGTTTATAGAAATTGCTCAAGAAAATAAACATATACGTATATATATATTGATAAACTTATAAGATAAACAAATGGACTACAAACAAATTCATAAAATTCCATTCTTCAGTTCAATTTTGAGTTGCCGTAGAGCCCGCATATAGCGACGATCAAGGGACCGTCCCGGAAGACGCTATAGCCGTACGGAGCCGTTACGATCGGACTTTATTGTATTTCGTTGGTTCAGAGCTCGAGGGTCTCTCCGTAAACCTGGTTGATCATCCAAAACTCAAGCTTTAATGTGTTCATTATCTATTACATTCCTATTTAGGAAGATTATAGGCATATACAGCTATATATCTATAGCATCTATAGCATCTATGAAGATTCGTTTCGTTTCGGATGGCTCCATATGAAAAATCTACGAATTTTACAATCGAATATAGGTATATACTGGGATTTATATATAGACACAGCAAAATTTTCGAGAGATCATTGAATTGATTGACAGATCTTTTAGGGATTTACGAATATGAGTATATATATATATGTAGAGAGAGAGAGAGAAACAGAGAGAGAGAGAGAGAGAGAGAGTGAGTGAGAAAAAAGTGAGAGATTGAGAGAGATTGAGAGAGAGAGAGAGATTGAGAGAGAGAGAGAGAGAGAGAGAGAAAGAGTGAGAGAGAGAGATTGAGAGAGAGAGAGAGAGAGATTGAGAGAGAGAGAGAGAGATTGAGAGAGAGAGATTGAGAGAGAGAGAGAGTGAGAAAGAGTGAGAGAGAGAGATTGAGAGAGAGAGAGAGAGATTGAGAGGGAGAGATTGAGAGAGAGAGAGAGAGAGAGAGAGAAAGAGTGAGAGTGAGAGGGATTGGGAGAGAGAGAGAGTGAAAAAGAGTGAGAGAGAGAGATTGAAAGAGAGAGAGAGAGTGAGAGAGAGAGAGTGAGAGAGATAGTAAGATTGAGAGAGAGAGAGTGAGAGAGAGAGATTGAGAGAGAGAGAGAGATTGAGAGATAGAGAGCGAGAGATTGAGAGAGAGATAGAGATTGAGAGAGAGATAGATGTATACGGCAGAGATAGACTGCATTACATGGTAAAATAGATCTTTGAATAGCTTTCAAATGCTAAAATTCGATTTTGCATTCAGATAGCGAGAGAGAGAGAGAGAGAGAAAGAGAGAGCGCACACACAATTATGGCGCCCCGTATAATCACGATAATTAAGATGGATATTGTTGCTCATTTGGCTATTGTTGTTGTTGTTGTTGTAGCTGACCCAGTCGACGACCTTTGCGCATTGCTCTCAGCTTTGCCACACATCTGTCTGCGCGCGTATATATATACATATGTATATATATATATTATATATATATATATATATGTATGTATGTGTGTATGTGTGTGTGTGTGTTTGTGTGTTTATGTAATTGCCTCAATTTCCATTTTCATATCCAGTTTTAAGCGCTCCGCTTCGAAATTACAACAAAACAGTGAGACGCGCTCCAAGCGGTTCGATGCGGTTGCCTCTGCCAGCGGGTTGACCCCAATCGGATGCTCGATCAGATCCCCTCCAGAATTTTGATAATGTATGTGTGTGTGTGTGTGTGTGTGTGCGAGTGTGTATTTGCTCCATTGTTATATACGTACTTGTGAGAACCGAGTTCTTCTGATGCCGTCGCTGGGCGGCCTGCAACAGCCGCTCGTGCCGTCGAGCCCCCGCCGGACCGCCGATGCGTGCCTTGCGCTCGATGACGCTCTGCTTGAGCCGGATCTTCAGCAAATTTGGCTCCGATGCTGTTCAGGTGATGCATATACATATACATATACATATACATGTCATATGTGTGTGTATGTATGTGTGTGTGTGTGTGTATGCGTGTATGGGTGTGTGTGTGTGTAGCCTACGGGAGTACCTACAGATACGCTCGATTGGGACCTCACTTGGGGGTTTGCCTCTGAGGCAATTGCGTTAGTCATTCAATTAATCGAGTTTAGTAACATGCTTCATAACAAGGGCATCAAGTCTGAGTCTGAATATACATACCTATAGCAATGCCTAATATCTTAACTAACTTCAGCTCAACTAATTTAACAAACTTATTTGAAATCTAACTGAACTAAGAGACTAAGCGTTATAGCTACAGATCTTCTGCTATATTCGTATACCTAATAATTGATAATACTTTCATAAATAATCTACTTTTACATAATGTTGACCTTATCACTTAAAACTCCTTCCGTGATCAATGATCAGCGAAAAGTGCTTTATGATTAATAATCAATAATTATTACTGATCAATCTGATCTGATCTGGCAAATTAAAGTTAATTATAGAGCAAGAACTTTAGTCTTTAGAGGAGATCTTGGCCTAGGTCCGAATGATCATTGGCCTGCATAGAGAACATAGAGAACTTTGAATTGTTCTGGGAAGTGTGTAATACGTCTTTTAGGACAGCTGATCAGTGTTGTTTCGAAACTATTGCAACTATTTCAACTGTGATCTCAACTGATCGTCGTAAATTCTAGCAGCTTTAGCTCAGCTTTTCGTTTTAGTAATCAACAAGCGATGCAATTGGCAACACTTTGTAACGCCAAGCAGAGGGCAAAAAGAGTTAGTTAAGACAAACAGAGGGAAGGTGTTTTGGTTTTTTTTTTTTCTCGTTCAACAATTGCTACACACAGCATTGATAAAAATGTTAGGGCATTGGCATTGGCATTGGCATTGTCATTGTCATTGGCATTTTGATCACTTACCAGTTTTCCTCAGGGGGAAATCAGATTCATATTTGAGCAGTGAGGTCGGCGGCTGTGGTATTTTATACGGATGTGCGCTGGTGACGGTGCCCGCGGGCAATGATTCGCCCGAAGAGCTCTTAACAACACCGCTGCAAGAGAGAGAGAGAGAGAGAGAGAGAGAGAGAGAGAGAGAGAGAGAGAGAGAGAGGTAGAGAGAGCTTTAGAGTCGAACTATAGATAGTTAGCTATCCTTACCGATTGCGATAGGGCGATGTGGTTGTTGTGCCATTTGGTGCCACCGCCTGCGACTTGCGGCTCATGAGAAAGCACTGCAAGGCGAAAGAGTTAAATAAAGAGACCAAAAGAGAGCGCGCGAGAGAGAGCGGAGGCATTTATAGTTACACTGAGTATCTGTTTGACTTCGGGACTCGCATTAGCGCTGCAATTCTCCTTTCGCTTCATCACTTCCCGTTCTCTTCGCTCCCGCTGCTGCTGCTGCTGCTGCTGCTGTTGTTGTTGTTGCTGTTGCTGTTGCTGTTGCTGCTGCTGATGTTGCTGCTGCTGTTGATGTTGCTGGTGCTGGCGATGCTGCTCCTCGACAACTGCCGCCGCCGTGACCATGCTCTGTTCCCGCAATTCCTGGAAAGCGCCATGTGAATGCACCGCAAACTGAATAAATTACAATAAGTTCGAGAGAGTTTTTGTTGTTGTTCTTGTCTCTTTTTTTTTTTTTTTGCGAGGGTAGAGGGTTCAGAATAGATTTGGTTATGCGTGTGCGTGTGCGTGTGTGTGTGTGTGTGTGTGTGTGAGTGTGTGCTTGTGCGTGTTGTTGTTGTTGCCGCTGGTCAAGCGTTGCTGCTGTTGTTGTTGCTGCTGTTTAGTCATCTAGCAGGGCGACACTTCCGGCCGAAAGCGCCGGCAAGACGACGCTTGATAAAGTATTTTTGCTTTTTATTCATTTATTTATTATTATTATTTTTTTTTTTGCGCTGCCCACGCGCCACAACAGCAGCAGCAACAACAACAACAAGTTAAATCAGCAACAGGAACAGAATCGAAAAAAGAAAAACAAACAAAACACGTTTAGGTCAGCTAGCCGCAATTTCCCATATATTCGATATACATATATCGATTTGTGTAACAGTTAAAATTAGTTAATAAATACAGTAAGCTGAAATTACTGCTCATAGCAGTACAAAATTGGGTATTATCGGACTGATTCATTCCACATTTTGTAAATCGATATTTATCGTTTATCTAAGATTCTAAGTTTAATTTTGTGAACTGTGTATTTCAGTGTATTCCTTGTGTATGTTTCGACCGTTACAGCAAATGGGACATACGTTGCAGGCAAGCCGATGTTTATCGTTTTAAATACACGTGGTGCACATCGATAATTATCGATTCGATAAAGTATGTACAGAGCCATCGAAAACAACAAAAAAACTATCGAAAGTCTACATAGCAATTAGCCCGTACATCAACATGAACGTTACGCATATCGATAGTTATCGATTTTCTATTATTTAGAAAGAGCTGTCAATATCAAAACAGTTAATGATATTATCTTATATTAGAGACTTATATTAGTTTTCTACTAAAACTACGTATAGTTATGTTGTGTATCGATATTTATCGATTTGTAGTAGTACTAGTATTGATATAGAAGGCGCTCATATATACTATATGTACTATATATATGTATATACAAAAGATTCATAAGCAAATGTGAGTATGTGGGCTATAAGCTAACAACAATAAATGTAACATAATAATACCCGATAACTATCGTCTTCGCACTAATGATCTTTTCAGCAATTAACGGTCATTTAGTATGCCTTGGGCGAATAGTTGGCTTTATCAGCCAACGTTATCTTTCGGAAATATCGACGCGATCTGCGATCTAATCTCTTGAGTTTTTTGTTGTTTTTTTTCGTGTTTGTTTTCGTCTGGCTCTTCTAGCTACTCACATGATATTTGTGCTCCAGTTGCAGTTTATGCTCCAGTTCCATTTGCTTCGTCTGTTCCTGGTACGAGTGGAAAAGACGCTGTTTCTGTAGCTCCTGGCTCTTCTTCAGCTAAAAGCGAAGAAACAGATGGAAAAGATGAGCAAGCGATTAGAGAGAGAGAGAGAGAATGAGGGAGGAACGGCGCCATCGATCGTGATGTTGTGGTAAATGTCGTGGGCAGATCATTAAATGGCTGTGAGTAATTGCCCCGAAAGATCTTTGCCTATACATACATAGCTAAGTGGACGATGCTGTGACGCATAGCCTCAACTCAATCTTGAGTGAAAGAGGGGGGTATACGTATGTACATGCATACACACATATGCATATATGTACATACATATGTACATAGGTTGATCAGCGAAATAGATTTGTGCACATCGTTTCAATGTCAACGCTGATCAAGTCATCAACGAAGCGGTTCAAAGAACTCACAATTATTTGCAATACAAATTCAATTTGGTCTTTGCATAACTTAATTCCAGGCGATATTTCAGGAAATTGAAAAAAATACTATGTACTACTGAATAGTACACTCACGATTCAGAACAACAAAAAGTTGACAAGAGAACAACAAATTGATGGGAATATCCTACTCAGAGAGAAAAAGAAGAGAAAATCGAGAAAAAAAACAACAACAAACAAACAAAGTTGTCAAAAAACACATTGAATGGGAATACCCTATTTAAAAATAGAACCGAACATGCCGATAATAAAAGCTCTTTGGGTAGTATGTTATTAGATATCAGACTCAAAGCTAGATAAACATAGAAAAACACATGGTCATACACCTAACTAAATCGTCTTAAGTTACTTATTCTTTAATCAAATAGATTTATTTTCCAGTTAAAGTGCATGTTCAGTTCTTCTGAGAATTAGAACGAAAATCCTATAACTTGCATGCAATTTTAACTGCTCTTTCTCGGGGAATTCACACAGAAATACCTTTAAAAAAACAATCGAGTTACTTGGTATGGAATTTTGTTGTTCTAAGATTTAAGGCGTTGTCTCTAATATCCATTACCCAATTTTGTTTATGATCATTCGATATACATTTAAAAATATCTATAGAAATTCGATGGAATCACAATACCTTTTAGATTGAATTATAAACAATATTAATTACTTCGCAAGTATTTTAATTGCATATAAAAAAAACTTTATAAATTTGCCACTTAACCGTTTTTAAATACAAACAAATATGTCGCCCATTTGCAGTTGTTTTGATATAATAAAATCAGTTCAAATTATCAGTCTCCTAAAAGCTGATCAATTAGATAATTAGTGCATTTGAAATGAATCATGTTGTGATGAATGGCTTGGATGAATGCACTCTGATTCACTTTGACACTCTGAGACGACACACACACACACGCAGAGAGTTTGCTAGCGATTACACAAATGAATTAGCTAAGCAAATCACGCGTCACAATTCATCAAAAGAGATCATAATTTGTTGATTATTGCCTGTGCTCTCTCCACTCTCTCTCTCTCTCTCTCTCCCTCTCTAGCTGAGGCTCGCTCTCTCCCTCTTTCAATCTGCTGGCACGCTCTCTTTATTACGTACATGCTGCTGATATGTTTCCATGACCTTAACGCGACGCTTTGTCCAATTGGACGCACACACACACACAATCTCTCTCACTCACATACACACACGCACTAACACGCGCACGCACTGGTCGGGCACTAACGTTGTTGTTGCTTTTTGTTTCTAATTGGTTTTTGTTTTTGTTTTTTCTTTTTGTGATTTGCGTTGTTGTTAGACACTTTTTCATAAGCTTTTAGTGCTCACAGCTTTTGGGCAGAAAAAAAAAACATAGAATAAAAATAAAAACACAGAAAAAAAAGAAACTACTCAGAACACTAATAAATAATCTGTAGAAATATGCGCCGCTGTTAGCTTTATTTATTTTTTAGTTTTGTTTCTCATTTTGTTGTCTGCCTCTACTTTTGTCTTAATTGTCTATACATTTTTAGCTGATGCCGTATGTTTTTAGACTTTTTGAATTTTGCATGTATATTTATTATAAACTGTATATATTTTTTTTTCTGCGTTTGCTTGACTTTGATTTCAATATTTTTCACAGAGCCGCGCGATTTGAACTGTTAGCTCCAATTGGTGTATTTGAATTGGATTTGTGCGGTATTGTTCCAATTTGAATTGCTATTGACTGCGCTGCTGCTGCTGTTGCCGTTGCCGTTGCCGTTGCGGCTGCTGCCTGCGTCTGTTATTTTATTTTATTTTAGTTTTTTTCGTTTGGCTTTGGCATTCGTCGAACGCGCTTTCATTTCAGTTTCACTCAAGCAACTGGCGCAAAAATCAAATATAAACACAAATTTAGATACAGTTATTCGCTAGCCAAAGCGCACGAAGCGAACAGGCGGCGAGCGTGCGAGCGAGCTAAATGAACGTGTGCTGCGTCGCTCACGCTGCTCACGTTCGCCGCTCGCAGCTCTCTTCCTAATTACTCTCTCTCTCTCTCTCTCTCTTACTCTTTGACGTGGTCAGTTGCGGCGGCAGACAAACGGGCGTTTTTATATTCATCGTTCAATCGTTCGCTCAGTGCAGCAATCGCAGTCGCCGTCGCCGTCGCAGCAGCAGCAGCAAGCCATATGCTATATAGAAAGAGTTCTTAGAAATCGGCTGTTGCACCTGATTACCCCTTCGTTTAAGCAATAATCTGGCCCCTAGCCTCCCCTGCCCCGCCTTCCGTTCCACCCGCCCACGACATTTGCCTTGCACAACTTTTTGTTGCTGTTGCTGCTGTTGTTTTTGTTATTGTTGTTGTTGTTGTTATTCAGCATTCTGCTGGCCAGAGCGCATGCTATAATTATAAAAGGCCCGTGCTATAATTATAACGGGGGCCAAAGACAACACACAGACACGCCCATATAAATAGAACAACTCGCCCTCTCTGATAACACATGTACATAATAATAACAATACCAACAACATTGTTGTCTTCCGTTTTTAGAACGCACAAATTGGTCGACATGTGAATTCGATTGCCCAAAGCATAGCGAATGCACCGAATGTATTCAAAAGTGAAGCGAATACAATAAGAGATTGAACAATTCATTATGAATGTGCTAAATGTTTGGTAATGGCCATAACTCTGGTAAGAAACCATAAAGACTCAAGCTATTCAATGAATATGAATGTGAATAGGAAATCATTTGTGAATATATTTCGGCATTCAGTGAATAGATATGGGTATGGCAGACAATGGGCGAACATCATACTCAAACTTAGGTAATTAGAATTTATTCTACTATTTGTAACTATTTTATTCAAACTTAATGTCTAATTTGAATCATTGATTCAAACGACTCGTTGATTCGCATATAATAATTGGAATCTGATCATTGATTCAAACTAACTAATTGGAACTCTTTGATTTAATCAAACTAATTTCAATCATTGATTCAAACTTAATGACTTATTTGAATAATTGATTCAACTTAATTTGAATGATTAGTTTGAATCTACTCAGCGATTCAAATATAATATATGTATATAACCGACTCATCGATTCAAACTTAAAAGCTAATTAGAATATGCTCTTTAATTCAAAGAGACTAATTAGAGTCTAATCATTGATTCAAACTAAATGACTCATTTGATTCTACTCATTGATTCAAGTTCAATGATTAATGAGAATCTACTCTAGAGATTACTACTCTAGATTAATATGAATCAAAATATCGAATGTACTCGAGTATATTCAAAGTCAGGACTCATGAGTACATTTGACAATGGCAAAAATGCAAGTAAAATAAATGTATCTCTACTTGAATATAGGAGTGTATTGGAAGACTACTCAATATGCAATGAGTGTGAGTGAGTATATTTTCGATTTCAGCTGCAACGCAATTCTTTTCTTTTTGCATAGCTTCCACACACACACACACGCACACGCACACATATTCAAAATCATTTCCCCACCCACAGCTATTGTGTAGCTAATTTACAATTTGCTCGTGCCACAGATTCTTATAAATAAATACAACAACAACAACAACAAACAACAATACAAAGAGCTAAACGAAAAAGCTACGATTAGTTATTCTAGTTTTTTTTTTTTTTTTGTATATATATTCTACAGTTATAGTTCTTGCACTTGCTATCCCTTTCGCTCTTTTCTATTTGGACACATACAAATGTATGTATATAAATTTATATGTATGTCTATACCTTTATATACACTTTATTTTATTTTTTTGTTAAAAATAAAACCCACAGAGTTTATAAAACACAAAAATTAAAAATAAATTCAAAGGAAAATGTAAAAATAACAAAAACGGCAAATTCTGCTGCTGCTGCCGCTAAAAGGCAAACGAGGGCGGGCGGGCGTTATTGCTGAGCAGGGCAGCGGCAGAGACAGACAGAGAGAGGGAGATGGAGAGAGATATTTGGGTAGGCAGCACTTTAGCAACTACAGCAGAGCTAGTGGAGGGAGAAGAAGAAGAAGAAGCAACAGCAGCAGATGAACACTTGAACCAAAAATACGAAAATTCAAAAGAAAACAAAACACACACACACACACACACACGCACGCATAGAGCGCAATGCACAAAGTTAAAGCACAGCAAGTTAGAGTGGGGCATGCCAGACGAACATATATCCTAGACAATACGGCCAAGACTTGCTCTGATTTCTTCTAATCTCTGGCAATCAGAGATTTATATGTACATATATACCCGATTCGGCTGCTATTAATGGGTACACACACACGGGGTATATAAATAAAATCAGGCTATAAATTGAATGCAACAAGGCAACAGCCAGCGAGAGGGGAAGAAGGGGGACGGGACAAGGGGGAGTTGGGGTTGGCAATGGCAGGTGGGGGCTGCACATGTTGCTGCTTGGGCCGTGAGGTCGACAGTGAGTATTCGCTGTGCGCGAACCGACTTGTTGCACATGCTGTCCGGTGCATTACAGGCCAGGCAACACGTTACGGTATTCTCTCTTACGCCTGCTGCCGCTCCCGCTCTCTCAGCCTCTCCCTCTCCTCCCCCTTCCACAACGCTGTTCTCTTTCTTTTTTTTTGGTCTCTCGCTTGGCTCCCATTGGGTTTTTATTATTAGCACAATCGCCGTTTTATTTAAAACGAAATGGGAAAAAGCTACGAAAGAGGAAGGAGAAAACACACACACACACACACATATATATATATATATATACAAAGAGAGCGAATGCGCAAAATACTCGTACATATTTTCGTAGAGAAAACAATAAATATAGAATCATTAAGTTGTACACGCGTTTAAATATAGAAGCAGCCAGAGAAGCGAGCGAGTAGCGACTGCACAATACCCTACAATACGACAAATGTGTGCTAGGACTATGAAAGAACTGGTTCATTTGGAATAACTTTGCTTGAGCATCTCATTTAGATGAATGAAGAAACACATTTAGTGAAATGGTTCATAAACATAGAACTAATTCAGTGAGTGAACTATGCAGTTCGTTAAAATGTTCTAACAAACACATTATTAACTATTTTCGTGCAAAATTAATAATATTGTTAAAACGAGTTGATTCACTGAATAGTGAGCAATAAAATTTAATACAAGGAATGAACGAACTAGATATTAAATCAAATGAACTAGCTCCGTGAACAAATTCCAATTAATTAAAGTATAAAAAACTAATTATATTAACAATTACTTTTACTGTTAATTGAAATGAATTAATTCACTGAATAAACTAGTTCATGAACTAGTTCAGTAAGCGGCCAAGTGAAGTAAAAGGAACTAGTTTCCGAAACGACACTGCTATTTCCGTGAAAGAATTCTAATTCATCATGCGTATAATGAACTAGTTCCGTTAATAATTAATTATGTTGAATAAAATAATCGACCTGTTATACGGCTCAACAATGAAAGAAAATTTAACAAATTCAGCAAATGTATAGTGATAAAAAAAGTTTTTAAAAGTTATCGCATAAAAATATGTTTTCAAACATAAGTTAAGAACTTCAATTTAATTAAACAGGGTATTGGAATGCCAGCTAATTATCAAATATCATCTCAAGATAACTCTGAATGATTGATCTAAACATATGCCTAGACATTTTCAAATATTATTAGAATTGATTTATTTCAGATTTAAAATAATTTTATAATAATCATCGCGCCATTTAGCTATGCCACTGAAATGGGCTTCAATAGCTTAATCAATATGACTTGGCTATGGGGGTCGGCATTTATAAATAGCCAAAATGTGTCACAATCAAAGAATGTGTGAAAAATAGTTCTCTATTAGCTCTCTCTCTCTCTCTCTCTCTCTTTCTCTAATTGCTTAGTTTGCATACAAAAGAGAGCTGGACAAGCCGCTCAAGAGTTTTTGCCAGGGTATTCAAGGAAAGCCGCACTGAAGGAAGCACAAGTGAAACTTGTGAATGCGTATAAATAGAGCAACAACAACAACAACAAAAGGCAGAGCTATATATACATATACATACATATATCAAAGCTATACTGTATGTATATATAGCACATTTAAAAATAAGGAAACGTGTGAAAAATGCTGACATGAATGCTAATGATATAGCCGATGATTGAGATCATAAATGAATGCGACGTTCAGAATAAACAATCGTCGATATGTTCCAATTAGATTTTCTGTATATTTTTTGTACTCTCAATTTGAGCTGAGCTCAACAAGAACTGCGTGCAACAGGATGTGAGAGAGAGAAAGGGAGAGGACAAGAGACACAATAGGAATTGAAACAGCAAAGAAATGAACTCAGCTGATTGTAAAATGGGCAGAGATAATAAAATGAAGCGAATGAACACGACTTGCTGATGCCCTGTAAACACCATCGAGCTGAAATGCTGTTGAATGAAATCTACAAGTCTATTTAAGAATACGAAAGAGAGGGAGAGACAGGGAGAGACTGAGAGTAAGAAATGCCATTTGTGAAATACTTTCTTCCATTTACTTAAATTATTCACGGTTTTTTTTTTTAATCGAATTGAATACTCTTCTTCCTTTTTCTGAGTTTGATAATATCCCCTTCGAATCTTATTGGCCTACTATACATTTTGATTCTGTAATATTTCCTAAATGAAGGCTAGCTCTAATGGAATATAGTACATATGCACGCATACATATAAATATCAGTTGACTGGAAAACCGTTTAAGGAAACGCCACAAAGAGGAAATTGAACAGGGAGCAGAGTACGTCAACAAGCCAATTTCAGTAGAAGAAATGGTCGAGATAATTGGAAAAGTGCGCAGTTTCTGCAACGTTAACGGATGCAAAACACAAAGTGGAAATGAGAAATGCACAGATTTCCATCTGAAACATTTCCATAGATTTTCAATGGGAATACTTTCGATGAAATCTGCTACTCAGTTTTCACTAGCTGGGCTTTATCCTTGCCGTTTATTTACCTCCAGGATCTGCTGATCAATGTCAACTTGATGCGGTTTAAAGTCCAGCGATAAAACGCCCGGCGTTATGTGCAGCAATCGTTCATCGTTTCCGGCTTCAGGCGGCAAATCTGCAAAAGGGAAACATTAAAATAAATGAATAAGAAAGTGTATGAATATATATTATATATATGATATGTGCATAGTGCACATAGTATTGCCTTTGCCAGCTTAAAGCACTTTCTTTTTATTATACCCTGAACCCATTGAAAATGGGAAATCAGGGTATAATGGTTTTGTTGAAATGTATGTAACAGGCAGAAGGAGGCGTGGCAGACCCCATAAAGTATATATATTCTTGATCAGGGCGACGAACTGAGTCGATTTAGCCCTGTCCGTCTGTCTGTCCGTCTGTCAGTATGTTTGAACGCGTCGATTTCAGAAGATATAGAAGCTAGAGACTTCAACTTTTTTTTTTAAATGCTCGTATATAGCACGCGGATATCGAGTTTATCACTAAAAATCGATAACTCATCCCGTTATTTTTTTATCGATCAAAAACCTTATCGAAATGCAGTTATAAAATTATATCTCCTACATCTTTAGAGCTAGAGTATCCAAATTTTAAATGTAGAGTGATATGTACGTTATAGAATTTCGATTTTTGTTCAATTTCACCCCCACCCTTATATCCACCCCCTCACCCATAAGTTTGTAAAAGGCGTATTTCAAATACTAGAGACTTGAGCTTTGGCAATTATACGCATAGTAATGATAAAACCACAATCTGAAAGTTTCATGGAGAACGTACGTCCAGAAAAAAAGTTATTAAACAATTAAGTTCCCATAGTAAGCCCACACTGCAGCCCATGCGTGCGCGCCTATGGGTGTCTATGCATGTGTGTTTGCGTGTGTATGTGTGTGTTTGTGTAAGCAGAGAGACGCTAAAAATGATTGAAATGGCTGTTGCTTGAAGGGTTCAGGGGATCTCGTAGTCGAGCACTCTCGACTAGAGTTTTCTTACTTGTTTATGATAATATCATTAGTTTCAATATAAATATAATTATTTCAATATCTCATTTGGCACTCAATAAGAATGGGAATCCAATTTGAATACGATTTATTTTTGAATTGCTTCCGATTGTCGTACAATAGAAATTCATCGATATAAATGCAATTAATCGCAAGCAGCATCTGAACAAAGCAAAACAAAATCAAAGATATGTACATATGTGTATGTGTGTGTGTGCTAGGCATATTAGCTGATTATTTATACAAAGATAAGGCTGTGCTTATCAGATGCTTAAATAAAATTAATCTAAAACGTATTTTAACATGTGCTCCATGTGCACTATTTCCATCTCGCTCTCACCCCCGCTTCCATGGCACATTGGCTCCAAGCATGCCGAGGCCAAATACCGAGGCAAAACCGAGCCGAGACGTGTGTCTATGTGTATGTGTGTGTGTGTGTGTGTGTGTGTGTGTATATGTGCATGTGTATGTGTGTGTATGTCTATTTTTAGTAACCTTGTACAAGTTTACAGGGATTACATGGACCCGGCCTGAGCGCTTTTTTAGATAACCGCTCTCAGTGCTGCGCCGCTCTGCTGCTAGGGTACAACGCGCACGTGACGACGTCGACGTAAGCGTCAGCGTCAACGTCGACATCGACGAAGTTAACATCAACAACAACAGCCACGACAAAGGCCACAGCGCAGACCAAGCGACCAGTTCCGTTTGTCGCCGCCCTCATCTCCCCCCGACCGAGCAGCTAGCCATCATCTCCTGCTACATACACGTTTTAGCACAGAGCAACTAATTTGATTTGCTTTTCTGGCAGCGCGCAAATAAATGCCAAAAAAAATTATACAAGAAAAAACATCAAAAACAAAAGACAAAAAAGAAAAAAAATGACGACGCTACTGCTGCTACGGCTGCTAATGGACACAAGGCAAAGTGCAACAAAAACATACAAAATGTTCATTGATAAACTGGCAACGCCAACGAGTCAATCTGTTGCTCTCCCTCCCACGCATATACGCTCTTCTGCCGGCTCAGCCCAGCTTGCTCTCTCGCTCTCTTTCGCTCACTCTCTCTCTTTCTCTCTTTTAGTTGATCGGCAATTAGACATTCGGCTGGACTGGACTAATTGCGCGTATATTTATGACTAAGCAAAATGTCCAATTGGATTGCTGCTGTTTGAAAGACAACAGCACAACGTCAACTGACCGCAAGCATACACTGGCATATGTACACGCATACATACATACACACAAACAAAAATATGTGCATGTTTACATGTATGCCCACACCGTATGTGTGTGTGAGTGTGTGTGTAGCGGCTGTCATTTGCTGATTCTCTGTTCGGGCAGTGCAAAGCAACAAAATGAAATGAATAAATCAGCAAGTAAGGCAAAGTCTAGTTTTGGGCTGCTGAGAGGTGGCTGGCTATATATAGAAACAATAGCAAAAAGCAAAACCAATAGCAGCAACAAAAACAATGGCGAAATATGTACATACAAACATATGCATGTACATATGTATGTATTTTGCCGCTGCTGCTACTCAAGCAGTCGAGTCGAATGCATGTTCAACTATGAACGTATACATAAATACGAATGCATATACATATGTACATATGTATGTGTGTATATAAATAAATTGATATGCATATGTATGTGTGTGTGTGTCTATGCAAAACGCTGACCGAATAGGCCGTGACCTGTTGTTCTATATATAGCAGCTATTATAAATCGTGCATAGCATATCGGAGTATAAATTTAGAAGCAGCAACATCGGCAGAATTAGCAATAGCAACAGCAACAACAACATCAACAGAACTCAAAGCGCACATTGCACAAAAACTGAACTAACCAAAAAAATGAAAAATGAGTCTGTGTAGTCGCCATATGCTACTCTATATTATTTCAATTCCACTCTTATTTATTTATAAGACCATATTTGAAACCTACTAAATTAAAATATGCACATTAAGTATATTTATACATATGTATGTATCCCTCCCATTCCATTTACACAAACACATGAAAATGCATCTTTCATTTAGTCCTAATCAAATGACCCGCTTGCCCATGCATAGGGTATGTTGAAAAACATAACCAAAACACAGCAAGAATGAACTGTCAGTGAGCGAGCGAAATTAAAAAAGAGTGAGTGGGAGAGACAGAGTGTATATATGTATGTGTGTGTGTCGATGAGAGCGTGCGCTCGCTCAAGCAACAGCTGCGCGAATGTTTGTATGCGTACATATGCATGTGCATTTGCATGCATGTGTGTGTTCTAACTATGTGTGACACTTGTAAGCAATGATACACTGGCTGCGCAGCCAACGTGCTGCAGGTGCAGGCAAAAGCTTGCGTGTGTGTGTGCATGCATATTGGGAGGAAAGGAGAAACCGCATTTTATACGAATGATGCTATTGGTGCTGGTGCGACGGAAGTCAGCTGTTTACAAGAAGTTCGAAAAAAAAAACGTTTCGTAGTCGTCGTCGCCGTCGCCAAGGTCAATTTTGTGTTGACATAGAAACCAGCAATATTAATAGTGGCAACAACAAAGAAGCACGTGTTCAAAACAAACGTTATAAAAAATTTATATAGAGCAGTGTTAACATTCAGCATGTATTCGAATTGGAAACTAAAGCATTTAATCTAATTGGTATGCATCCGATAACATTACTATGTGCACATCATTAAGTATACGAACATATGCAGATACACATACTATATTTGTGTACATACATACATACATACATATGTACATATATATATGTAAGTACATAGATCGTGTAAGTCGGAGTTGTTTTAGCTCGAAAAAAAAAACGAAAAACAACAGCAATACTAATAAAATTGTAATAATAATAATAATAGCCCGACCCACTTCGTTGCTTACTTTGTTTTGAGTGATAGCAGACGACAGTTGTATGCGTGCCAGTGTATGCATGTGTATGTATGTATGTACGTTTGAGTTTGTGTGCGGGTGTGTGTGTGTGTGCGTTAGTGTCGGAAAAAATTTCCAGCGCGCTCGTCTAAAAATAGACACACTTTGCGGCAACAGCAATTCGGGGCCCCTGGGGCGGGCCATATATAATATGTGGGCGTGGCTCGTTCAGTTTTGGCTTATTTCGAAGTTTTAGCTGAGAGACCGTTTTGTGTGTGTGTGTGTGCGCAACACTCCCGCTCTCGCGATGTTTGTCTCTGTGTGTGTATGTGTGTTTCACCTTGACAAATGCAAAGCCAAAAACCAACAGCAAACAACAACAGAGCAGTTTAGAAATGATTACACACACACACACACACACACAAGCGTAGACAAACAACTGTTAAAGGAGAAGCAGCTGGTAAATGGTAAGAATTGACAGTGGAAAGGCCGAATTGGGCCGAAAATGAGTTGATGTTATTGTTGTAGTTGTTGTTTGCTGTTGGCTTTTGTGTATTACAAATGAGGATATTATGGCATACACAAAGCTAACGATTTTATATAACGATATACACATAGGCATTTCATGTGAACGAGCGAGCGAGATAGAGAGAGTTGCTGTTACTCTTGGAATGCCATTACAATAACTGAGAGCTGAGAACTGTGAACGAGCGAGGTGGGGGAATGGAAGTCGCAGTGGCAGTGGCAGGTGCGTGCCACTCAATGAAACGTGAACGTAAGCGTAACAAATGACTGGGAATATGACTTGTCAACAGACATGCCCCCACGCCCCCACGCCATGTCCATTAGATGTACATATAAGACATTAATAATATACAATTATCATAAGAAACGACCTCGAAGCACAAGTCAATAAAAATAACACACGAAAACAGACACACACGGTAAATTCCAGGAAACCACACAAACGAGAGACAAGGAGAGGATATTCTAGTGATAGTAGTTGCTGGGCCATTCAAGGTTCCCGAAAATACATAATTATATAAATTTAAACACAGCTAATTAAGTACATTTTTGATTGATTTATATTTGAACTGATGAGCTTTGAAAACTAAAACTGTTTCAATGCAATTCAGTTATTACAGCACTTGCAACCACTGTGCAGCGTCAAATGACAATTCAAATTTTTGCTTCAGTTATGAGCAAAAATAACAGTGCACTTCTACACAGAGAGAGTGAGCGAGAGAGAGAGAGAGAGAGAGAGAGAGAGAGAGAGTGGGTGCCGTTAGAGTATGACATTCAATTGGTCAATGAGACCGCGTCTGACATTGCACGTGGCAATTGTTGTAATAGTGTAATAGTTAAAAACAAAATAACGGCCCAAATGCCAGTAGAAGCGAGAAGGAACGAAGCAGCTAAGCGCAAGTAAGAGTAAGAAAAAGAAGCAAGGGCCATAAGGTTGACGCTGGCGCCGGGGTCGTCGTCGTCGTCGTCGTCGTTACACATTTCAAAGGCAAGTAAATTTTTGTTGTGCTATAAATAGCACAAAATCGATAAACGAATGTTGTTCGTGTTGTTATTGTTGTTCATACAAACAAACAGACAGAGAGGCAGCAGCGGCAGAAGGCAGCAGCAGTAGTAAGCGCCGGCAAGAGAGTTCGCTCCAAAATAAAATGAAATAAAGAGAGGATGGGAGCTGAAGAGCGAGATCATGGTATTGCACGTGCTTGGCATTGACAGTGGCGGGAGCAACTCAAGCTGAAAGCGACATTACCCAGTCAGCACTAAAAAAACACAAAAAAAAAAAAAAAAAAACAACTTCTTTGTGCTGGCCATGCATATAGGGAACTTAAGAAATAACTGTAAATTGTAATGCAGCTGATATCGTTTTGTACTAGCCATATTGTTTGTATACTTGTACAAATTATGCTAAGCAACTGTTTTGTGCTGGCCATGCATATAGGGACGCTCTCATTTTAGACTGCAGATATAACTGAGCTATGTAACTAATGACGGTTAAGCATTGTTTATTTTATTGTGTTGAGATAATTTACTATTATCTATATTACAGTATTATATTACATATAATATTATTATATAATATTATTACATATGGAAATTATTCAATAATAAAAAAATAAATAAATAAAACATACTCAAAAGACATTAGTCACATTAGTTTAGAATTATATGTATGTATGTATATTTAACTGTGACGCTAATTGCATGGCCAGCACTGTATCTGCTCTCTTACTCACTAACATAACATTCGCACTCACACTTGCACTCGCACTCACACTCAGGCAAGCTCTCTTTTGAGTGACATTTTCAGTCAGCAACGCAGCCGCAGTCGCAACCACTTGCTGGACTTGAGTCCCGCCGTCTGCTGCTGTCACCCGACCATGGACAATGTTCTTGTTGTTTAGCCGTTGTCATTGCGTGCTACACGCTGCTGCTGCTGCAAAGTCAGTTGGCGCTGCGCTGGCTGCGCTTAGCTGTGTGGGCTGGCCGTGCTGCTTGTTTGCCTGCTTGCTTTTGTATTCCTATTAACAGTTATTTTTGGAAGGCACACACTCTTCCTCTCTATGTTTCGCTCTCTCTATCTATCTCGCTCTCCCACTCCCTGCGTATGTATGTATGTATGTACATATGTATGTGTCTGTGTGCTTGTAAGCTTTTGTTTGTACGTGCGCGCTGTGTGTACATTTTGAGTTATGTATTCAATTGTTATTACGCACAATAGCCCATTTGAGCCACCCAACTAGCCCAGCACCCACCCAAAAGGTAGTGGCTTCACTTACCACGTATTGGTATTCTATCGTCAGGACTAGACATTTTGCATGGACCTGTAAGACACGAAAAAAAAGGAAAAAGATTTTTATTTAGCCAGTTAGTCAGCAAATTAGGTTCTATCCAATTGGCGTCGGGCAATATACCAATTGGAATAAAGTACTTCTTGCTGACAGTTTCACTTGGTATGTATGTACATATGTACATACTATGTATATGCGGTATAATTAGAAATAATAAAACTATACCGAAAGCCAAATGAATCATTTAGTCATAGTCTTTAATTCTCCCAAGTCGATTTTTCTTTTGTGACAAATGGAAAATTCCATCACAATGTAAAAACCCCAAATGGGCAGCAACAATGTCAATCAGAAATTGTTGAATGATCCGACGACGAATTGGAAAATCAGTTCCATTTCCAGTTGCTTACAAATTCATTGAAAACACATATAACCACATATACATACATACATCTATACACATGCAGATACACAAACGCTCACACTGTAAGACAGATTAGCGCAGCCACAACAATGGGCAACAACAATAAGTGGAAGAAGAAGAAGCAGGCGAATGAGAATAGCAGACGTCACATTCTGATAAGCGAACCTCAGCGATCAGAACGAGAGTGAGGGAGAGCGAGCGAGTGAGCGCGCATTAATGATAGTCCGTTAGTATGCTTCGTCTGCTGCTTCGTCTTTCGTTACTCTGCTTCTGCTTTGCACTTGGCTCAGATTTCGGAAAATTTTCTGAATTGATAATCGTTTATTTTTGCTTTCTTCTTCTTTTGTATATATACAAACATACATACATATGTACATATGTATGTGTTGTCGATATCTCTTGCTAATTTTGAATGACAGCTGAATGTTTGCCACCCCCTTCCCACACACACATAAACACACACACACAGAGTCCCAGCACATATGCAGCCCACCAAAACACACCTAAATTCACCACACTTCCAGCTGCGAATTGGAAATGTTGAAAAACATGCAAATCGCTAGCGCAAGTGAAATAATGAATTGTGTGGCGCCGGAGTGGGGGTTCTTTGCAGCAGGTGGAACTAGTCGAATTGGGTCACAGGTGCATTAGATGAGAACAGGTGCAAGGTGTAACGCGCCGCAGGTACAGTTAAACGCTTGTCCCAATGACCTTCACAAATGCAAACAGTTAGACAATCCAATCAGAGAGTCCAGTTTAGCTCCTGCGCCACACACACACACACACGCACAATTTCCGCTCACTAATTACAAAAACAAACAGAAGAAGAAAACAGCAAGTGAATAAAGTATATTAAGAATAAACACAAAAATATATATGCATATGTATCTGTATGTGTGTGTATTTACATATGTATGTTTGTATGGGTATATAATACACAAACAATTAACAATAAAAACAACGGACGGCCCAAAATGACAGTCCCGAATGAGAAATGTTAACCAATCCAATTGGAATTTGTCATTTCTTCGATTCGTTTTTCGCCTTCACTGAACGGTAAGATTGTTAATTAAATGCAATTAATATATTCAATGTTAGAAAAGCAATATAAATAGAATCAGTCAAATGTCAAATGTATTAATCAATATGAATGCAATTAAATCAGCCAAGTGCACCAGCAACAACAAAAACAACTGAACTGAATTGCACTTTGTGCGTGCTTTAAAGAAACGTTCACCTGGATATGATCGACGAGCAGATGCCCTTCGTTTACTTTAAGTCAGCAAAGTGCATTTATTTTCTTATCTTTTTTGTAGAAGTTATAACACAATACATATCTAACATATATATTTAAAGCTTTATATATGTAGTTAATAATAGTTTGATTTAAATTGTTTTTATATTTACATACATACATATATTTAAGTTCATACTTAAATTGTCCCATTAGATCGTTACACAAAATGTAATAATACAGGGTATATCACGTGTGTCAGCTGCTGCAGCTAATTACTAGAACTCTCATCCTCTCAATAGCTCCCCTCCCACACTCTCTCTCTCTCTCTCTCTCTATGTCACTCTCTGTTAAATGTAGAACGTAGAAGAATTTGCCGAAGTCTCGAAGCAAAAACAAGCACACACAAAGAGTGCATATACATATGTATGTATGTAATATGTACATACATATATGCATTTATTCAAATATGTATACACGTATACTTGTATGTATTTGTGTGTAAACGCTTTTTGCATTTTACATTTCTGGTTTGCATACACATTTGGTGCACACTAAAATTTTTGTTTTTTTGGCGTGTGGCATCACAAAACAATTCGCATTCCAATTAGCGCAAATTACACGCATTTCGCTCTCGCTGTGGGGAACGCGCTAACAGGCAGCAGAAGAAAACCAAAAACAAAAACACAAAACAAAAGCGCAACAAGCGGCAGCGTCAACGCAGTGCGTAATGAAATGACAAGTAAAAAGAAATCAAATGACTTTTGCGCTCTTCACTCCAATTCATGTTGTTGCTGAAAGCAAATGTACAAAAGCAGTGACGTCGACGTCAACGGCAGCGTCGGCGTCATCGTCAACGCAGCTTCCAAGAGCAGACCCAAAATGCGCGTCACACAAACACAATACCAATTGCTCTAAATGCTATTATTGCTGTTGTTGTTGTTGCTGTTATGTTAGCTGTTAATTTACAGCACAATCTTACATACAGATGCCAATTGAAGAAATGCTGCCGACGCCACATGTTGACGACGACCAAAGCTTAAACGATGCGCTGCCAGATATGCACTGCCGCCATTGCCAGTGTTGATAACCAAAATAACAAAGCGAACCCAACCAGTTCAATGCGCTTAGCATTGCTCCAGCTGCTGGAGCGAACGCGGCTCGATGCTGCTGGGTGCTTTTTTTGTGCGTTAACAATGGCAGCGGCAGCGGCAGAGGCAGCAGCAGCAGTAGTAGCAGTGCTGTCGGCTTCATTACAAACTTTACAACAACAAATAGCAAGAGGCGAAAATCGCCAAATACATACAGAACAACAACCAGAGGAACAACGGTGGTGGCAGAAGCAGTGCCAGCGTCAGCGGCACCAGCAACAGCACTTCATTTAGCACGCACACACTTGTTACATAAATAACGGCGAAATGAGTGTGAGTAGCAGAAGAAAAAGAAAACAAGACGAAAAAGAAGTCGTCGTCATGCTGAACCTGAGAAACGACGGCTGCTCAACGCACACACACACACACACACAAACATGCCTCTGATCTAATAAGAATTTTTTGAATTGGACAAAAGCACACACACACATGCTTACATTCATACATACATACCTCTTCAAAGTGGCGCGAACTGTTCCGACTCGGGCCTATATAAATGTTGTTGATTTTAGTTTTTGCTGTTGTTATTCTTGTTGTTGCGCTGCTGCCAACGCACGCGGCGACGCACACGCACACGAACGCACGCTTTTCCAAAACTTGCGATGTACGAAACAAAAAAAAGAAACTTTTCACAATGCGAAAATTATTAAAAAAAAAATAAAATAAATAAATACTCTGGCAAAAAAAAATGTAAAAGAAACACAGAAACTAAAGACAACGACTGCTCGCTCTTCCACACTCTCTTTCTCGCTCGCACGCTCGCCACTAGAGGAGCACACATATGCACAAAACGTATACGTATGCGTGTGTGCGCATGTATGTAGATGTGCGCACACAAGCACCAGAGCAGCGACAACGACGAATTCACGACTTGTTGTATGCGTGTATGAGTGCGTGTGTTTTTTTTACTTTATTTCATTTTTTTGTCACTTCACATATTCACAAACAGATTCGCATTTATTTCTTCTTTTTTTTTTTTGGTACTAGTATTTAGTACTAACACTACTGAAATGACAAACGTACATGGGTATGTATGTACATCTGCTGCTTATTTTTTTACTTTAATTTTTTTATCTTTTTGTTTTGTTGTTGTTTCGCCCACAATTTGATCAGCTTTTAGTTATATTTTTCGCACTTGCTTTTCATCACTGCGACATTTGTTGTTATTTTGTTGCTGCTGTTGTTGATACTGCTGCCACTTTACTGCACGCGTAATTCGTGGGGTAAAACATAAAAAAAAAACAAAAAAAGTTGACAACAAAAAATTACCCAACACTAGTGCAACAACAGCTGTTTCACGCCGTAGCTCGAACGGACTCCTTTTCTAGCTCAAACTCAAATTGTGTGTCAATATATTTGTTGAGCTCTTTTTGCCTGGCGAAGCAAAAGCGGATAGTAACAACCGTCTCCGACAAAGAAGAGCGTAAAAATGAACAACAAAAATGTGAGAGCCATGCTATCGATATCAATCGATAGCAGGCTATCGGCTGACGGTAAGCGCCAATAGCGCTCTTGCTGCTGCTATTACATCTGTAGTGCTTTTAAGCACTGCACGCAGAGTTGCATTTAGCATAAATCCCTTGCACATATGCGCGCCGCAATTCAAATTTCAAACTTTACTCAACTGCATTTTGTAAGGATATTTATTCGAAGCGCATGAAAAAAATGAAGAAAAAAAAAATTATTTATATATGATTGTGTAGCGATGAGTGTTTGAGTTATAATACGATATCATAGGTCAGGGTTAAGCTCAATAGTAACCATAATGACCATGATGATAAGGATAGTAGCCATGATGGCCGCCATAGTAGGGCGCAGCGTGATGCACGTACTCATAGCCGCCATAGTAGGGCGTGGCCAGACCATAACCACCATAATGTCCATGTCCCAGTCCATAGCCGCCATAGCCATGGCCATAATGACCATAGCCAAAGCCGTAGATGCCGCGCTTCTCCGTCTTCTTCTCGCCCAGCGTCGACTCCAGCTCAGCGTCAGGCGCTGCTCCAGCTGCTGCTGCTGCGGGCTCAGCAATGGCCGCCAGGCAGCCCGTCAGGCACACGGCCAACACAACGAAGACACACTGTAAAATGTTATTGCCAATTAGTCCTGCTCAGCTTCAGCTTATGATTGCTACTCCTGCTTACCAAGAATTTCATGATGAGGATTTTTACTTAAATGCGGCTCTTTTTGCTAAGGATGCGATGGCTGCAGCGGCTGAGCTGATTTGTTGATGGTTGGCAGTTGGCACAGCGTATTTATAGTTGCTTGCTACAGTTTGCAATTATGCAAAATAAAAACAAAAAAAGAGATAAAATAATAATAATAAAGTACAAAATAGAGAAAAGAAAAAAAAATACAATAACAACAAGCTCTAGCTGAAGCGATTGTTGCATTTAATGTCGTATTGAATGCTTGACAGCCTCTGCTGCTGCTGCTGCTGCTGCTGCTGCGATGGCGTCGCTGCTCAGCTGTACAGTAATAACTCCACAAGCGAACTGCTGTATTAGCCATGCTCATTGCCAAGCTTAGATTTGAATAGGATTTCAGCTGCTGCGAACAAGAATTGGTTCGAACCTACACTTTAATAATTCTTAATTGGAATGCTTTAAAAACTTTTGCAATTATTCAGCTTCCATTGAAAGTAAATGATACAATAATAATAGCAACAACAATAAAAACGGTAATAATAATCGTAATAAACGGATAAATCTAATTGCTTCGTTTCGGCTAGGAGTAGTTCGGCTTAGTTCAGTCTATTCTGTCTTATCTCGACTTTGTTTTAGCAGCATTTCAATTGATTTTGATCCAGAGTTTTGATTATATTCGCCTTTGTATAGTAAGTTTTTTTTAGCGTCTGATTACTGTACTAATAGTTCGACTCGGAATCATTTTTAAGAGTTTCTTTAATTACTAGCCTAATAAAATAATTAAATATATTCAGATATTCAAAAACATATTTTTAGTTAGTTTGCGCAAGCGAGTGCTTACTGTACTGCCGGATCGTTTCGCTCTGAAACTGTTCCTAGAGTTTTAATAAATGCCAGCAAATGATATAGAAGTGAACTATGCTTATTTTGCCAGCCGAACCGGCTCAAGCGTGTGTTTACTGTATTCCAACATCGGCTCGATATGAAAACCATATAACATATGTACATATATAAATAGAGCAGATATTAAAGTACGTTAGTAAAGCCTTTAGAAACTGATTTTGCAGGTGTCCGCCAAAACGTGTGCACACTGTACCAGTAGCTTTATGCGGTTCGGTTCGGAAATAGTCCTAATAAGTCCATATCAGATGTGAGGCTTCTCAGGCACCCATTCGTTCTGTGGGTGGTTCGCCCAAGCGTGTGTTCACTGTACCTCATCGCTAGCCGGGCCCAAAAAGGTCAGCCACAGCTACAGTCGCAATCCTCAGCGCTTGGCCCAAGTGGGCGTTGCAACTAACGTTTCCACTAGTCACTCAACCCCCACTGCTCGGCCAACCCTGCCAGCCGCCCCCTGCCCCCTGCCCCTTGCTCCGCCCACCTAGAACGCACATCGAAGATTGCATAAAGTGAAATACATACATACATATGTCTGTGAGGCAATCGCCAAGACGGAAGCTGGTCGACGAAAATGTGAGTTGTTGACACAGTTAATACCCGCTAAATGCGATCGGGTGTCGCTTTCACTTGCAATGCGATATGCCGGCCGCTGCTGCAACATGCAGCACGCAACAAGCAACACGCAACATGCAACGTGCAACGCGCAACGTGCAACATGTTGACAAACCGAGCGAGCCATATAGATTACAATTGACTGGCAGAAGTGGGCGTGGCAAGTCAAATGCCAGAGACCCCGTGGGAAAACGGCAATCGCGGCGGCAATTGTTAACAACAATTGCAAACACGCTTTTGTTGCTGTTTGTTGTTATTGTTTGTAATGTTCGTTTGCCTTTGCTTGTCTAATTAAGTCAGCAGCAAGAAGCAAAGCAGTTAATAAACCTTTCACGATCTACAGATATCATTCAGCGAAAACTCTTCGAATTGTGCTCGAAACCTATCTGAGATACTCTAGCAGAGTGGGGCTTCTAGACTACTTCGCATTGCAGGCTCGAGCTTAGTAAACAAAGATTTACTACTCACCCACTCAATTCGAATCTTAATCTGGAGTCGAGCCTTTGAGCTTCTTCGATGAGAACCCTAATGGGTAGCTGAAACTTTGAAGTAATACTCTTAGAGTCATTCAAGATCAAAGAGTGCAGATGGAATAGACTATATCAAATTGAACTTATTTCTCTAATTTCATAATAAACTGGCCTACAGGTATACCCATTCGCATATTCCCTCAATAACGCTCCAAATTTAAAGAGATTTTATAAAGCTAAACTAAAATACTATATACTATATTTGCCCCGCTCCGATCGTAGATCGAGACCCGACTAAATATTTCCAAGTAATAAGCTTCAATAGATTCGTCATTATATTTTCTGTAATATTATGCAATTCCCAATTTGCCACGCCTTATCGTATAGAAATTAAAACTAGACAAACATCGCACAAAGCCAATATACTCTTCATTTGTTAAGGAAACAAAATAAGTAACAAATTTGAATTCTTATCGAAATAATCCGAGCTGCACGATTTCTTCTCTAATGCCTAGCCAGAGGCTAGAGAGCATAGGACAGTGGGTAGAGTGCAGAGTGTCGAGGGTAGAGAGCCCAGAGGAAGCTAATCGAATGCAAAGAGACAATGAGAAGGATGGACGACCTTGACCGGATGTGGCGGGGGCGGGTGGGTGAGGTGAGCGAGGTAACTGCTGCATAGTAATTGCCTTTGTCTGATCAAATTGTGAATGAGACTAATGCAACAACAACAACAACAACAACAACAACAACTGCAACTGCAACATTGTTGAATGAAGCGCAGACAAAACGAGCGAACTGGCAATTGGCAACGTTTTTCACAAGCGGCTGCAAAGTGGGTGGGGCAGCATCATTGTCTACGGCTTGCTCATGTTTATTTCACTATATTTTCTTCTTCTTCTTCTTCTCATTTCAATTTAGATTTTACCTCAAGTTAATATTAATCAAATGCATATCGGGTTGCCACACGTTAAGGTTAATGCACGCCACTCTATAAGCGGAAGTTGGCCTACAAGTGGCCGCGTGTCACGAGTTTTGAGTGCGTGACACGAGCTAAATACATTTGTTAGCCAAAGAAGTAAGTATATAATTAAATATATAAATTATTTTGATCCCTAATCAGGATTACTTAACAAAGCTTTTCTACAAAGAAAATTGAATAAGTTGAAAATGTTAATACTTAAAGTAAAAACATTTAATAAATTATTAAAGCTTATTTGTAGCCTAACTCCATTTGAAAACTCTTTGAAAGCTTGCAAAACTTTCATTGGATAACATGTTGGTTTCTATCAATTTTAGCTAGCTCTTTGAAAAACTATACACATTTTAATACAATAATATTAAATAATATAAACTGGTAACATAGATTTACATTTTTCTAATTTAAAAAGGATAGTGATTCTGTGAACCCATAAATTTTCATTCTGCTTGAAGTTATTTAAGTGAGTCGTGCGTGCCTAGCGATATAGATCGCGTCACGCTGTCACGCAGCCGTAATTGCGGCACGCGGCCATCTCTAGCGGCTAGACAGCTGTGCCTCAGCGTCTGGTCACGATGCCAATCACAGCGCCGATGACAACATTCGACGGTTGCCCCAACGGATTTTCTAATATTGCTCTTGCCACAATCTGGGCATGTCGTCGGTCTTTAATACCGTTCCGGCTGATTTATGGGCGCATTGTTTGCAACGGCAACTACGTCAAGGTCTCGCGATTGATGGAGCCCACCTGGTTGAATATTACACAACAAGAAGCAGCACAAGAACCACACAATGCACAAATCATCTTGAAACTATTTATTACGCTTAACAAACATTACAAATAAGAAAAACGATGCACATGTGACTGTGTGGGGGACATGCGTTTTTAGTATTTAAGCTCCTTGGCCTTGTCGTGGGCGCCCTCATCGAGGAGCTTCAGGTCCGCCTGCTGCTTCTCTGGCCGTATCACAGTGAAGTAGTGGTAGTAGCGCATGCCAAGCAGATAGGTGCCATATAAAGTAACTCCGATGCAGGCGTAGACAGCGCCACGGTGCAATTTGTCCAGCAATGTGTTTGTACTTAGCGGCTTCTTTTGCATTGTTATTGGTTACAGCACTCTTATTGGGATCAAGAAATCGAGCAACACTTTGCCCGTTAGCGATGTACAAAATGAAAACATCGAATTCAGATGAGAGTGTGTGTGTGTGAGAGTATGCGTAAACAGTATTTCCTTGGGTATATCGATTGTTCGTGCTGCTCGATTCTTGCGTATGTTGCCTGCCTACTTGATGAAAGCCTCTCACCGACTCACATCTCTCGATAACAACACGCCTATCGGGCTGTGCACACAGATTTTTGTTTACAGCAGCAAAGTTTGGCCTGTTGTTTACTGTTTGCCTTGGAAACTATGATCTGCCGCTTGTGCCTGTTAGATTTGGATAACTCGCTCTCCATATGCATATTCAGCGATGCCGAACACGACCTCTCGGCGGCCATTTCCAAATATTTACAGCTTGAGGTGGCAGTCAAATTCGAAGATAATTTGTTAAAAATACTCTGCATTTGAGTACTCACATTTGCCATATTTTCAGGTGACGATCAATGATAGTATATCCACTAATCTATGCAGTACATGCTGGCATCAGTTGAGCGACTTCCAGCAGTTCTGCGCAATGGTAGCCGAGAAGCAGCAAACGCTGCAGCTCAAAATGGAGCTGGAGCCGCCACCCGAGCCAGCAATTGTGGTATGGAACACCGAGTCGCCGATAGAAACGAAGCTGGTCTTCTATGACAATGACGATGTCAAGGATCACATATTATGCGAGCCTGAGATTGATGTGCACGATAATATCAGCAGCATCAATCAATCCGATTCGCAATCTATCACAAGCAACAGCGAGCATTCCTCCGACTTAGATTTGGAGCACGCACCTACGAACAGAGCACAACTGCCCTCACCGGCTGCCTCCAACCAGCGAGAGACGCGCCTGCTGCGACGCACTGCAGCGAAAGCAGTCGTATCTCCTGCCACGCTGCCCGAGCTGCGAAAAATAAAAAAAGGACGCGGCCGACCCAAAGGCACAAATGCTAAAGCCAAGTCCAAACCAAAATCCAAATCCAAGCCAAAGATTGTGCAGCCCAAGCCCAAGCCCGATGCAACGGAGCTGCAGGCGAAGCGCAGCAGCATCAAGGAAATGGACGACTATATTGCAGCCAATGTAAAGCTCGACTGCTGTCTCTGCGCTGCCCCCTTGAAGAACTTCATCGATCTGAAGCGTCATTTTCGCTTGGAGCACAACTGCACCGGCTACATGGAGTGCTGCAACAATCGCTACAAGAAACGAACGCTATATGTGGATCATTTGCACTATCACAAGGATCCGCAGTACTTCAGTTGTCAGCCCTGTCGCAAGAGCTTCCTCAACCGCAACAGCCAGGATATGCACATGCTGCGCTTCCACTCCGATCAGCAGCAGCTCGTGCACCAGTGCAGCATCTGTGAGGCGCGTTTTGCCAAAAAGTTTCTGCTCACCATGCACATCAAGGGCCATAAGGGCACCGAGCGACCGGAGGTCTGCGACACCTGTGCCAAGAGGTAGGTGGACCCATTGATCCAACTACTAGGCTAGGCTAAACTGGGGACAAGTTTCATCAATGAGGCAGTGGCAGTTATGGAAATCTTCAATCATTATTAGTGCCAGTCAATCAAGTAGCAGTTCTATCTGTCAGTCGGTCAATCAAAGTATATCATTCAATCAATTCGTCGACTCTAAGTAGTCAATCGCTCTATAATCTGGGTCTACAAATTAATCAGTCAAGCAAACAGCGA
Source organism: Drosophila mulleri (assembly GCA_035047565.1). Taxonomy (NCBI): domain Eukaryota; kingdom Metazoa; phylum Arthropoda; class Insecta; order Diptera; family Drosophilidae; genus Drosophila; species Drosophila mulleri. The sequence goes on along the minus strand of JAWNPK010000100.1, from coordinate 481,950 downwards.
AATCATCTATCTATCGGTCGGTCAATCAATCTACATATTTGCTAGTCAAATAGTCCAGTGTTTAATAAAGTATGAAAACCTATCTACCAGTCAGTCAATCAAGTATGAAACCTATCTATCAGTCAGTTAGTTAGTCTACCAAATAATCTGTCAATCAATCAATCATTATCAGTAAACACTCTAAACTCTTTATGTATGGATATATTAGCCCCCGACTAGCTCTGTCTCCGTCGCACAAGATCTCCCTTTTTCATGCACTATCTCTCTTTCTTTCATACTCATTGTATCAGCTTTCGCACTAAGTTGGAGCTAACGGCACACGTAAAGCGAATGCACACCACGGATTTCACTCCCGTCATCTGTGATATTTGTGGCGTCAACTTCCGGTCGAAGGCAAACTTTCTGATTCACAAGAAGGCGCTGCATCCGGATGGCCCAGTGGCGGAGGTGCAGTGCAATCTGTGCAGCCGTTGGCTGCGGGATGAGCGAAGTCTGCGCAAGCATCTGGCCCGGCACGATGACCGCGATGGCGACACCAAGTACCGTTGCCTGCTGTGCAGCGCCGAGAAGGCCTCACGCGTGGCACTGAGCAGTCACATGCGCTACCATCACTCGGCCAAGCGGCACAGCTGTTCGCTCTGCGGCAAGGAGTTCAAGCTTCCCAGGGCGTTGGCAGTGAGTAATATGAGGATGCCTAGCTTGATTATGTATCTTCTACTTATATATCAAATATATAATTGCAGGAGCACATGGCCACCCACACAGGCATCGACTTGTACTCCTGTCCCTTCTGCACGAGAACTTTCAAATCGCATGCGAACATGCACAACCACAAGAAGAAGATGCATCCCAACGAATGGGTGCGCAAATACACGCAGCCAAGTGCGGCGGGCACAGCAGGCGGGTCGGCTGGAGAGAAAGATGTGCTGGACGACGAGCAGTCTGAGCACACGGAGCAGCAGCCAGTGACCCGGGTTGAGACCTCCTTCGAGTACATGGGCAATGGCGGCGTTGTTTGTCCACTCTGAACGCACAAGATATGTATTTTTGTTGTTGTTTATTGGCTGAATAATAGTAAAGTAAAGTTAACTTTGTATAGCATAATTATAAAATGAACTATGGTTTAGCTGTTGATGGTATTTCGTCTGCAGCCATTTAGTCCTCTCCCTCGTTCTCTGCCAGTATGGTGCGAATCTTCATCAGCAGCTCCTTTTTGACTGCATCGGGCACCAACGTCCGTGCCTTTGGCGTTACCTCCGCTATAAGTTGTTCCACGCTGAGGCTGTTGTTGCCGTTCTTCTCCACAAGTATATTTCGACAGAGCAAACGTACTTCATCTCGCCAGCCGCATTCGGTTAGGCGGTTACAGAGCAGATCTTTTATTTTAGACCGATCTCCTGACATGATTGTGTACTGGTCCACGGTATTTGAGACTGTCATGACTGATTGATATTTCGCTGTGTATTATTCTAGAACACATAAAATTTTGTTTTGCATTTACGGATGTCAAACTAATAGAGCGGAGCCAAAATGAACCAATCTATCGTTTGGCATCACTATCGATTGCTTTTTCAATTCTCAAGCCGTCTACCATTTGACAGAAATATTTGTGTAGGTGAATGTTTAAATATGCTATGTACATACATACATATGTAACCTTCATGCTACTGTGGGGTAATTTACAATTTCGCAAAGGAAAAACATTTTTTTATCAGCACATTAACATTAATCGGTTTCCAATACTGTGCATATCGGAAACCAATTAATTTCTTCTTTTTTATTTTACGCTTAGAATTAAGAAATTATGCAGTGAAAATATATCATTTTTCTATAATTTAATAACTTCGTTCGTGTTGCGTTATGACGCAAACTGAAAAACATGACTAATATATCGATATCTTTCGCCCTGCATATGCCTATCGACTATGGCGCCATATTCAAAATGAAATCATACGATTAACTTGCACTTCTCCTACACACATAATCCAAATAGTCTGCCCCAATTATGTCTTGTTGTCAAGTAGCACATTGACCTTAAGCCAAATTAACAACACAGCTACAGACATTGATTTTACAAATTGCACGTTATCAAGAGCAACAAGGGCGGGTACTAAGTTACCAAAAAGTCAAGTTAAATCAATAATGTAGTAAATATCCAATGTAAAAGAATTCCAGCAAAGCTTTGTCAGTTGAGGAATTCGGGCTGTAGAAAACAGTTGGCCCCAAATGCTCAGTTGCATAAATACATACATATATACTCTTATTATTGTTGAGTTTGCAAATGCTCTGTTGGGCCAACGAGGACAAACTATCAAGGCAGCCTAAGCGGGATCCCCAAAAATATCCCGAAATTTACAAGAATCTCTTATTGCGCTCTAGTGTGCCCATTGTGAGTCAAGAAGAAGATAAAGTGGCGACGACAATGGCACCGCTGAAAGGTGTTGAGATCACCAGCAATCAAAAGCACATATATCTTGAAAATCGCAAATTCGATCATCGCTTGGTCAAGGACAATCTGCTGGACAGATGGCCGACAGCGGATCGGAACGAGTACAAAGAGCGCAAGGATCATCGCAATCTCATGGAATCATATGTATCATTGATCAAACTACCATCCACATATTTTTTACGTATAGCCCTTGCACCTCGCACTGTAGAAACGAGCACATTCAAAATCTAGAGATTTGTAGTAGGCGTTGAGCCTGGGAAAACGGATTCGAGCTCACATAAGTTTGTGTAGTATTCAGTCATTTCACAGTCTCGAACGATTGTATGTCGTGTCGGAGAATTTATATTTTTATTTCTAAAAAATATTAGTTGCAAAGTCCAAATTCCAAGTGCCATTTAAAATTAGCAAGTGAACCATTATCACAATGGCGGGTCACGACGAAGGTTTGCCATCCCAAAGCGTCATGTATTCTCAATTGCAGCCGTGGAGTCAAGCTGGCGCCCCGCCATGCATGGAGCCCATTAGTGGGTCGACGGTGCCATCTCGAGTGGCCGCCTCCTATGCGACGACGCAGCGGCATCCGTGGCGACCCAAGATGGCATTCGAGATGATCGAAGTGAAGCACATGCCCGAGCAGCCGGTGACCAATCAGATGACGCAGCCGTGCTTTGTGCCGCAAGGCATGAAAACGGAGGGCATGATATTTCCAAATCTCGTCACTGGCTTCGAGCGCAATCCACAGCATGCGGCACGTGCCGCACTATATACGCGCTACACCAACAACGAGTGGCAAAACAACAACCTCAGCATCTATGGCGAGTCTGACACGAATCGGTGAGTGATGCGATTGGTACACTATGTCTATAATGAATACTATATATAATTTGTCTATAATCTTTCATTTACAGCAACTTGTCGGAGCGCATGCGCAATGATGCAGTGCGTCTGATGCGAGAGACGGATGAAACGGCGTCGATGGGCCAACGGGATGCGGGCCGCCGCTTGGGCGAGCGCATTACGGATTTGACCTTTTGGCGCAACGAGCTGAACGCTGAGCTGGAGAAGCTCATCAGCGAGATGTCCGACATCAATGACTTGCAGCGGCAGTGCAGCAAAGCGATGCTGGATCTGGAGATACCGCTGCACATTGCCCAAGAGTGCCTGTTCCATCGCGAGGGACGGCAGGGCATGGAGCTGGTGCACGACATTGTGGAGAAGGCGCTGCTGTTGGAGATCAACCATTTGCGCAATTCGCGTGACCGTCTCAGCGGGCTGCAAGAGAAGATTGCCAAGCAGGCCATCGATTGCCGTGGCGCCCAGCATTTGCTGGAGATCGATGTCACGCAAAAGGAGTCCACAATGGGCATCGACTCGATGTGCCATCGCCTGAACAACTATAGCCGTGGCATCACCTACTACGGTGGCATTGAGAAGTACGATCCGACTGTCAGCACACAGGATTCCTGGGCACTGGCCAGCAGCGAGCACGTTAAGCGGTAAGAGTACTCCAAAGGATGACGATAGCCATTAGCATACGGCTCATCCATTTGCTTGATCATCCGTTTCAGATCTCAGGCAGAGCGGGCTAAGCTGTCGCAGCTGCGCAGCGATTCACAGAATGTGGTCAATGCTGTGGCCGCCTCCGTCTGGGACTTCTGGAATAATACGAACAATGCGCTGGATAGACGGGCACAGGAAATGGCCGGCGCCAAGAGTCGCGTCCAAATGCATCTACAAAAGGTGCAACAGGAACTGTTCGATATGGAGAAGCATCTGTTTCTCTTGCAGAAGGCCATACAGGACAAGTCGAATCCACTCAAGGTCGCCCAAACACGTCTCGAGGCTCGGTCCCATCGCGAGGGCCTGGAACTGTGCAAGTAAGTCGTGAATACATATATATGTATATATTTAGTCATCCTTACATCTGCATCATCTCCAGGGATACGGCTCATGATCGTCTCGTGATTGAGGTGCAGGATTTGCAGAACACCGTTGATATGCTACATCATAAGCTGCAAGAGGCGGAGGCAACTCATCAATCACTGCTCAAGACGCGTTGCATGCTGGAAGAGGATTTGCGCAATAAAGTGAACGCTTTGTTTATCGATCGTGAGAAGTGCATGAGTTTGCGGCGCTCTTTCCCCATAACTAACTTAATTAAATATTGAAATGCGTGCTTCATATCTTTTGTCAATTTAAAATTTTACCACATAGTCCCTATGTTGCGTGTAGTCCTTAAATACAAAATATCTGTGCATAATTAAAATTCCAGCTTTTTGTTTTGATTGGCAAACCGCGAAATAGCCTATCGACGGAGCTATCGACATCTAGCAGATAGTCACGATGTAATGTGTGCATCGATAGGAACTATCGCATTAACGGGGCTAATCTATCGTTATGCTGATAAACCAACAATTTTAATAGCAAGTGTCATTTGGTCGTCTTCAGGTAATTAATGTGTTTTAAACTTCTTGCTTTTGCATAATTCACAAAGAAGTTACTATCTAGAATGTTTGTTTTGCGTTAAGTGTCAATTAGTAAGAAAAATGATGTCGAGTGTCTTAAAGAAAACTTTGTTGTAGCCCAACTTGCCGGTTTTCTAAAGTTTATTCAAATAACATATTAAAGTTCATTGACCATAAATTATATATTTGAATTAGCGAAAGCAAAGTTAGCTAGGAAGCCGGTGGTTCAATCAGTTTATCTTTGTTTACTTTTTTTCTTGCGTATCGGATTTATCGTTTCCCAAATTCGTTGCCGGCTCAAGTGCATTGAAACTTCTGACGTGTTCCATGAATTAGTTGATTGGTCAGCAACAACAAATCGGACGTTGGGAAAGTTGATATATAATAACTGTAAACATTCCAGTGGAAAGGCCTGCATCGTTGGAAGACGATCAACACATATAATTAAAGGACCGCGCAGCTGGGAACAGTGAGCATTCAAAATGCGTTGCTCATTGTTTGTTTGCCTCATCGTTGGTGCGCTCTTCCATTATGGCGCTGGTGTTGATCCAAGCAATTTCAAGACTTGCGAGCAGAGCAGCTTTTGCAGGTAAATTATGAGCTAATGCAAAATATTACCCGTTCTTTTACTTACATGTTACATACATACATACACACACACACACACTCACACAGGTGCACACACATAGACTCTCTTTTTGTCTCTTTCTATTCTTTGAAATAAGTAGATCAATGATGTGGTTATTGAAGGTGTAACAATATTCTTACATGTTTATAATCTTAAGTAATATACATATATGTACATATACCTTGAATACCCCATTACGACATTTCATATTCTCTGTAAGAGTATTTTCTCTTTGGCACACTGAAGATTTTCTCTATTTCATCCCACCTCTCCTTTGCAGACGGTCGCGCAAGGTGCAAAGCTCGGGCAGCAAGTATGCCCTCATTCGGGGAACTCTGAATACGTACTCAGATTCGTTGACCGCTGATTTGATCAACAAGGAGAATCATCATCAGTTTACTCTGAAGCTGGAGGCGCTTGTGGGCAACACTTTCCGCTTGCAGATAGATGAGAAGCAGCCGTTGCGTCCACGTTATCGCGTCGAGCATGCACTGAAAGGCAAGCCGGAGACGACACGGATAAGTGTGCAGGAATCTGATGAGCTTACCATTACGGTTGGCACATCCAAAGCTGTGATACATGGTGATCCATTTCGGATTGACTTCTATGAGCACGATGTGCACGTCGTCTCGGTGAATGCCAAGAACTGGTTGTACTTTGAGCATTTGCGCCAGAAGGCACAGACGCCTCCAGAGCCAGCCGAGGGCAATGACCAGCCGCATCAGCAGCAGGATCAGCAAGACAATAGTGAAGAGGTACAGCCAGCCAGCGAACCAATTGACGATCCCGGCGCATGGGAAGAGAACTTCAAATCGCATCATGACTCCAAACCGTATGGACCGCAGGCCGTTGCCCTCGATTTCTCTTTCCCTGACGCAGAGATTCTCTTTGGCATACCCGAACATGCCGATAGCTTTCAACTCAAGTCAACATCCGGCACGGATCCCTATCGGCTATACAATCTGGATGTCTTTGAGTATGTTGTGGACAGCAAGATGGCCCTCTATGGCTCTGTGCCGGTGCTCTATGCTCATGGGTAAGCGCATAGTTCTCCCTCAATCCCACTTCAACTCGTTTGACTTCCATTTATTGTTTGCAGTCCAAAACGCACCGCCGGCGTCTATTGGCAAAATTCCGCTGAGAGCTGGGTGGACATCTATACGACCGAGACGAATGTGGTTTCCTCGCTGGTGAACTTTGTGTCCGGCTCGAGGAAGTCGACGCCTCCTGTGGCCCATTTCATATCCGAGTCGGGCATTGTAGATGCGTTCATTATGCTCGGACCCCAGCCCCTGGATGCGTTCAAGCAATATGCAGCACTGACTGGAACCCACGAGTTGCCGCAGTTGTTTGCGCTGGCTTATCATCAGTCTCGCTGGAATTACAACGATTGGCGCGATGTTACCTCCGTTTCGGCCAAGTTTGATGAGTTCAACATGCCTATGGATACCATGTGGCTGGATATTGAGTATACGGATGGCAAGCGCTACTTCACATGGGACAAGTTCAAGTTCCCCGAGCCATTGACTATGATCAAGAACCTAACGGAGCTGGGCCGCCACTTGGTCATCATCATTGATCCGCACATTAAGCGTGACAATGCGTACTTCTTCCACCAGGATTGCACGGAGAACGGCTACTATGTGAAGACGCGTGAGGGCAACGACTATGAGGGCTGGTGCTGGCCAGGATCTGCCAGCTATCCGGACTTCTTCAATCCCGTTGTGCGCGACTATTATGCCAGCCAGTATGATCTGTCCAAATTCAACACGGTCTCCAAGGATGTGATGATCTGGAACGACATGAATGAACCGTCGGTGTTTAATGGCCCCGAAGTAACCGCACCCAAGGACCTGGTCCACTATGGCAATTGGGAGCACCGCGATGTGCACAATCTCTATGGCCACATGCACCTGATGGGCACCTTTGCTGGCCTAAGGCAGCGCGATCCTCAGCAGCGTCCCTTCATCCTGACGCGCGCTCATTTTGCTGGCTCACAGCGCTATGCAGCCATTTGGACCGGTGACAATTGTGCGGATTGGGTGCACTTGCAGCATTCAATCAAGATGTGCCTCACAGAGGCCGTTGCTGGCTTCTCGTTCTGCGGCGCCGATGTGGGCGGCTTCTTTGGCAATCCGGACAGCGAGCTGCTGGAGCGCTGGTATCAGACCGGCGCCTTCCTGCCCTTCTTCCGTGCCCATGCCCATATCGACACCAAGCGCCGTGAGCCATGGCTGTTCCCCGAGCGCACTCGGGCGGTTATCAAGAAGGCATTGCTCACGCGCTACAGCTATTTGCCTTTGTGGTATACGAGCTTCTATGAGCTGGAGCAAACAGGCGCTCCAGTCATACGTCCACTGCTGACCCACTATCCTGCTGACAAGGAGGCGTTTGCCATTGACAGCCAGCTGCTGGTGCAGCACCGCCTCCTGGTGCGTCCCGTGATGCAGCAGGGCGTTAGCAAGGTGGACGTCTATTTCCCGGCCATCGATGACAAGAAGAACGGCGACTATTGGTACGATGTGGACACCTTCCAGAGGCAGGAGCGTGCCGGCTACGAGAGCATACCCGTTACCGACGACAAGGTGTGTCGATTGCTTTCCCTTCTGTTGCCTCATCCACTAAAGCCCATCTCTTCTTTGACAGATACCCGTTTTCCAGCGCGGCGGCAGCATTGTGCCCAAGAAGGAGCGTCAGCGTCGCGCTTCCACGCTGATGCTGAACGATCCGTATACCTTGGTTATCTGCCTGGATCGCCAGGGTAAGGCCGCTGGCACGCTCTACCTGGACGATGAGAAATCTTATGCGTATCGCAACGGCGAAAGCATCTACGTGAACTACGAGTTCGCCAACAATCAGCTGACCAATCGTTTCATTACCAAGCCGCTGTACAAGTCGGATGCCTGGATTGAGCGCATCATCATCGCTGGACTGGGCTATGTGCCAATAGATGCCACCATCACCGCCAAAGGCATCAGCCAGAAGCTGGAGATAGAGCAACGCTCCAATGGAGCGATTGTTGTCCGCAAGCCGGCTGTCAAAATGAATGTGGACTTTGCGCTCAAGCTCAACGCAGCTTGATTTTGGTATTAACTGAAGGTGTCCTGCAGCCAAACTCTCCAACCCGACCCGGCGAACCCAGCAGGATTAGAAATTATTCGTATATATACTTATATATTAAAATTTATCATTTTATTTTTTGTATCCCATGTACGCGCCTAGTAGTGATAGTTAATTTGTTTTCTTGCACGGCTTCGATTCCACATGAAACAAGAAAAGATTCCAATAAATGAGTTACATGCGAGTTTCAATTTGCAATTACGGTTTACTATAGTGCATATAAAGCAGACCTGTTCCATGCAATATGAATGGATCGAGCGATTATACGGCATAGCTGCAATGCGTCTATAATGATTTAAGCATGAATGTGAAATGAAGTTCCTGGAGTTGCCAACTATTTGTACACCCTTTGATTATCATCAGCGGGGAATGAGGCTGCTAAGCGGGCATACGTAATATGGATAGCCTTAAATTGATTGGAATTTCCCAGCTTGTTGCATCTGTTGCCTCAACATAAGCACTTACATATCTACATATATGTATATGAGTAAATATAATGACCAAAACGTATCTTATTGATGCTATCAATTTGGGAATGTTTCATTAGAATAATTAAAATTCACTCGGACTGATGAAGGAGCGCGGGATCGGGTGGGGCAAGAGCCACAAACTAATTCATTAGCCCAGCCGCAATGGAAAGGAAAGAGAGAAAAAATGTGTTTGCCGAGCCAAAAAATCAAATGTAAAACGCGAGCCTCAGCCTTGATTCGACTTGATGAATGATGGGCTGACTGACGAACGGACGGACGGACCGACGGACGGACTGACTGAAGGTGCTAGTGGTGGTGGTGGTGGTGGTGGTGGTTGTTGTTGTTGTTGGTAAAAGCATTTAGCAAAAAGCCAAGAAACAAAGTTGAAAATCTAAAAAAAAAAATAAAAAATTGAAGCGACAGGCGACAGGCGACGGGCGGCACATTGCAATTTATATGCAAACAAACAAATAAGCTGCGACAGAGCAACAACAAAACCAACCACCCAACCAACCAAACAAATCCAGCCCAATCCGCCCGAGCGTTACCTTCCCCTCCCACTCTGCTACTCTGGCCAGCCGATTGTGGGTGTCTTCTATCTCTTTCTGGCTGCCAAGCTTCTTCGCGCTGACTGCTGCCGGCTGCTGCATGTCCTCAATTCTCATTCTCATCTCATTGTAAGTGTGCGTGCGTGTGTGTGTGTGTGTGTGTGTTGCTCGTTGAACATTTCAATCAACGCTCGAGTGAAAATTGAAAAAAATAAAGGCAAAGGATAATGTGGCTGCGGTCTGTCTCTGTGGTTGTATTAGTTGAATTGCGTGTCAAAGGAGAAAGGGGAAGGGGAGGGAATGGGAGAGGCTGCAGTGGGTTGTTCTGGGACGGTGCTGTTGGGTTGACTGAGTTTGGGCCGTCCGCTGCCTAAGCGGAAATGGATGCGCAACACTTAAGTGGCACAAATTGTATGCCATGTGTATGTGTGTGTGTGTGTGTGTGTGTGTGCGTGTGTGTGGAGACGTTCGCAAGCTCTGCAACTATTCACAGATTGCGCGTCTATAGACTGTTATACATATAGTACGTGTGCGGGCGACAATCACGTGTGCAGGCGATACCCAGCACCTGGCTGTCGGAGCGGAGTGGAGTGAGTTGCTTTGGCACAACAAATCTGGTTGAAATGTAGCAGAGATTCACCCACTAGAGACAATGAACTGAGAGGACTAACTGGCACGATGGGATTCCACGAAATTCGACAACAACTCATTTGTGTTAAGTACTTGGAAATTTGGCAACATGGCAATTCTATTCGACAGACTAAATTGGAGAAACATTCTAATTGCAAAGTCATAAATAAGCCACGTTCAATCATGTTTCGTGTCGACTATTGATAGAGTTGGTAGTATCTAAAAGCTTGAAGGGCTACACATCTATTCTGATTTGATTTAAACAACTTTGATTCAGACAATCTTCGTAAATAATGGATTTTTGTGATATCTTACTGCTGAGAAGTTTTACAACGTTGCAAACTGATAAATATGGATAGATAGGCTGTTTCGCATTATAGGGAAACATTAAGAAGAAGAAGAGGTATGACTACAATCATTAATATATATTTTATGTTATGAAGTTCGGCAACATTAGCAATTAGAAGAAATAAATGTGAAATTTGGCAACATGGCAAAAATATTTAGATATTTATAATCGTATAAATTGTTGAATAAAGAGCATAAACAAATAAAATGATACGTTGAATTTTGGCAACAATGCTTTAGGAAACAGAAATATGCGCTGAAGTTTGGCAACGCTGCATTTAGAAATATCACGGTTTGTAAATTTACATATGTGTATGTACATATATTTCATGTTGTATACATAGAATTTATCTGAAGTTTAGCAACCTTGCACTAGTTCCTACTTAAATACTTAGAAACTCGACAACGTTGCATAGAAACAGAATGTAACATAACCTAAGCACAGCTGTAAGTGCTCCGAGATTCAGAAACGCAGCATAGTCAAATGTCTGAAGTTTGGCAACGTAGCATACGTAAAAATTGCATGTTTGACGATGATCAACGTAGCATAAAGGAATTGTATTTGTGTGAATTTGTTGGCAATGTAGCATAAGCAATCTGAAACTTGAGAACGTCGAATCTACATATATGCGTGGTTTGTTTGGCAACCTAGCATAATGGAAAATCTGTCTGAAATTTGGCAACGCAGCGTGGGAAACGATTTAGATACTATAGATTCTCGGTAGCATTGAAATGCCATGTGAAGTTGGGCAACGTGGCATAGGTAAATACCCAAGGCACAGATTTAAGTGCTGTGCAGTGCGGCAACGTGGCATTGGGAAAAATGTGAGTGGTGCGCATTTAAGCAATGTGGCATTGCAGTTGAAATGGATGCCGCTTAGACAGTTAGATGCTCCAGTGGGGCAGCGCCACTCCCACACCCACTCCCCTTTGGCACGCCCATTCCACCCGCAAGTGGCAACAGCCGCTGCTACACGGCGCTTGCCCCACACTCCCAAGGCATTGCCATAACAACCGTTAACAGCAAACACATTTAAAATCAGAGCAAGCCAAACAAATTTCATAAAAAAAAATGAAAAAAAAAAGAAACAGAAGGGAAAAAATGCGACGACCAGCACCAAATCCAAAGTGTAAACATTCACAGCCTTTGTGCGAAGGAATAGGCAAGTGGGCGGGGTAGTGGGCGGGTTGAGTGCCGTGGGTAGATGGAGCCGGGGGCGGGTGCAGTGTGGCAAGTAGACAATGGTGCCTCACAGGGAACAGCTTCCTTCCGAGCTGATGCGCTGCGTTGGCTCCTGTCGCTACAGCCGTGACGTTTGATGTGCAGCGCAGACGGCCAACTATGTGTGTGTGTGTGTGTGGGTGAGAGAGAGAGAGAGAGAGAGAGAGAGAAGAGAAGAGACATACCACGTATCTCTAACAACGCACCCAACGGGCGACTGACAAACGGCAACAGCTAACATGGTATTTATTTCCAAACAAGTGCAAAAGAATAAAAAAACAAAATGTAGAAGCCGAGAACAGAGGAGAAGCGCAACGGGAAGCGAGCAGAAAAGAGAAGAAAGGCAGCCCGTACGTTAAAAAAAAAACCCAAACGGAAACATCATGGATGCGGATGCGAGTGGCACACACGTTGCAATTGCTTGGCAACACCAGCAGGAGAGGGAGCAGGAGGAGCAGGAGGCAGAGTAACAGCAACTGCATTGGATGGCGGTGAGGGAGCGGGTAGGGGGTGGCGCTAATGAAGTCGCAAACAGGCAGCAGCAGTCAACGCTAACGCTGCCGCTTTGCATATTCATTAAAATGCAAAAAAAAAAAAAAAAAAAAAAAAAAATACAAAAAATAAAAATAAGAATAAAATATTAAAAATAATGAAACTGAAATGCTAGAGCTCCATGCGTTGCGGCTAACGGATACCCTGTAAGGTACAGCTGAAGGAAATGCTAAATAAACAATTATAAATGGGTCAAGAAGACTGACCGACTAGCTGATGCCCTGTAAACCACAACTAAAAATGCAATTAATTATTATTAATTATTATAATTATTTTTTGTTTTTAAATGACGGTACGCTATGCCCTACAAACTAAAGGAAATACTCCTCAAATATGAGAATGAAACGATTGTAAAATTAAACAACTTTATAAAAATCATTTTTTGTTTAATACTATATCACGTAATAATAATGTCAAATATTGAAAAGCAGCAATCAACTAATAGATATCCTGTAAAAAATGAATTAAAAATTGATACTATCGTTAATAATTGTTACTAAATTCAGTTGCTGATATGCTGTAGTTGTAGCATTGCGATATTATTCGGTCTGGTACTATAGTAGCAAATTACTGCTGGAGCATCACTAAAATAGTAGCAAAGTAACAATGTAAGACAGTTGCATTATAACAATGTAGTACAGTAGCAAACAGTAGCAAGGTACTAAAGTAGTACAGTAACTAAAGTACGAAAATAGCAATGCAGTACAGTAGTACAGTAGCACAGTAGCATCGAAGTAACATAGTACAGTTTCTCTAAACAAGTACTGTTCAGGTACTAAATTAGTACAGTGATTGGAATAGGGAAGTAGCAAAGTAGTAGAGGAGCTATTTAGTGTCATAGTAGTATGAAATGTAGTAGAACACTAGTACAGTAGTACAGTAACATACATACATACATACATATAGGCATCGTAGCAGAGTGACAAGCTAATATTGTAACAAAGAAGGAATCACAGTATTTCAGTTTCAAAGTAAAATAGATTCGTAAAATGGTAGCTAAGTAGTACAGTTGCATTGTAGGACAGTTTGATTTAATTGGATGGTAGCTTAGTTGCATTGTAACCCAGTTGCATTGTAGCACAGTTGGATGGTAGCACAGTAGCAAAGTAAAACAAGTAAGAAGGCTCTAGTCGAGACTGCTCGACTAGGAGATTCTCTGAACCCTCCAAGCTGATATTCTAATCATTCTGCACTTCTCTTATGCATGCATATGTACATACACATGCATCCACTAGCACGCATAAGCCCTCGCCTCTGCTAACTGCGCAGTAAGCAGCAGAAGGGGGCGTGGTATCCAAAATCTGTAAATTTCAAAAAGGGTGTATCCATCAAATGTATATATCTGAAGTCTCTAGGTCTAATAGTGTTCAAATATGGCAGAAAAAAGGATATCAATTTATCGATTATCCTCGATAAAAAAGATATCGAATGAGTTATCGAAAAAATATGATAAACTCCTACTACGTATGGTATACACGAGTCTACATGCAAAATTTTAGCTCTCTAGCTCTTTTAGCTTCTGAGATCGACGCACTCATACGGACGGACGGACGGACGGACGGACAAACGGACAGGTCTATATCGACTCAGCTCGTCGCCTCAAGAATATATATACTTTATGGGGTCTGCGATGATTCCTTCTGCCTGTTACATACTTTTCACAAAACCATTATACCCTGATTTCCCAATTTCATAGGGTTCAGGGTACACGAAAAAAAAGTAAAATGCTGCTCTACATGCTCGCATCCGAAGGCCTTTATTGTAATAGAAATTATAAGCTTATGGCTCGGCCAAACAATTGTTGGCCCGTCGTTTTAGCAACACGTTGCCCGTTTCCATTTCCATTTCCATTCTCATTTCCATTTGCATCTCCATATCCACTTCCACTTCCACATCCAGTTCCATGTCCCTTTGCCATATTCCACATTCAGGAACGTCTTTTGTTCTCGCTGTTAACTGGCCGCCAGGCACGAGCAGCGCCACTCACGTAATTCAAGTCGTAATGAAGTGTGGCAACGTTGCAGGCCTGATAAATAGACGGCATCTGAAATTTAGCAACGTTCCCTATGAATATGGGACATACACTCGATTATATATATCAGATATATGTATGTATATGAAGGTGATCAAGTCGAAATTTTAAGCAAGCTTTCAATTTATTTTAATTCTAATCACTAATAAATAAAATTCCTGCAGGTTGCCCGCAAGGATCCTGCCTCTCCCCAATATTATATAATATCTATACATCCGACTTCCCTGCTTTAAGTGGATGCACGGCATCCATTTTCGCTGATGATACGGCAATCCTTTGCTCTGGTAAACTGGCAACCGATATCTCAGATTCTCTCCAAGCAGCCTTTAACGTTCTAGTTGCGTACTTTTCTAAGTGGAAAATTCTTATAAATCCGGAAAAAACCCAAGCAATATACTTTACAAGAAATAGGAAAAATAATTATATTCCTCTACATCCTATTAATCTAAGCCAAGTAGACATTAACTGGGAGAACAATATTAAATATCTTGGTGTCTTGTTAGACAAAAAATTAACTTTTTCTGATCACGTCCAATTTATAATTAAAAAAACAAATATATTAATTAAAGTGTTATATACATTCATAAATAGGAACTCTCGACTAAGTTTAGAAAATAAAATGTACCTATTTAGATCAATTTTTCAGTCCACAATTTTTTACGGGGCTCCGGTTTGGGCTGATATAGCTAAGACTCATATCTGTAAAATCCAAGTCTTGCAAAACAAAATATTAAAAAGAATATTTAATCTCCCGTGGCATTACCCTACTGCGGAGCTACACTATATTGCCAGAGTCGAACTAGCGTCAGATAGATTGACTAAGTTGCACACAAATTTTGTAACCCGTTGTAGTTATTCATCTTACCTACATTTACAAAACAGTAATGAACCCTTATAAGCAATAAGCAATTAGTCTTAATTTTAATTTTAAGTTTTTAGTCTTTAAGTCAATTTACGAGGTTTTTGTTTATACTTTTCCTTCAAAAATAATGTTTCTAAATGTAATTAAATTTCCTGAACAAATAATATTAACATTTAAGCAGAAAAGGTTTATGGCCTGTACTCTTAACTTTCACATGTAAATCACTCACACTTGTGTAAATACTGATATAAAATAAAGTGTTCCTTATAATAAAAAAAAAAAAACCACGGGGCTCGGGGGGAAATAACAAAAAAAGAATATTTAATCTCCCGTGGCATTACCCTACTGCGGAGCTACACTATATGCAGAGTCGAACTAGCGTCAGATAGATTGACTAAGTTGCACACAAATTTTGTAACCCGTTGTAGTTATTCATCTTACCTACATTTACAAAACAGTAATGAACCCTTATAAGCAATAAGCAATTAGTCTTAATTTTAATTTTAAGTTTTTAGTCTTTAAGTCAATTTACGAGGTTTTTGTTTATACTTTTCCTTCAAAAATAATGTTTCTAAATGTAATTAAATTTCCTGAACAAATAATATTAACATTTAAGCAGAAAAGGTTTATGGCCTGTACTCTTAACTTTCACATGTAAATCACTCACACTTGTGTAAATACTGATATAAAATAAAGTGTTCCTTATAATAATAATAAAAAATAAATAAAATCTAGGCTATACATAACATAGTAGAGCTACATACCTGAATTGATGGGCCCAATTCAGTTCACTTTCATATTGGAACTTTTTTTCTGGACGTACGTTCTTCATGAAACTTTTAGATTGTGTTTATATCATTAATATGCGCGTATGTGCCAAAGCTCAAGTTTCTAGTATTTGAAATACGCCTTTTACAAACTTATGGGTGAGGGGGTGGATATAGGGGTGGGAGGTAAAATTGAACAAAAATCGAAATTCTATAACGTGCATATCAATCTACATTTAAAATTTGGATACTCTAGCTCTAAAGATGTAGGAGATATAATTTTATAACTGTCTTTCGATAAGGTTTTTTATCGATAAAAAAATAACTAGACGAGTTATCGATGTTTGGTGATAAACTCGATATGCGCGCTGTATTTACGGTCATTTTAAAAAAAAAGTTCAAGTCTCTAGCTTCTATATCTTCTGAAATCGACGCGTTCATACATACGGACGGACGGACGGACGGACGGACGGACGGACGGACAGACAAGACGGACAGGGCTAAATCGACTCAGTTCGTCGCCCTGATCAAGAATATATATACTTTGTGGGGTCTGCCACGCCTCCTTCTCCCTGTTACATACTTTTAACAAAACCATTATACCCTGATTTCCCATTTTCAATGGGTTCAGGGTATAAAAAGGCAGCGGACAGAGAGACGTAAAGCGAGAGATATAGAATGAACTAAAGGGAGAGCAAAAGAAAGTGAGGCCAGTGCGAGAGAAGGAGGCAGTGAGCGATAAACAGGGACAGAGACAGAGAGAGCAAGAGAGATACAGAGGGGAACAAAGCGTGAGACAATAGAGAGAGAGAGACGCACAGAGATAGAGAAGGATAAAGTGAGACAGAATGAGAGAGAGAGACAGTAAGTGAGAGAGTGAGACAGAAAGAGAAAGAGAGAGACAGATAGATAGATAGAATGAAAGAGAGAATGTCTCCGGAAAACAACTATGTATGTCGCACTGATCTATTGGCTAGGAGTTTCCACAGGAGTTTCCATATATTGTAAGATCTCTTTATTTTGGGATAATTTAACAGCTAAGTTTACGAGATCTCAAAATTATAGATAATTATAATAATTTTAACTATAATTTTGTAAATCTTGAAATCCTATACTCCCATATATACAGCTGTAAGCATACACGCTTCGTAAAAGCTTCATTAATTTCAGCGTAAATGCCGATATTGATGCTCTCACATAACCTAAGAAACGACGGGCGGACGGACTGACGAATGAGCGGAAGAAAATTCGTACGGCATCCGCCGGGCGGATGATGAATGGATAGCCGAGCAGATATGAAAGCGAATAAATGAGCTGAAGAGCTTATGGAGCAGACAGACAAATGGAGAATCGGTCAATGATATATCCGAGCTCATATCCCTGATTAAAAGTATAAACACTTAGGCATACGGCATAAAGTGAATCACAATTGAATCCACAAAGATCCATGCGATATCCGAAAGTACTAGTCCAACTACCCACTACACTTATTAAAATCTTCGGAAAACTCTATATTCTTCCGCAAGCTATTGCTCTGTGAAGAGCTCTGTCGAAAGAGATCAGGTGAGTGAGGAGGCAAGAGAAGATTGATGTTGTAGACTCGATTAGCGCAGCTAATTATCAAATTAAACAGATTAAATTCATAAGCAAAGATAAATACTTTTACCTCACGTAACGGTGTTGGGAAACAAACAGTTTTGCAGAATTTTCATTTTAAGATTAAATCATCTGAATATCTTTAGTTTCAGATGCAAAGATCAAGAGTCTGACTATATGTAACAATAAGAAGACTCTAGTCGAGACTGCTCGACTAGGAGATACCCCGAACCCTCCATGCTGATGTTCCAATCATTCTGCACACATGCATACACATGCATCCACCCGCACGCATAAGCCCACTGCGCTGTTAACTGCGCAGTAAGCAGCGACTGCGCTGCAGAGTGGGCAATATTATGAGAATTTATTTGTTGAATAATTTCGTTTGTAGACGTACAATCTTAATGAAACTTCCAGAACGTAATCATAATGTGTACATGTGTGTAAATTCCAAAGCACAAGTCTCTAATATTTGAAATACGCCTTTTACAAATTTAAGGGTGAAGGGGTGAATAGAGGGGTGAATTATAACAAAAATCGAAATTCTATAACGTACGTTCGAGTCCACATTCAAAATTTGCAGACTCTAGCTCTAAAGATGTAGAAGATATAATTTTACAAGTGGTTTTCGATAAGGTTTTTTATCGATAACAAAATAACGGGATAATTTATCGATTTTTAGTGATAAACTCGATATGCGCGTGCTATATACGGACATTAAAAAAAGTGGAAGTCTCTAGCTATTATATCTTCTGAAATCGACGCGTTCAAACATACGGACAGACGGACGGACGGACGGACGGACGGACAGACAGATCGACTCAGCTCGTCGCCCTGATCAAGAATATATATACTTTGTGAGGTCTGCCACGCCTCCTTCTGCCTGTTACATACATTTTAACAAAACCATTATACCCTGATTTCCCATTTTCAATGGGTTCTTAAAACGATGGGTAGATCAATTCGCAGGTGAATTTATATAATAATGCAGTCATAGCTGTCAGGAAATGCGACAACGTCGCATGAAGTGCGGCAACAGTGCGGCGGCACTGATCAGCCAGCTAAGCCATTCTCCAAGAGATTATTCGCAAAGCTCTTTCGCCTCAGCTGCATTGCTATAGAAAAGCCAGTGACAAGGGTGGCTCGATTGCTACTCGCTTTGGCTTAACACTTTGCTGTTGCTGCTGTTGCTGCTTGTTGGTGGTGCGCGACAGCAGCAGCACCCACCCAAAAACGGCAGCAACAAAACACTGAAGAAGAAGAAGATATATAAAAGCTGAATGCGGCTCTGCTTACGGCTCGTTTCATTTTGAACAAAATTCATAATTTTAAAACCGTGCCGAATGCTCGGAATCAGCGCTCGACGCACGGCGCTCGGCGCTCGGCGCTCGGCGCTCGGCGCTTGGACTCGGACTCGGACCAGGACTCGGCGGCTGTGGCAGGCGATTCGGATTCGTGCAACGTCTGGCACGCTCAATGCTTGCCGCATACGGCGTGCGGCCTGCAGCATGCGGTTGCCATCATTTCATTTGATTTTTAACTGTCATCGACGGCAGTTCAGTTTTGGCGCACCAAACTCGCTCACACACACTTAACCCAGTCGGCCTAACAATCGCGAATAAACTATATATTATATATACGATATATAAACAATATATACATATATAGATATCTATTTTTTAAGTACCATATATAATGAATATATATATTTTTTTATTGTTTAGTGAATGTGTGTAAAAGACAAATAAAAAGCTTGTGCAATCGAAGATCAAGCGGTGAGAAATCAAAATATATTTTATAAAACAAAAATATCAAATAGCACTATAGATCTATCTATAGATCTATCTGTCCATTGATGTATGTATATACGAGTGTACGAGAATTTGTCATACAACTTTTTAAAGAGTTTATAACTAAATAATTATTCATCTTCTGAATCAAGAATCTATATAAAATGGGCTACACTTTAATGTATATCAAATAACATCTATGCATACCAAATAAATGATAAATAATTATTTGAAATTTGCCAACAGTTCATGATATAAACATTAATTTGGTCTGGTATATATTTATTTACTTATATTAAACGATATAATAGTGCTATTCAAATATTTCTAATTATATTAAATGGGAAAGAAAATATTGTTCCCTCATATTTTGACAAAACAATAATCTCAGCTAATGAGAAGATATCTCCCCATATAATACAAAATAAATTAAGTATATAGGATAATTTTGTTTAAACTATATGTCAAATTTTGGATAGTTTAAACATATTTATAATTTAGTAAATCCATTTGAAGAACTTTCATATTGAATCTACTCAATGCCAATATATGTATATAAAAAAGTATATAAGGACAATGAATAATATTTAAGCTGGATTTTTTTTATGTATTAAAAAATCTATAAAATAATATATAACACGGAATAATTAACTATTATTCGCTATCCTTGTTAATATTTTTATAAATATACATACAAATACATTTCATTGCATTTTACATTTATGTAATTCTATATATACATATGTATGTGTATATAAAATATCTTTTTGAATATCTTTCATAATGGATGCGTCCGTTAACAAAGGCTGATATTTACATACATACATATATTGAAAGATTGAGTGAGCAAACGCTAGATCTTGACTATAAACATCCGTGGAGCTCTTAGATCTCTACTCTTTGAGTAGACAAGAACAAACACAGAGGTTTTTGTCGATTATTTTATATTCATCTAAATATTATTAAATATATTTTCAACTTACAATTATATATCGCATATCTAATAGCACCTGACTAAAGAGGGCAGTCAAACAGAGTTTACTAATCAAATAAGTAGACTATACTTTTGGGAAAGTTTTACACTACACATCCCTGGAAACTAGAGATTTGCAAAATAAAGAAAAAATCTCAATCCCGTTGACACACAATTAGAGATTCAGTAAAGTGCAAGCAAACCGGATTTTACAATACTACTTTTATGGAATTAACGAGTGTTAGTCTCTACGGTAGCTTAGAGTATTACTTGACGTAAACCAATTCAAATCAGTCAAAAATCTTTGTGTATTACCAAATCAGCTGACGTGTTATTCTGGTTTTAGTAAGTCAAAAGTAATAGGAAAACTAGAATCTACTCTTGATTGGCAAATGTCAGGAAATGATTAAGGCAAGACTAGTTAACGGTGCTCGACTACGAAATACCCTAAACTCTGTTGGCGATTAGTGACTTGATCATGCGGAGTTTTCTGTTGAATGGGTTTTGCTCTGCATTTGTCCCTTTATTTCAGAGCGTCATAATGGATGGATATAACATGATAGTATTTACATACATATACATCTTCATAAGGGTTTTTATGTAAGGTATTCCCCTCGAGCTTATCTTACCTTATTAACTTTCAGTAAACATATATGATTATGTTGAAAGAGAAAAGAGCTCTACTCTAATTGAACAATGATTAGTTTTCTAGGTAGATATGTGTACCTTGTATACCTAAATATAACTCTTCAGTTACAGTCGATTGAAAAACTAAGTTTTTCTATATGCAAATTTTCATATCTTTCTGTTGAAAATATCTTTAGAAACTATGAGTGTATCAACTATTATAGGATTTCTATTGGAGCGGTTCAAATCACACTCCTATCCTTATATACACATTCATATCAAGTTAGCCTTTGCAGAGCTGTTAATGCCAAATTAGTGAGCAAACGGATGACTTGACGGAGCTAAGCTAACAGTTGGTTGTCCAATTAAACTCGAATACTGTCGAAAGGGAAAACTCGAAGGGAATTGGACAAAATCGGATCCAAAATTCGAGAGATTGTTCTTGATGCGAAGATTATTTGGGCATAATTCGTGACAATGCATGAAATGCAGTCAAGCAACAGGGATTGCAATGAATACACACACACACACAGAGATACACACACACGGGCAGACAGACATCCTTTTGTTGTGGTTGGTCGCAAAAAAAGGGTTCAAATCGTATTCGATTAGGATAACGATGTGTTGGCTCACATGGCCATGGCCAGGACCTGCCCAATGCTAACAAATGTGAGCGTGTGTGTGTGTGTGCGTGTGTGTGTCGGACTGCTACCACCCCCCACGAAAAAGAGGCGAGGCATGTCCTTAAGGTCCTGCGACACACTCGCACACATGCCACAGGAGCCACAAGTGGCACATTATTTTAATTCGCAGTCAAACGTTGTAACATTTACACCAAACGACAACAGCAACAACAAAAACAACAACTACAACAAGGACAGCACTTCAACTATGTGTGAGTGTGAGTGTGAGTGTGTGTGTGTGTGAGTGTGTGTGGACAGCAAATGGACAGGGGCAAGCGCTCTGTGCAAAAGTTGAAGCATGCCAACAGCACTGCAAACTCAATTATAAACGCCCCATTTTGGGCCCCATTCGCATGAATTTCTCAATTCAGTTAGACAATTTGAAATGCAGTTATTTGATCAGTATTATGAGCGCTTAGCGTGTGTTTATTAAATCAGTTCAAAGTGGATCTGCATACAGGTCCCAGCTGCAGTTCAGACTTTAAACATATATATGTATTTCTATTTCATATGACAAGCCGAAGGTTAAATATGTAAATAAATATAGGGAAACCCCATTATCAACTCTTATATACAGTGTTACCATTATTTCCAAACTAGATTTAGCTGAAAAGGCGACCAAAATAAGCTGAATCGTGATTTGAAGAAGAGATTATTGCAGACTCTAGGTAAAATAAGCATATAGAAAATAGAGAAATATTCAAAAATAAATTCAACTTTTGAGAATTCCAAATTCTTCACGCAATTGTACTAGTAAATAAGTCAGATCTGGCCGAAAATCAGCCAACAAGGCAGCACTGCTTATATATAAAATACATATATATTTATTTTTCTGTGCAATGTCCGTCTTGCTGGACATTTATACGCTATTAGTTAATCTAGATATTTGAAATTACTTGGAATATATTTCACAATTTTAGAGACGGTGCAGTACACTACATATATCCAATATATATAGTTACATATATAAATATATGTATTATATTATTGAAATATCGAATATATTCGTATTGACAACTGAGGATAGTTTTGAGTTTTGATACATACATATACATATGTATGTGTATATTTACTTCCCGAGGAAACGTGACCAGCTGTAAAAGTTTAGAATTCTATACTGGAGTTACTATGGGCCTTTTCCATCGATGATCCAAAAGTGCCCTCTTGGCATGTCGACAGTTACCCCGTAATTTCGATAGTTTTGGATGCTCAGGCACAAACTGCTACAATTACGTTACTCTAGAATCCTAAAGAATGCCCTAAAATATATAATTTCTATGACTATCCGGTAGTCAAATGACCTTATTGGCGTGCTTCTCTTTGATTTAAACAACATAAAGAACGATCTATCCATAAATAAAACTCGATTATTTCGTTGTTCTCCCTCTAGATTACACCCATACCCATATGATATACATAGTATATACTAATAATGCCTCGAACTGATTGAACATAATCATTTCAGCTTGATGGTGAGAGAGATTCGCCACTCGACAAATTTCATTTTGAGCAAGTTGGGCTATGGGTTATTAGCGCCCTGAACTGAATTCAAAAAGCTCTGCACTCAGACGCAACCCTCGCGGTCTGCTTTGACCTCTCAACCCAACGGGCATCGCTCAGAGAACCAGCTATGGTTAGCTAAGCCATGTTTGATATGCTCGTAATTATGTTATCAAGGTTTCTTCCCTCAAGTGATGCTCAAGTGGATGCATGTCTGTCTGTGTGTGTGTGTGTGTGAGCCCAGCTGAAGAGCAGTTCAGTGAGGGTTGCCCACCAAAGGGGGTTGATTTGATTTATGTCCAAGGTAGACGATATTTAGGCATATATCAATCAAAAACTGTGAAAACTGCAATAGAGCATGGGGGAGAGGGGAGAGAGAGAGAGAGAGATAGATAGGAGGGCAGAGTGAGAACTTTAAAATTCCCATTATATGCTAGAGATTTCTGATTTACTCGAATTGTATATGGTGATAATTATAATATATATATAATTATATATTGTAATCCATATTAATAGCAATATTTTATGCTCTATATTCTATATTCTATATTCTATATTCTATATTCTATATTCTATATTCTATATTCTATATTCTATATTCTATAATCTATATTCCATATTCTATATTCTATATTCTATATTCTATATTCTATATTCTATATTCTATATTCTATATTCTATATTCTATATTCTATATTCTATATTCTATATTCTATATTCTATATTCTATATTCTATATTCTATATTCTATATTCTATATTCTATATTCTATATTCTATATTCTATATTCTATATTCTATATTCTATATTCTATATTCTATATTCTATATTCTATATTCTATATTCTATATTCTATATTCTATATTCTATATTCTATATTCTATATTCTATATTCTATATTCTATATTCTATATTCTATATTCTATATTCTATATTCTATATTCTATATTCTATATTCTATATTCTATATTCTATATTCTATATTCTATATTCTATATTCTATATTCTATATTCTATATTCTATATTCTATATTCTATATTCTATATTCTATATTCTATATTCTATATATACGGCAGCAGCAGCTGTTAATAAACGGCAGCAGCAATGGTTGTTGCCGTTGAGCAGCAACAGCAACAACAGCAACAGTTGCTGCTCGCTTTAATTGTCGCTGCGCCAACTATGAGAAAAGTTTTATTTTTGTTTGTCGCAACACAAACAGAACTCAAAGATGCTGCTGCTGCGGCTGCTGCTGCACTTTTGCCAGCTGGGCATTAATCTCAGCTGCAGACTTAACTGGCGCGCTCGCTTGGCCAAGTTTGTTGACGTGGCCATAAAAAAGTTGCCGCCAGCTGCTGATTGAATATTAAAATGCTGCTCGGCCAGCAGCAGCAGCAGCAGCAGAGGCGAGACGCGGCCAATTAAAGCTCTGCCGCATCAATCAGTGCGTCAGCGGAAGGAGTAGGCGAGTCGGGAAGGAGTGGGTTGTGGGGCGTGGCCACCCACGCCTTAATTAGCATAATCTAATTTCAACTTGGTCCGAAATGCGGCGCCTTCGGCAGCGCTGCCAAAAAAATGCAAATCGCCAAGCGCCAAGCGACAGTTGAAAACTTTTGTATATTTTTACAACCAAATGAAAAAACAATAAAAAATGTTTTATTAAAAGAAAGAGGAGGCGACAGCAACAACAACAAGTTGGCAAAGCAACAGACGCGACAGCAGCAACCAAACTTTTGCTCCTTTTTTTTCTGATGCGAAAATGAAAGAGCAACACGCAGAGTGGTTGAGTGGCTCTGGATGGGGGTGCAATTGGTGGGCTGG
The DNA here is from genome assembly GCA_035047565.1 of Drosophila mulleri. Classification (NCBI taxonomy): domain Eukaryota; kingdom Metazoa; phylum Arthropoda; class Insecta; order Diptera; family Drosophilidae; genus Drosophila; species Drosophila mulleri. Next base: position 456,869 of record JAWNPK010000100.1, on the reverse strand, counting down.
GAAGTTGTTCGGAGGTGGGGAGGGGGGGTGCTTAGAATTGACAAGAACAGGATACAGGCAGAGGCAAACGTGTGGCTGGCACATCAACAGGCGCGGTGCGACAAGTGCCTCAACAGTTTGGCAGGCGAACAAAACAATTGAGTTTGCTTTCCTCTCTCCCCCTCTCTCTCTCTCTCTCTCTCTCTGTGTGTGTGTGTGTGTGTGTGTGGCAAGTTGGGGTGCGATTGCTCTGTGTGTGTGTGTGTTACAAGCATTGAAACATTTAATTTTCTGGAATTTGGCGCGTCGTGTAAGCTTATTAACAGACTAAGCGCAAGTGTGTGTGTGTGTGTGTGCGAGTCTGACTGTGTGTATTGAAGTGTTTTTATGCCGCTTGTTTTTCTATGCAAATTGGTAAAAGTGCGCCACAGAAAACATGTGCAGCAAATGCTGTAATCCACCTAGTCATAGCCTACAGAGAGAGAGAGAGAGAGAGGGAGAGACATATAGATGTCTGTATCTCTCGCTGTCTCTCTCTACCTGTGTGTCTGGGGTTTCTATTTCACACAAAATATCAGCACATATGTGCATTATAGCAGATTAGTGAGATTTGCTCGAGCTGTAGAACAATTGAGCTCAACTGTTAAGCGGCTGTTAATGTGACTTGAAAACCAACAGAGAAGCCTTAACAGAAGCAATCAATATGTAAAATTAATGCTGTTGGAACGAAAATAAAAGAAAGACAAGTAAGAAAGCTCTAGTCGAGACTGCTCGACTACGAAATCCTCGGAACCCTTCGAGGAACTGATATTTCAATAAATCTTCGCATCTTTCTGCTTACACAAAACACACACACATACGCATGCAAGCATAATCACGCATGGGTTACTATGGGAACTTCATTGTTTAATAACTTTTCTTGTGGATAGCTTATGAAACTTTTAGATCATGATTATAACAATAAAGTGCATGAATTTGCCAAATCACAAGTCTCTAGTACTTCGAAAACGCCTTTTACAAATTTATAGGTGAGGGGGTGGATATACGGGTGGGGGTAAATTATAAAAAAATCGAAATTCTATAAAGTACATATGAATCTACATTTATAATTTGGCAACTCTAGCCTTAAAAGTGTGGCAGATATAGTTTTATTACTGATTTTCGTTAAGTTTTTAATCGATAACAAAATAACGGGAAGAGTTATCGATTTTTTGATAAACTCGATATGCGCGCTTTATATACAGACATTTACAAATCAAGTCTCTAGCTCTTATATCTTCTGAGATCAACGCGATCAACGAGATCAAACATACGGACAGACAGACGAACAGGGCTAAATCAACTCAGCTCGTCGCCCTGATCAAGTATATTGTATACTCTTTGTGGGATCTGCCACACCTGCTTCTGCTTGTCACATACATTTCAGCAAATCCATTATACCCTGATTTCCCATTTTCAATGGGTTCAGGGTATAAGAAAAACAACAACATTGCAGCTGTAACAAAAAAAATGTTAATGTTAACGCTATATGAAATATTAAACTAGCATCTTCTAATATAAATCGGCAAAAACTGCTATAAACTTGATTGAATTATGAAAACGAAAATATGTAGGAAGAGTATAGAGACTCTAGTATATAGAAGAAGAGCCGTATCCAGTTAGAGATCCATATCCAGATCCAGATTGTGAAATGTCCTTTAATTCGTTTCAATTCAAGCAGCTTTTCCTAAGCACACACAGACGCCCAGTTGGCCAAATGGGAAATCATTTTTAATTGCCATTAAATGGAAAATGAAGAGCAGCCTCGACTCCACTGCAAGCCACAATAAAAGGTACACAACTGTGGCCGAGGCCGTAGATGGGGGAGTGGGCTGAGTGGGCTGAGTGGATGTTGCAGCAGATGGGCGTGCCACAGGACACAGTCGACGCCGTGAAGACGTTAACGAAGACAATGCAAATATGGACATAAATCTTGAACAACGTCTTATTCAAAAGTCAACAGCAGAGACAGAGAGAGGGCAAGGGGGGGGGGGAGGGGGAGACTTTTACTGGACGAAACTTAAAAGCAGCTTAAGACAATGCAAATGCTGCGAGCAAACATATTTTTCAATTACATTAAATACTTGCTGATGTAGAGAGAGAGTGCGAATCCAAGAAATACTCATCAAACTTAATAAACCCTTTAAGTTGAAGGCGATTGAGATTTGTCCAGTTAGCGCAATATCTACTAAATGAAGCCGATCAATTGCAATGGCAAAAGTTATCGATAACCGATAACAACGTTAGACTGATACAAGGTAAATTTATTTTTATACCCTGAACCCATTGAAAATGGGAAATCAGGGTATAATGGTTTTGTTGAAATGTATCTAACAGGCAGAAGGAAGCGTGGCAGACCCTACAAAGTATATATATTCTTGATCAGGGCGACGAGCTGAGTCGATTTTGCCCAGTCCGTCTGTCTGTCTGTCCGTCCGCCCGTCCGTCCGTCTGTCCGTATGTATGAACGCGTCGATTTCAGAAGATATAAGAGCTAGAGACTTGAACTTTTTTTTAAATGTCCATATATACAGCGCGCATATCAAGTTTATCACTAAAAATCGATTACTAATCCCGTTATTTTTTTATCGATAAAAAACCTTATCGGAAATCAATTATAAAATTATATATCCTACATCTTGTCTATGCATGTGTGTTTGCGTGTGTATGTGTGTGTTTGTATAAGCAGAGAGAAAATTATTGAAATAACTATTGCTCGAAGGGTTCAGGGGATCTCGTAGTCGAGCAGTCTCGAGAGCTTTCTTACTTGTTTATTACTGTTTTGATTCGATTCAAACTTAAGACTAAGCTTGGGAATCTCAGCTAGTCCTAATAGGAGTAGTTGGCCTCGATGAGATTACGACTGAGAATGGCTCGATATTGAAATTATCTATAGATATTATCACATATTTGTCGAACCTCCAGAGTGTCTAGATCCATGCACAAACATATGTATGTATGTCCGCGTACACACACATATGTACATACATTGCGCATCATGATAGGATATCTAACCCTTGATGTTTACGAACCTTTAAGAGCATTTTTAATATTTTCTATATCATTCGCCCTAACTCTTGGATTAATTTTCAAGAGATAAATATTTCAAATATGCGAAATTCTAATCTAAGCTATCTTCTGTTGGTGCTTAGACGAGTATTATGCACTCGGCTATGCCCGACTGTTGCACTCACACTTAATCGTGTTTTTTTTTTTTTTTGTTGCTTGCAGCATTGACAATATGAAGGACGGCAATGGCAGCGGCAGCAATGCCAACAGCAGCAACAGCAGCAGCAGCAACAACAGCAGCAACTGCAGCAACGGCAACAACAACAACAGCAGCACTAATAATAATACCAACAACAACAACAATAATAATAATAATGTCAGCAGTCCCAGCAGCAGCAGCGCAGCAACAGCCACGCCCACAGCGGCGCAGCAGGCAGCAGCAGCCGCCCAGCAGCAGCAGCCGCCGCAGCAGCAGCCATTGCCGCCGCGCAAGAGCAACATTCACGAGCTGCGCAATCAGGACTACGTCAGCCGCTTGATGGCTGCCACGCCCCCATATTTGTACTCGGCGCCCGTTGGGCCGAACAATTATTTCTTCAGCGATATGCTGCGCTCACTGGTGCAGTCGCGCAACAACGAAACCGCGCGTGTATTGCAGCTGCAGCAGCAACAACAGCAGCAGCAGCAGCAGCAGCAGCAACACCAGCAGCAGCAGCAACAGCAGCAGCAGGCGGCGTTGGTGCGACGCTCACGCAAACGCTCCTGGTCGCACAGGCCCTACTACGAGCAGCTGCGCGAGCGACGCGACGCCGAGGAGAAGCACCAGCAACAGCAGCAACATCTCCATCATCATCAGCAACAGCAGCAGCTACAGCAGCAGCAGCAGCAACTTGCAAACACCGCAGCAACTGCTGCTAGCGCATCCGTTGAGAAGCCGCTCGAGCTGACCAACAAGACATCGACCACGCCCACACTGACACCAACGCCCACAACCACGCCGTACGGCTACAGCAAGCTGGAGACGAAGCCGCTGACAAAGGCCGCTCTGGGCGGGGCCGTGGACAGCGCCCTGGAGGAGAATGCAACGCCGGCAGCCTCGCTGCCGCCGCAGGATCTGGTGCTGCCTCCGCCGCCGCCCGTCTGGTATCCGCCGCTGTATGCGCCCTATGGCATCGATCCGCTGCACTTCTTCATCGATCTGCGCGTCTCCGGCCACATTTACGACCGCAAGAAGGAGAACCTGTCGCCGCTCTCGAACAGCAACAGCGGCGCTCTACTGACAGCCGAGGATGCAGCCTCAGCTGGCGGCGGCCTGGCCAGCAGCAACAGCAACAACAACAGCAGCAACAGCAACAGCAATTTGCTGAGCAAGCAGCGCCATGGCTCCGCCTTCACTGTGCCCATACCCAAGTCCGCGCAGAACGATGCCATCAACTTGTCCGCCATGGGTGGTGCAGGAGGCGGCGGAGGCGGTGGCAGCAGCAGCAGCTGCTCGGGCGTGGGTCCGCTGGGCAAATTCGAGCACTACGCCAAGTATTACGATCTCGGCGAGAGCAAGGAGAATCAGCCGGCAGCAGCTGCAGCCGCAGCAGCAGCAGCGGCCGCCGCTGCCGCCAATCTGTCCAAGTCTGGGGCCAGCTACATGCTGCAGCATCTCCCGCGGCTCTACAGTCAGTTCGCGGCCGCGGCTGCCGTGGGCGGCGACCTGGACACCAAGTCCGAATCGGCCTCGGCCTGTGCCACGGACCTGTGCGACGACGATTCGCTCGGCCGAGGCTCCAGCGACATGGCCGGCGCCCTGCTGGAGACCAACAGCCAGCAGCACGAGCGAGACATCGACGTCGAGATCATCGACTCCATCAAGTACCGCACGGACGGCGAGAGCAGCCGCTGCTCCAGCAACGATGAGGCGTCCGTCACCCAGATCGACTAGCTCCTCCCATTCAATAATAATTAATAGTTCCAAATATATATGTATATGTATATGCTTATGCATACTGAATATGTTCGAATCTCATGTGTTTCATTTCTCTGACTTCGTATATCTCAGTTTGTTCCTTTCTAGCGCTCACATTGGCTCTCTCTCCCGTTGTTTTACCTTTGTTTCCCTTTGCTTTTGTCTATCTATATGTGTACCTATCAGGCTCTCTGCCTCTGCCTCTCTTTTTCCCTTGTCTTGTCTGGAGAGGGACGTATAAAGAAAGATAGAGGGAGATTGAAAGAGAGAGCTATATGTCCCCTATCTACTTCTTTGTCTATTTTGACCTCCCTCTCTCTTACTTTATTTCTTTCCCTCACCGTTTCAGCTTCTTTCTCTATATCGCTCTATTACTCTCCCTCTCTCTTTCTTCTCTTTCGTCCTCCCTCTTTCCCTCTCACTAATTTTACTGTCACTCTCTATCTCTCTCCGTCTATATTTAAATTTCTCTCTCTACCTATGTAGTTCTTTCCCTCTCTCTCAGCTTCCTTCTCTTTCTATCAGCTTGTTTCTCTATATATCTCTCTCTTCCCCTCTCTCTCTCTCTCTCTCACTCACTTTTCCGTCACTCTCTATCTCTCTCCATTTATATTTACATTGTGCTTTCTCTCAGCTTCCTTCTCTCTCTATCAGCTTGGTTCTCTATATCTCTCTCTTCTCCCCTCTCTCTCTCTCTCTCTCTTTCCTGTTATTTAACTAGCTCTAGCTCCCCATCTAGCCATCTCTTTCAGAGTCACTCCACTCCCATTCCCTTTCCCCATGCTACTTCCACGCCATCTGAATCTATGAGAATCGCATAGAGAGACGCAATGTAATATTACATTTCACATACACTTTTTATGCGCTTTTAACTACTTTCCCCGCGGTAGTCCGTCCCCAGCTCCATTCCAGGCAGAGCGAAAGTGAAATAAAATTTGCATATTTCGACTTTGATGAAGTTTCTGGTTGATTGTATTTCTCTGTTGTTGCTTAATTGACAACAGTCGCGGCTCCATCAAGCTCCTCCCTTTGCAGCTTATCCCCCTCCAGCCACTCTCTCTCTCTCTCTCTCTCTCTCGCTCTCTCTCGCTCCTTCCTTTAAGTATGCAGCGGCAAAAGCAATTTCATAAATCATTTGACGCCGTCGTCGTCGCCTGCCTCAAGGCATTTTTTAAATGTCGTCCTTGTCGTCGCGAATTGTCGTGCAGTCAGCCACGCCCCCATCCCCCGCCCGACTTCAATTCGTGCCAGCAAGATTGCGCCTCCGCCCCGCCCTCTTCTGCCCCATCGAGCAGCCTTGTCGCATTACACGCCTGACTACGCTTTGTGTAAATTAAAACTGCTGCCGGCTGACGCAGCCCCCTCCTCTTGCTATAACCACCCCCTCCCCCCTCCCGCTCAGGCCCCTTGACAAGCCCCAACCACCCACCATGGCTGTTTGGAGCCGCACTTGGCATAAGAATTGCCCGCGATTTTGCTCTTTCTCTCATTTTTTTTTCGATTTTTCATTTTCATTTTCAATTTCTTTTTTTCTTTTTTTTTCTGTTTGCTATGCACAGGATATTAATTTTTACACCATTCATTGATTTCGTTAGCGCTTAATGAACATGCACGATATACGCCTCTTTTTTTTCGACAACTGGGCGTGGCCGTGGAGGACCATACGACTGACCGACTGGACAACCGGACAACTGGACTGCCCCATTTCCGTATCCGTCTCTGAGCTTTGGCATTGTCAATCCGTTGAACCTGCTCGAAAATACCCTGTAAAAGTATGAAAGCAATGTGGCATGATCTCTGCCCAGGCAGACTCTATAGACTCCACATATTGTAGAATAAAGCTAGCTTGAGGGGAGGAAGAGATTTCTGCCAGAGAAAAGCGAGTGGTGGAGAAAGAACGAGGAAAGGGGATGGACATATATAGAAAAAGTAAAAGAGACATAGTGAGTAGAGCGAGTAAAAATGAGACATGAACGGTAATAGAAAGAGATAGAGAAAGAGAGAGAAGAAGAAAACAGTACAAATAAAAGAATGAGAGAAGGAAAGCGAAGGAGAGAAAGAGAGAGAGAGATGTAGAGGGAGAGTTAGACAGCTGAAAGACACGGAAAAAGACCGATAGAGAGAAACGAAAAGATATATATGATAGAGCAAAATGATCATGAAAGGGGCAGAGATAGGCATATACATATGTATTTTTCTCTCCCTATCAGTGCTTCCCTGTGCTTTTCTTTTTGGATCTCTTTCCCTCTTTTTGGATCTACATTTTTGCTTCTCTGCCTATTTCTCTCTAGATATTTATGATTGTAATTGTGTGAAAAAAGTATAACAGGCATTTGTATTCGGGTAAGTATTCTAAAATTCTTTATAATACTTTTAATAATAAAATCGGGCATGGCTAAAGAAACTCTATGTTTAGTCTGGTCATTTATATGATTGCATCAATTTATCTACATATATATATATATAAGATATATAGCTCAAGTAGAGGCATTTTATTATAAATAATTATATATGACAAATCATATATTTTATCTCGTTTAAGAACAATATATCATTTCTCTCTTTCATTTATGGTTTATCAAGTATTATATATTATTTGTCATTCGCCTATATCAGATACGATTATCATATAATCCAAATCTAATGATCTGTTAGGATCGTTTACAACACATATCATCATATATTTTAGCACATGTCTGAGATTAAATCGTTTTATAGCATGATTCATATAGATCTGATCTGTCACTTATCATTCGTAGGGTATATATCTTGTATATAATAAGTATGTATATATTTAACATATTTATATGTCTGTCTTGCATACAATCTTTGTTTCCTAGCTGTTGTTGTTATTGTTGTTGCTGCTCTTGTTTTTATTTTGGAAAATTGAAATGTATGAATTTGCATGAGTTTGCAAATTGGCTGCACCACAAACAGCCCCGCCCCCCATGCGCAACCGCAAAGAGCGTTGGGGCAGAAAAACTGCACTGCCAGCCAATCAGAGACGAAAAAAGACAAAAAAAAAAACAAACACACACACACACACACACACACGAAAACCGAAATAAAAAGTAGAAAAAAAAAGAAAAGAAAAATTGAAATAAATATGAACACAACTAGGAGCATTGCAATCGGATGAAAGCAACTACATAATACCCTACATATATTTTAATGTTTATTATTATCTATCATTTGATAAGCTTTTAGATAACACGAACAGCAGAATATATACTCTATATACCCCATCTGACAGCCTTCCCGATAAGTAAGTATAAGATATCATACTGTCAAATATGGATTATTGCAGTCTTTGACGGAAAGTTCCTAGTTATCTATATGGAATAATAAATAATTGTAGTACAATATGGATTATTCAAAGGAAACGAACAATAGAATTTTACGCCTTATTCCTAGCAAATCCTAATATATAAAAGAGAAACGGAATATTGAGGACATCTTTCGAACTACATATGTATATACAATCCTAAGTATTCTAATATTTCAAAGAAAATCCAAAAAAAGGAAAATCCAAAGATCAAATAAGAGTGCTATAAGTAGGAGTACCTGGGTACCTAGGGTATACAATGAGTCTTGCGTACACACAAGCGATTACAAACATTCCACACTTTCTTTATGCACACAAACACATATCTAGTATGTACTATAGATATCTAGTATGTACTATATGAAATATATTTTGGTACATGGAAATAAATATGCAATTCATGGGATAAGCTATTATTGTGACATCCAGTAAAAAAATATAGGATCTTAGTTTGTATTTTATGATATATTCCACACTAACACATCATATGAAGAAGGCGCTATCATTTAAATAAGTAGTATAAATGGTAGACCATGATCCATTGGATGGATCAAGTGAATGACTCTTTATAAGCTCTAATTAAAACATCTAAAACTAAAGAACTATATATTAGATAAAGTATAGATATAGAATAGGTGAGGTATATTTCTCGGATGTGCTTACAAGACTTCACTTTCAGGAGACTGTACCACTCAGTGCCAGCTACCACATACATATGTATATTGATATATCGATATATCGATATATATGCTAATGCCGATATATCCTTGACATGGCCGATATCAACAGAGATATCCTCTTCTATGCACTAGATAAGCATTATTCTCCCTCTCTGTCTAGTGCCTTCCAAAACTGTGATCGTGGGCGTGGCTTCAATGTGAAAAACTACGATTCACCTAAGCGGAAACGAATAGAATGCCAAGCTAAACGAATATGCCTCACTTGCAGAACGAGAATGCAGGGCATCGAATGCATAAAGTGCTCACATTCGCGTACAGCTTGCGGCCCAAACAAAAGCGTCGAACTAGCGATGCAACAAAAAAGAAAAAAGCTGTGGAAAAAAGTAACAAATAATCGACTTGTTTGATTTACGAGCAAACTCGCAAATTGGGGGCGGTGGCAGATCGCATCATTGCGGCATAATCGCAATCAAAATAAGTAGCTGACTGCTGGCTATATCCAGCCGCAGCACCAACACCAGCCCCAATCCCCGTTACATCTCCAAGCCCAATCCCAGCCTCCAGCATTAAGGGAAATTGAAATTCAACCTAATTGCGGGAAATTTACAACGCAACTTAACAGCTGACAGATTTCGGCTTTCGCTTGGGGTTTTTGTTTGCATCAGCGGCAGTGGGAGAGGGCGGGTGAAAGTGGGCGTGGGAGTGGGAGTGGGAGCTGTCTTTGTGAAAGGTTTTATTTTATTTTTTCACAGTAGGCGAAAAGAGTATATTGGCTTGGTTGGTCCAATTGTTAGTCTCTTGAAATGCACGCTATATGCACTCGTATATATCCTAGCTTAAATAGTTCATATATAATAAAACACAGAAGATAATAGCCAATATGCCTTAAGTAACAGTTAAATACAGAGTATTTGTAGGTCATATAACAGAATCTTAAGAGTATTGCATATTAAGAAAGACAGCAAATTCAAATCAATAATTCTGGAACAGCAGTAAGAGATAGGATATCTGCTAGTCATGTAACAGAGTCTTCAGAGTATTATGCAGGAAGAATGAGATATATTATTATAGGCATATGTATATCTAAAAACAGAAAAAATGTGTATTTTTTCATAGCTTTCTTCTGGACTATTCAATACTCCCTTAATAGCAGTAAAAAGCAGGGTATCTGCCATTCAAGTGACTCGTGGCACTAATGTGAACGAGCATCGGACAGCCGATTACGCCCGACTGCAACACTCTAACTTTATTTTTATAATTTTTTTTTAGGGTTGGGGGAGAGTATTCATAAATCTTGGCAGACGCTCATAATTCATGCAGCACTCGACGATTGGCAGGCCCGATGGGCGGAGGGATTCGTTTGGGGTTTGGGCACTTTCTTGGCAATAAGCTCAACTTGCTTTCTTACCAATGACAACGCGCAGCAGCCAATGACAAGCCGAGTGAAAAAGAAAACCAACCAACAGTTGGGGGTGGGGCCTTAAGGGTTAGGGCATTTCATGAACAGGATAGGAGTGTAACGGTGAGGGGGATGGAGCTTCGTTGAACAAACAATGCAAAAAAAGCATTTCTATGCTCTGGCCATATTTCTTCCGACAGCTGACAAGTTGTTAAGTGCGTGATGACGGCTTAAAGCACCATACCAACGATTGATAGATATCTTTATTTATGACGGATTTTCTTGCATTCATTTTTGAATTGTTATTTACATAGCAACAATAAACAATTTAATCTGATCAAATTCATAAAAGGTATTTTCATACATACATCTGCATTACACTCTACTTGAAAATGAAAAAAGAAATAAATAAATAAAATAAATTTTATTTTAAAATTTATTGCGCGCCATTAAGATAAATTGAGCGACAATAAAGCCATCTACCGACGCGTTTCCTTTTGGCACCATCTAGTGAATAACTACTCTTCGGAAACGCCATCTAGCGAGCATTTATATATAGTTCTGTTTTTACACCACGGTTGTAACTACCAATATTATCGGCGCAGCGTTGCTCAGCTATCGATAAGCTTTGGCGCAATTTTCTGCTAATCAAAGAGCTATTCGCACCACTAGTGTTAACCGTTATTGAGGCAACTTTTTGCCAACTCATTATATTCGAAATTGTTGTATTCAGTGGATTGTCGCCATGTATTTGTCACTTATTATTTCCATATTGTTCAACTGTATGCGGCTGGCTCTAAGCGCCATCGACGACGACTGCCCTTCGCTGGCAAATGGCGACAATCTGTCACAAACGCAGTTACTCGATCGCCTAACCCATGGCTGTCGCTATGATCGCCTGGAGCGTCCCGTTACTTACACCGAGGATGGAGCACGTCTGCCCGTGGATGTGTACATGCGCGCCTATATATATTTTGTGCAGAATCTGGAGGCTCACGATTTGCAGTTCAAAATATTTGCGTTGCTGCAAATGCGCTACTTGGATCCCCGTCTAAATTTCCGCCACGTGGCACCCAAACGCTTGCAGCCCATTTTGGGTGAACAGCAATTACGCGACAACATCTGGCTGCCACACATATTTCTGGCCAACGAGCGCGACTCCAGTATATTGGGCAAGTCATTCAATCTCAGCTTTTATAATTTTTTCTAATATAGTGGATTTCTATACAATTATAATAGGCACCAAGGAGAAGGATATATTGACATCCATATCGCCGGATGGAACTGTCATTGTCTCGTCGCGCATCAAGGCCACACTCTATTGCTGGCTAAATCTCAAGAAATTTCCATTCGATGAGCAGCACTGCTCCACAGTGCTGGAAAGCTGGATGTACAACACATCAGAGCTGGTGCTGCATTGGGAACAAAGGCGGCCCATTACATACGACCCGGCATTGCACTTAACCGAATTCCTCCTGCAGCGCTCCTGGTCCAATGAGACGGTGATTAATGCAGACTTGAGCGACTTGCGTCACGGCGCCTTTGCCGGCAATTATAGCTCGCTGAGTTTCACGGTTCATCTGACGCGCGTGGTGGGCTTCTACTTGATGGACTACTTTTTGCCCTCGATGCTGATTGTGGCCATCTCGTGGGTATCTTTCTGGCTGCAAGCGGATCAGGCGCCACCTCGCATTACTCTGGGTACCAGTACCATGTTAACATTCATAACACTGGCCTCGGCACAAGGTGATGTAATTTTATAATTTAATAATTTTCAATTGCTTAAACTCCTTCATTGGAATACAGGCAAAACCTTGCCGAAGGTTAGCTACATAAAAGTGTCGGAGGTTTGGTTTCTGGGCTGCACGATCTTCATATTCGGGAGCATGCTGGAATTTGCTTTTGTCAATACCATTTGGCGGCGTAAACGCAACGTACCCGTCCGGAAACTCAATAGCCGTCATATTCTTAAGTCAACGCTCTCGCCGCATTTGCTGCGTCGGCGCAGCCACGCACGGTCGCGCTCCTTTTCGGGTATTTTGCGGCAAATGGAGAACAGCTCACTGGGCGGCAATCAGCCGTTCAATAACTATTTGACTGTCAACTTGCCAATCACGACTATAACAGAGGGCCAAGTAATGAGCCAGAATTCAGACCGCAAGCGTAAGGGCAGCCTCGATATGCTCAATAGCGGCACCACTAATCGCAAGTTGGATGTAAACTTTGTAGAAAGTGCTTTGGGTGCTGCTGCTTCGACGGCTACTGCGTCGGTTTCCAATGCAGTCAGCATGGATCTTCCCGATTTTAGCAGCAATAATAATTTGTTGGGCGAGGAGTTTAGCCATGAAGAACAGATTGCTTCCACTGGTTGGACAACGCTTACACCACAAGAAATAGCCATATGGATTGATAATCGAGCTCGTTTTATGTTTCCGTTAGCATTTTTAGCATTTAATGTATTCTTCTGGTCGTTCGTTTATTGCATTTAAAGTGATGTGTCGTTATTTATATTTAAACACCAAATTGTATGTTTGTTACCGAATTTTATTTCTATGTTCATTTGATTAAATTTTACTTGTTTCAAATTCAAATAACGCGCCCTAATTGTATAACACTGGAATCCAGTGTTGGCTAACCAGAAATATCTTTTTATTCGTTCTGTGAACAGAGATGGCAACTTGTTGGTCGATAGCGTAGCGATGTCTGTGTAAAAGCAGTGCAGCTATAGTGTCGACTGGCTTCATTTTTTTTTTTTTTTTTCAAGCAAGCGTACACATACAACTAAACAATAACATCGGGGGCCCCAAAAACGCTCGTTCGCTCGCGACCGACGACGACGGACGAAAAACCTTCGTCGTGTGAATGGTAAATGAAAAAAAAAAAGAAAAAAAAGTAAAGTGCAATTTTAACCCTACGCCAAAATAAAAAGGAGAAAAAAAACTGCATAGAAATTAAGCAACAAAAACATCGCAAGCGAGTGCAAGTGGCAAACATAAACAACAGCAAGAACAAGAACTAAACAAACGCAGATCGTTGTCTCTGTGTGCGTGCGCTAACGTGTGTGTGTGCGTTGTGTGTTACACTGTGTTGTTATTGCATCGGTTAAAAAAAGAACACAAGGCAATTAAAGCTTTTCGGATGCTTGTAAATGCTAACCGGTAAAATTAGCCGATCCCACTCCCCTTGCCGTTACATGCGCTCCACCAAACAAAAACAACAGAAGCAGCAGCAAACGCCGCATCAGCAGCAGAAGAAACAATAACAATACCGCAAGACGCAGCGAGCACGTTGTCCTGCCTTTGCCCCTGCCGCCAAACTGGAGCAGAGCCATGGACACCATTTGTAGGCTGTGTTTTCAGACAGCAACGGTAAGTGCAAGAAAGAGTTCAAAGCGTAACTAATAAATTCACACATACACATCACAGGTATACGTATGCATGTGTGTACAATATGTATTTAGTTAGCGGGCGCAACAAGCAACGCACTTTTTATGTGTGTTGTATTTTATTATTTCTATTGATTTTTTGTCTCTTTTTGTTTTGTGCAGTAGGGGGGGACACGATAAAAATTGAATTTGTGCGCGGATTTTGCACTGGTGCTGCCACTGCCGCTGCCGCTTCATTTTGTTGCTGTTAGCGCTGGTGCTGCTTCTGCTGCACCGTCGTCGGCAATTGGGTGGGGGTTGAAAAGCGCGCGCAGAACACGGCGCGACCCTAAAGGCAAAAGTTTGGCTCGCGCACACGCATACAAACACACACACACTCACGGATCTAAATGTATCTATGCATGTACATACATATATAGAGCGTATGTGTGCGTGTGCTTTGTTGCTTCCCTGCCCGCTCTGCCCTCAACTATTGCGGTCGTTTATTTTTAGCCAACTCAGCCAAAGTTGCTCAAGCCGCCAACTTGGAAATAAAATAAAAATTAAATAAAACAAATATAAAAAAGTATACATATGTATGTATATATACATATATATCTATATATACATATGTATAATATAAATATACATACATATTTGTACATATGTATATTGAAAAAAAAATATATATATATATTTTTACATTTCGTTTGTGCGCTGCTTTTCATTCGACTCCTTTTCAACAAGAGCACAAAACGAAATAATATGAAATAAAACAAAATGACAAAAATTCCGCCAAGATTACAGCGGCGTACGCTCCAAGGGGTGCAAGTTCGTCGTTCAGGTGCTGAAGTCCGTCCTCATCACAAACAAAGCCCAGCTTTAAGGTGCTGCACAAAGCAATATGCATATGCGCACACGTACACATAAATGCATGCTTACACACACAATCAAATTTAAGATCGGTAGCAACAATTGGTGCTGTAAGCGTAGCTTTCTGACGTCACGTTGGTGATACCCCGTGCAACGACGCCACTGTGTCGTTCACAGCAAAACAAAACAAAAACGAAAGAATAACAACGCTGTAGTCGGAAAAAAAAACATGAAATGAAAACAACAAACCAACGCTGTCGTCAGTGTATGTATGTATGTGTTGTTATTATTGTTTGGTGCTGGCATTTCTGGGCGCACGTGTGTGTGTGTATATTATATACATATATAAATACATATGTAATAGTATGTGTGTATGTAGTATATACACATATGTACATATATATGTATGTGCAACTGAGTGCGAGAGCTCCTTGGTTGTTATTATTAGGAGATGATGATGGAAGGGGAGAAGTGGAGTCTGCCTCAAAAAGAAAAAAAAAAAAACAGCTTTATTATGTATCATATTTTTTAAAGATTTTTTTTTACCAACACACTTTCTTTTTTGCTTTTTGCTTTTCAAACGTACACGCCAATTGGAGTCTCATTTCTAATGATCTCTTCTTTATTTCTGTTTCTCTTTGCTCTAATTACAGTTATTCCAAGTGCCCGGCTATAGCATACCCACGTGCGTGCGCTGCTCAGAACAGTTGACAAACAATTCGAACTTCCATCAAGCGGTGCGAGTGCAGGACGGCGCAGCCGCCTCTGTAGCGGCCGCTGCGGTAGCCGCTGCTGCTGCCGCATCAACAGTAGCTAGCGAGAGCGACACGGTGGCGGCACAGCTGACAAACGGCAGCGCTGTAGCTGCTGTGCTGCAGTTGCAGCAACAGCAACAACAGCAGCAACAGCAGCAACAGCAACAGCAGCAGCAGCAGCAACAACAGCAACAACAGCAGCAGCAGCAACAACAATTGCAATCATCAAGTTCTTCCGAGAATCTACAATCGCAGGACGATTCTGAAGATGTAAGTTTAAGCGGATGAGTGAGAGTGAGTGAAAGAGAGAGCGCGCGCTAATAGAATTTCACAGTGGGAACAGTGTTGAATAACGGCACAAGCACGCACACACGCTCACTCACAAAATAACTGCAATATTCCTGGCGTTGCACTTGTCCATTGCTGTCTTGTTATTGTGTTTTTTTTTTCCTTTTCTTTTCTTCCCCTACACTGCAGATTACACTGGCAGTGAATACATATACATACATATGTATGTATGTACACACGTACATATATAAATATATATACACGTCCATGTGTTTTAAAATATATATTCATATACATATATATATATATATATATATATATATATATATATATATATATATATATATATGCTTACGTACACACACATATATATGTATATGTATGTACATTCATAGTTCGTTTCCTTCTTCTTTTGCTTGCTTGCTTCTTTATGCTTTGCTTGTGCCTTTGCCTTTCTTTTTTCACACCGCTGCAATGAGAATATTGGCAACAGCAGCAACAACATCAACAGAAAATGCCCTACATATTTTCTGTATGCGTATTCGGGCGTAACAAGTGACAATAGACGGCATTGTGCTGGCCACCTCTATTGTCAGAGCAATATTATTAATTTTGTGTTATTTAATTTAATTAGATATGCTTTACTGCAGTTTCTGATAAATTGTCTTCTAATCAGTTAATTACGACATTTTGTTGGTATTCAAGAACTAAACGCTTGAATGCAGGGTATGCAAACTTCGTCATTACCGACTCTTGTCCGTTTGCTTCTTTTTTTTTTTTTGTTGCCTTTATTTTTATTTTGTTTTGTTATTTTTTTCTTTTTTTATTTTCATTAATATCTGCGCTGTTTGCTTGCCTTTTTCTTGCTTTGCTTTTCACGACGGCAGCGGCAGCAGCAGCAATAACAACGACAACAACGTCAGAAGCGACTGCGACGCCGACGTCGACTGCACGACGTTTTTGTGCGCTGTGTAAAGCGAAAAAAATTCATTTTCAGTTGACGCTTTTGTGTGGGTGTGCGTGGCACGCAAAAAAAAAAAAAAAAAAAAAAAACAGCAATACACAATTTAGAAAAAATTAATACATTTGCAATAAACAAATACTTCACAAGTCGCAAGAAATTTGCGCATAGAACTTAATTCGCTGCCATTTTGACCGACAGCTTGTTGAGCGTAAGTTAGTTCAGCCT
The DNA here is from genome assembly GCA_035047565.1 of Drosophila mulleri. Classification (NCBI taxonomy): domain Eukaryota; kingdom Metazoa; phylum Arthropoda; class Insecta; order Diptera; family Drosophilidae; genus Drosophila; species Drosophila mulleri. The sequence goes on along the minus strand of JAWNPK010000100.1, from coordinate 440,012 downwards.
CTTTGGGTGTAGTATGTGTGTGCGTGTGTGTCCCTGTGCGTGAGTGTGACACTTGCAATTAGCAGAGCTTCAAAGCTCTCAACACCAAATTCAACACTAACCGTCTCGCTTCCGCTCTCGCTCTCACATGACGCAGGTGGATCTGATATTCAATGAGGAGGGCTCCTGCCCGCTGTGCAACAAAACCTTCTCGCGTAAATCCTCGCTCATGACGCACATACGCAATCATTCGGCTGAGCGCAAGTTTGTGTGCAGCTACTGCCACAAAGGTGAGTACAACAACAACAACAACAACAACTCAGTTCATCTATCTTTTCAAGCTGAGCGCAAAGCTTTATTCAAGTCAATACATGCTGTGATCATTCAATATAGAAGCCAAACTGTTCACGACAACTACATATGTACATACATATGTATATGAATATGTACATACATACATATGTGGTAAAAAATTTGTACAGGGCATATGTATGTACATACATACATATACATACATACATCCTAAAATTTTTGTTTTAAATTTAAAACTGTGCCGATAAGAATATTTACATACCTACATTTGGTTGTTGTTCTTTTTTTTAAATAAATAAATAAATGTTCTAAGCTCTAAAATAAGTTCTATCTCATTGAAAGTGGGAAATCGGGGTAAAATGCTTCTTATTTATTTATTTATTTTTTTTTTAATTTTAATGATATACATATATGTATGTATATATTTTATATTATATTCTTGATATAAGTTCTATCAGACTAAGCAAATTCCGCATCATTAGAGCGAGCGATCATTGTATGTTTGACGAAGAACGGTTATAATCTCTGCATCTTCTCTCTTTCTGTCTCTCTCTCACTCTCAATCTCTTTAGGCTTCACGCAAGCCGCAAATTTGCGCAATCACGAACGCATACACACAAATGATCGGCCGTATCAGTGCGTGGACTGCGGCAAGACCTTCACTCAAATCACAAATCTTAATAATCATCGACGCCTCCACACCGGGGAGCGTCCTTTTGTGTGCAATGAGCCCGAGTGTGGACGCAGCTTTGCACAGGTGAGTAGCGCGACTCATTTATGTATAATTTATCGACATTAACCTATCTGTTGTCGTTGTTTACCCTGGCAGGTGACCAATCTGAACAATCACATGAAGTCGCATCACAAGGTGCAGCAGTACTGCTGCAACGTGTGCAGCAAGAAGTTCACGCAGGTCACCTCGCTGAACCAGCATCTGCAGGCGCACGCCGGCGTCACCGGCTACTATTGTCCGCGCTGTCCGGAGAAGAACTTCAAGCTGCAGTCGCAGCTGCATACGCACATGAAGACACATGGCCTGGCCTTTCCCTATGAGTGCAGCAAGTGCGATGAGAAATTTCTGCAGCAGTCGCATCTGGATCAGCATCTGAAGATGCACGACGAGTTCAAGTTCAAATGCGATATATGCCCCAGCAGCTTTAACCAGGAGTCGTTGCTCAAGAAGCATGTGCAACGCCATGTGGAGGGTCGCTACCTGAACTGCCCGGTGGCCAATTGTGCCGAATCCTTTGCGGTGCGCCAGCATCTATCGAAACATTTGCTCACCAATCATTCGCATCACGAGCTGCCGCCGCCGAAGCGCTCCAAGAAGACGATCACGCTGCAGTCGCCCCAGCAGCCGCTGGCGATGATCGGACAGCCTCTATCGCTGCAGCACACGACGGGGCAGCGTAAGTGCACTTAGCGTAGTAAATCACACGAAATTTAAATACCCTGTAAATGTGTGTGCATGTGTGTTTAGGTTTCCAATTGACAAAGTTACTATTAATTTGATTTCATTTATTTAGATATATTTAATGCGTACTGAAATATTGATGTTAAATTCATATATTTTGTTTTGCTTTGCAGGTGGCAGACCGCCCAAAAACAAGAATAAGACCTCACTGGCAGCCACGGCCATTAAAATTGAGATCAATGAGCCGTTACATAGCCAGCACATCATCAGCAGTGCCAGCGGCCTTTCCATACACCAGCAGATCAATCAGCATATGCAACAGCAGCAGCAGCAACAGCAACAGCAGCAGCAACAACAACAACAGCAGCAGCAGCAACAGCAGCAGCAGCACCTTCATCTGCCCATGGGTCAGGCGGTCAAGGCGCGCTTTATACCCACTAAATAGAAATTAGTTAGACGAGGCGTGCGTGAGCGAGATAAAGAGAGAAAAAAGAAAACGAATGAGTGAGAGTAGGAGATAGAAGAAGAGAAAGAGAAAAGATGTAGCTAACTACTCAGTGGCGTTTTCGATCGATCTGGCGTGGCTCCACGCCCTCCCCTGCCCCTTATCCTAATCTCAGCTCAGCTCTAGCAATAGTTAAAATACAAAAAAAAAATAATAAGACTAGTTTTGAACAATATGCATCACATATCCTTCAAGCACGTACATAGCCAAACATACATATTTACACGCAAACATAAAGAATATTCAAATTATGTTAGCCGATAACTGATACTAATAGAATCAAGAACCGATAACCGAGTTAATTAATTGCACATGTGATGGCACCCCCGCACACACAGACGCCATCTGGCGGCGGCGGCACGCATCGGCTGAGGCTGCTGGTTCGGTTTAGTCGGCTCCTCGCGCATGACGTGACGGACGCCGCAGCTCTTGCGCCAATTGCGGCTGTCAGCTGGACGCCTGCGCCCAGCGCCCGTTCCGTCACTTGAACAAAACCAAATATTTAAAACAAGAATCAAAGCAATATTTAAACCGTTTTTAAACAAAGGAGACATACATACATGCATACATCAACCGGCAGCAGAGATCATTGGGCAGCACCAGACGAGCGGAGACGTAACGTATCGTCGCACGCATCGTCACGTCACGTAATGTAACGTAGCGTTAAGCAACAACAAAATGTAACTTAAATCGAATTAAAATCTAATAATTAAGTGTAAAGTAACAAGCAAAGCAAAACAAAGTAAAAGTGCATAAACAAATTTAAATTGAAAAAAAAAAGAAACACGCGAAAAAGAAAAACAAAATAAATAAATATTACAAAAAAACAAAACGAAAAATACTTACAGTTACAAGTAATTACGTATAAATAAATCCATTTAATTTGATATGTATTTTAAGCAATTAGTTTAAGTGTTTTTATTTTTTTTTTTTTTTAAATAAAACTTAAAGAAAGTATGATAATTTAGCCAAGTGTTTGTCTCTATATGCAAAGGAAGATTTATGGAAATAATATTATTTAATATTGAGAGCTTCAACTTTGAAGCAAGCAAGCGCGTTGCAGTCGGGTGTTACCCATTCAAGGCCCAGGTCTATTTTCCGATTCGCCAGAGCCCCAATTGCTAGATATTATTATGATATATGTATATATTATATGCAAACAATAGAGGATGCCCATAGTAATTGAGTTCTTCAATATGGAATTCCTAGCTGTAGAAAATATAGTTACAATAAATACAGTAACTGTCCACGCATATTTCAAATTTCCAGTCTATGGCATTTCACTACTATGTATTCTAAGAGAAAGGAATATTAACCTTGAAACTTTCCAATTCCAGGGATTCGTGCATATATGCTTAAAATTTCAAGTCTCTAGCTTTAATAGCCGCGAAATGGTTGACATTCTAAGGACAAGCGGAAGGACAAGACGGGCATTACAAAAACCCAATATACTCATTTCACTTCGGTGAATGAGTATTAAACATTATCTTTGAATTACTAAGCGTTTTGGTCACTCGAAGGCACCTTTGACTCATTATACCCTGAACCCATTGAAAATGGGAAATCAGGGTTTTGTTAAATGTATGTAACAGGCAGAAGGAGGCGTGGTAGACCCTACAAAGTATATATACTCTTCATCAGGACGACGAGCTAAGTCGATTTAACCATGTCCGTCCGTCTGTCCGTATGTTTGAACGCGTCGATTTCAGAAGATATAATAGCTAGAGATTTCAACTTTTTTTAAAATGTCCGTATATAGCACGCGGATTCGAGTTTATCACCAAAAATCGATAACTCATCCCGTTATTTTTTTATCGATCAAAAACCTTATCGAAAACCATTTATAAAATTATATCTCCTACATCTTTAGAGCTAGAGTCTCCAAATTTTTAATTTAGATTCATATGTACGTTATAGAATTTCGATTTTTGTTACTTGTTTATCATTGCTTTCCGATATTTTGCTTAAGCATTTGCAGACGTTATCGAGAAACCTTGAGAAACCCGAAAAAGAAAGTCTTGTTGTGTTGGGGTGTTACGCATATGCCAAAATAAGTAATGACAAAATTTGGATCAGTGGCGCTTGAGTACATACTAGTAGAAGTTTCTTTACATTAATTATTTTATTATATACAAAAAGACGCAATAAAATTTGAAATGCATTGAAAAAATCTGCTGTTCAACAAGTTTGCAATTTGATATTTGAAGAAAATTTGATAATCTTAATTCTTCTATATCATATATGAGAGCGTTTCTTGCTCTCTTATTTCAATGTGTATTTATAGCTAAATTCTAGTTAAGGCCTGCTTTATGTCACAAATTAGACACATTTTCTTAGAATTGTGCATGTAAGTCTGTTTATACTCTGAACCCATTGAAAATGGGAAATCAGGGTATAATGGTTTTTTTTGTTTTAAATATATGTAATAGGATCTATGTATGCAACAGAGGTGTTCAAGCAAGACAGTCAGATGGGAAGGTATAAGAGAGTTAGGACTAGCTGGCCTGCAGGCTGGCCAGGCGTATATCGAACTCCTCCTTGTGCTCGTTCTTCAGATATCGACGCATGCCATACAGCAGGTATCGCAGCTTGGGTGCTCCAAGCACATCTAGGAGCAGCACCATTAGCACCTCGAAGCAATTGTCGCCGCCAGTTTTGTACGCCAGCAACGCCTTGCCGAAACTGCGAAACTTATCGCTGTCCACGACGCTGCGCACCTGCAAAGAGAACAGAGAGAGAGAGAGAGAGAGAGAGAGCTGAGTTGAATTTCTCTAGAGATTTGCGGTTTGTGGGGACAAACCTCTCGCAGGAAATCTGCGCGTGATTCAGGCGCTTCCTTAAGCGGCAATTCCGCTGGCTTTGCAGAGCAACATCTACTGCTGCTGATGTTGCCGTTGTCGTAGCTGCTGCTGCTGCTGCAGCTGTTGCTGGTGCCCGGTTCCGTCTTGACCATATCAGTGCTGCTGATCAGCTTGTAGCGCTTCTTGCCACTGGTCAACGTTTCGTTGGCCGTGGGCGAGCTACGCTCGCGCTTGTGTATCTTAACGAGATCGGTGTTATTGAAGTCGATGCTCTGTGTGGGTCAAGCAAAGTGGATGTTAGACAACGCGCAAATAGGATTTGTGCGAATAGCATAATCTACCGTCACATTGGAATTGAGCCGACTCATGAAGTCCATGGCATTGGGCGCTGTTTGGCTCTGATTGGTGCAACCGGCTGCATTGACATAGTCCGCTGGCGTCCAGCTCTTAATGGAGTTGGCCATTTCCGCTTTGCTGCAACAACAAGCAACGACACGAACGACAGCAATTACGATAGCTCTGCAGAGCTCAATATCAAAGACTTACGCTGCCAGCTCGCTGGCCATCTGGAATCTGTTTGCTCCAGAGCCGGGCTCACGCTTGATTTGGGTATTGCTGCTGTAGCTGGGCGTCAGCGTCGGCTGCTCCTCCTTGCACACGGTCTGCAGCGGCTGTTCGACGACGCGCTCGTCGGGCTGTGCCATCTGTGGGCAGCAAAATGGCATTTATTAGTATATCGGGCGAAGGCCGGGCTTAAAGATCCTTAGACTCTGGTTAGCTCTAACCGTTTGCTCTGCATTCTTGAAGAATTGACGCAGTTCGCGCACAATGGGCCCAAATGGCGACGATTGCGGGCGGGCGCCCAGGTGGCCACGTATCCACTTGGACAGCTGCTGCACCTGCGAGGCATCCTGGAAGCGTGCGTCGCACAGCAGAATTGCACCATAGTCGTGACGATGGCGAATGACACGCCCGATTGCCTGATTGACGGCACGCGTCGCATCCAGATTATACCATTCCTGACCGCTGAGCAGCTGGTTCTCCTTGGTGCGATTCGTTTCCAGATAGCGACGCTTCAATATCACCTTCGGATCCTTCAAGGGCGGGAAGGGCAGGCCGGTTATGATCACAGCCCGTCCATTGCGATCGGCAAAGTCCAAGCCCTCGGACACCTTCCCCCGACAGACGGCCATGAAGCAGGCGCCCTTCGAGTCGCGTATCGCCTGATAGAACTCCTCCATGGTGCTGGTAAACTGATCCTTGCCGCGCGGCTCCAAGAATATGGGCTTGCGACTGGACAAGTCCGCCCACAAGCCGCTCGCCTGCCAAGCGTCCACGCACTGATTCAACATCGGATACGACGGAAAGAACACCAATAGCCCATCCGGCACGATTCGCGAAACATTCAGAATCGTCTGGCCCAGCGAGCTGATGTACTTTGGATTGTCGCTGTGAGTGAGTGGATGACAATATCTGTTAATGACTGCTCATTATCATGCTGATCAATATACATATATATACAGGTATATATGTATATATACGTACATATATATATTGTATTTGTATTGGCATACGACGAGCTTGTTTAGCTTCTATTGCCGTTGTTTATCTTATCTCACAGCTGGTCTCTAAGTCGTTAGCATGGTGCAAGATATTTGGAGTCTATTTTCGTTGGACAAGCCGATAATCCTGCATCTACTGAGGCCATCAACGGATGCGCTATATATTATCAGCACAATTAATATAAGAATAAGACTAAACGAAGTCTTCTTCGAATCAACAGTTCTATAATGCTGATCTATTAATTTTCTATAAGTGCAATATATGGAGTATATATTCTTGTGATGCCAATGAAAACAAGTAAGAAGACTCTAGTCGAGACTACTCGACTAGGAGATACCGCGAACCCTCCATGCTGATGTTCCAATCATTCTGCACACACACACACACACATGCATCCACACGCACGCATAGGCCCACGCTCTGCTAACTGCGCAGTAAGCAGCGACTGCGCTGCAGAGTGGGCAATATTATGAGAATTTATTTGTTGAATAATTTCGTTTGTATACGTACAATCTTAATGAAACTTTCAAAACGTAATCATAATGTGGAAATGTGTGTACATTCCAAAGCACAAAGTCTCTAGTACTTGATATACGTTTTTTACAAATGGGGGGTGAAGGGGGCGTGGTATCCAAAATCTGTAAATTACAAAATGTGTGCATCCGTCAAATGTTTACACACAGTAAATCTGAAGTTTCTAGGTCTAATAGTGTTCAAATAAGGCTGAAAAAACAATATCAATTTATCGATTATCCTCGATAAAAAAGATATCGAATGAGTTACCGAAAAAATATGATAAACTCGTACTGCGTATGGTATACACGAGTGTGCATACAAAATTTCAGCTCTCTAGATCTTATAACTTCTGAGATCGACGCACTCATACGACGCACTATATCGACTTATACGGTTATAGTGTCTTCCGTGTAACCGGCTCCTACTGTATTCTCAAATCCAGGCATCTGTCGGCTTTTGTCTGTAAGTTATTTTCGGCATTTTACATGGGGCAAATCTCAAAAGTTGTGAAATTCCCTGGATGTGATGGGAAAGTATAACTAGAGATGTTGAAGCTGCATTGACTGCGTGCAGCTATGGGTTAAAAGCACGCTGCGAGATTTTGTTAATAGTTTTTTTTTTATGCTAACAAAAAAAGCCATTCAACGACACAAACTATAGCTACACATAATTCCCGCCAGCCGCTATTTCACAATTGTTACAATCTCCGTTTGTAAAACGTCAGAGAGCTGAGGTGAAAGTAGAAAAAAAATTGACAAAAGCTGTGGGCCTCAAGCATGCTATATCAAGATATTGTCAATATTTATGTTAATGCTAAAATATAAGCAATTCGATGGCAGACTCAAAATAGCTATAATTCCCGCTATTTCACAATTGTTCCAATCAGCGTTGCCGTTTTGGCTTGTTCCTGAATGCGATAGCGGAAAAAATTAGAAATTAGGATTAGCGGGAATTCTAGCTAATGTGCATTTCTATATAGCTGAAGCCTGCAATAATCTATCTCAGCTTTTCTTGGCCTCCTTGCCAGTGCTGCCAACTCTTACGGGCAAGAAAATGCTAAATTAACCTTTAAAACCCGCTAGAAACGGCTAGATCAATTTCAATAACAGCCATTTTAGTTTTTATACCCTGTACCCATTGAAAAAGGAAAATCAGGGAGTAAAGTACATATATTCTTGAACAGGGCGTCTATCCGATATAGCGCGGATATCGAGTTTATCTCAAAAAAGTCCATCCACAAGAAAGTTATTAAACAAATGAATTCCAATAGTAGGCGCACACTATAGCCAATGCGTGTATATGAGGGCCTGATCTGGCCGGTAAAAGGCTAAGTTGGCAGCCCGGCTCCTTTCTAGCTAGATCTAGCTTTTTGTTCTGCGGACAAACGACAACACTGATCTCAGCCCATTAAGGAAAGTAGCCAAATTACAAATTACCAATTAGCTAATTTCATTAGACTCGAATCACTAATCAATTAGCTCTTTTCATTGGCATCACAGCCTTACTCATTGGCCTAGGCTAACTGAAGCCCTAATTGCCTCTGTGATTGCCTCAGCAGCAATTCAGATTCAAGCTCCATGCGTCAACAGCTAAAGCCAATTGAGAATTATAAGCAAAACTTGTTGCTTTGCCTTATGCTACATTTTTTTTTTTTTCAGACTATCAGTAATTCGTGTTGAACATAGTTTCGTATACTTACCGATTCTTGTAGTTAGATATGAGCTGCTCACGATCTGGACCAGTGCCAATGATCTTCACATAGACCTGCGACTGATCCACTATGTGCGGATTCTCTAGATGCTGGGCCACCGGTATGGCCAGCTCGGCAATGAGCGGCTTAAGCGGCGCCAATGTGCCGCTGGTTAGGATGACGCTGCGAACTTGGGTATTGAGCAGCTGCTCCATGCCGAAGCCCGGATTGAAGCACCAGAAATTTATAATCTTTGCCGTCTTGGAGACTGTGTTGGCTGCATTGTTGCCCTTGCCCAGCCAGCCGGTTTGCTTGCTGCTGCTGTTACCCGCTGGCTTCGTCTGCTTGGTGTCCTCGATCTGGACATGGACCTTGAAGCTGCGATGTACCTTGGCCATGATGTCCTCCTTGTTGGCAAACACGACGTTTAGCAGATCGCTGAGCACCATGAAGCTGCCTCCCTTGCGCAGCATCGAGTGCTGCGAGGCGACCATGAGGTACTGCACCAACTTGTCCAGCAGGGCGACAATTGTGGCGCAGTTGCCGTAGGTGAACTGCAAAGGGAATCGGGAATGAGGATTGGCTTTTCGTATGCCAGACTAGCTTACATTTGCCTTGCCGAGCAGCTCGTAGATGTGGGCAGCTGGATAGGTGGTGCCTTCGATTTGGTTCTCGACGACGACGCCATCGATGGCCTTCTCCAGCTCCAACAGCATCTCCTTGAGCAGTGTCAGATCGTCCAGGGTGAAGTCTTTGGGTTCCTCGGGCCCGCCTGAGTCCTGTGAGTCGGCGCTGGTGAAGATTTTCATAATGTGCGTCACATCCTCAATGGCCATGGCCACGTCGGAGGAGCGTATCTGCACCGAAGCGGACTCCTCGCAGATCTTCTCAATGTTGTGTGCCTCATCAAGGATCACAATCGTGTTGCTTAGCTCAATCTTGTTGGCCTTGCGGGCTTTTGGGTCCAGCAGGTAATTGTAGGGCATGAATGTGATGTCTGCACTGCTGACCAGCTCCTTGGAGGCATAGTACGGGCACATTTTCAACCGCTGTCCTACCTTGACCAGATCTTCGATGTCCATGATACTGGGTCCGCGAAAGTCGGGATGATCCTTCTTGGACTCGACGCGCAGCTGGAACGAGCACGTCTTTGCGTGCACCTTAAGCTTGCACATGTTCACCTTGTTCGAATTGCCCTGTTCCTTCATCACGTCTGGATGTATGCAAAGCTGATCTCGCGAGCCTAGCACCACGGATCGCATGCTGGCATAGGCGGTGCGCTTCAGCTCCCGCATCGCTTGGGTCAGCTGGGAGTGGGTGCGCGAGGCATAAATGACCTTGGGCACACCCCAGTTATTGGCCTTGCCCATGGTCAAGGCCAAGTCGGATATGGCCCCGGTCGCAGAGCCTCCTGCTGCTTGCCTCTGTTGCTGCTCCATTTGCAACTTCTGCATGTTTATCTGGTGCTCGGACTGCCGGGTACGTATCCAGGCGAGCGAGGAGCATAGTAAACTTAACGTTTTACCTGTGCCAGTCGGCGACTCCAATACGCCGTTGGTGCCATCGCGCAGGCACATTATTACCTTTTCCATAAAGGCGCGTTGCACATCGTACGGCTCAAAGGGAAAATGTACCGGTATTCCGGCAATAATATTCTCTGGCATTGTACTTAAATCTATCTCGTCAAACACACAATTGTTTATTCCCGGTGTTTACACTGTTTATCGTCTGTCGAGTTCGCGCGCCAACACAAAAATAACACATGATGTGCGCAACAACGACCCTGTCTAATTTTCGATTAAAATTTACTGGATTGCCGCCTGCTCTGAATGAGTGACACAAAAATGCAATCTCACATTGATTAACACAATTTTTGGGTTTATTGCTAGCTTGAGTTTTATTATAAAATCACATATTTTCAATAAAATTAAATTAAGCAGCTGACTATGCATTTTAGCGACATCCGAAAAATGGAAAAAAAAATAACAACTCAAACCAACTCTGTGCAGTTCTGATAAGAAACAGACCTGCCTATCTATCTTTCGATTTATCGATATTTATGAAAAATAACAACAATCGCAGCGCCTCAGTTAGTTTTTTACTTTTGAACTGAAAGGTTGGTTGGCCAGCGGCGCCAAAGTTGAAGAAACAGATGCAATAGCAATAGAAAAGTCAGAGGCGACAACTCGGAACGCAGCGAGAGTGACGGCCTCAGTGTGTGAAACAAACTTACCCGCCTGCTGAGATACTACAAGTAAACATACAAATTGCTACATACATACATACATGCCACCACTGGTCGTCGTATCGTGGTCGTGTCGTTTCGTTGGCTCGACTGTCGGTCGGTCGTTTGCGCCATCGTCACCGTCGTCATCACAGTCGACAGTCAGTCAGTCAGTTGGCGAGTGGATTGGTTGGTTGGTTGGATGTTGGGTTGGTTCGCGTGCTAGGGTGGCGGGGGCAGCTGCTTGGATGAGCGAGCGCCAAAAGAGAGGAGCAGTGAGCGTGAGAGCGTGCGTGTAAAAGTTGTTTGTGTGCGACGGGCTATGCACCTTAATACAGCCGCTCACACACATATATAATACTCGCATAGATGTGTGCCTTCTTAACTGTGTGTGAGTGCGTGGCTATGGTCGTTGGTGTGAGCGCGCGCGGCGGAGGTGGTGATAAATTTTTGTTGGCACAAAGTAAAATATAACTGAAAAAAAACTTGCTCTAAACAACACTACGCGTTACTCCCCCTCCATCATCGTTCGTTTAAGTGAAGATATAGCAACAATAACTGAATATTCCAGATTAGAAAATACTACGACCATTTGCTAATATTGCCAGCAACTTGTAACTAATCGTCTGTTCTGTTAAACCGACCTGTTAAAGTAGAATTAGTAAATAGCTAAACTTATGTTTCACCACTCGACTCTCAAACGATGAAGATGATGATGATGCTGCATGTGTGTGTGTGTGTGTGTGACCGCCAGAGAGAGAAAGAGATTGTGTGTCGCGCTGAGCGGCTGTGACGTTGCCGAACGCAGCCGTAATTATTGCTCTTTAAGTGCTATTAACGCGATCCAGCAACTACACCTACAATCAGCTTGAAATCATAGACACGATAGCACTTGAATGTTTGGCGCGGTCTCTACATAATCGGATGCAAGATTGCATTTCAAGTATCGTCGATCGATAGACGATAAACGCATTAGTTAGCCCCATTGCCACATGCAAATTAGTTCTCGTTCGTGCTCATATTACATTTAAAATTAAGGTCACTCTAATCATGTTGATTGTCAAATGATGAGCGAGTCTCCACTTCCCTCTTCTTCCATACTCACTCATACAGATACACTCCAAATTACACTTTGTTAGTGATCCTTTGTGGCAAGGTCATTGCTCATATCAATGTGTTGCTAATGTTATTACTATTACTATGTGTTGCGCTTCAATTCAATCACTTAGTAATATAATTTAAAGCCGTTCAGTCGAGCCAGTGTGTTGGGCTGCGTCGTGCCATTCAGAAAGAAAGAAAAAAATTGCAGGAGTACGTTCAACCCCCTCTCCTTCCCGCCCGCTTTCTTGAGTTACCTTGCTGTTTTTGCAGCGTTGCCACCAGCAGCAAAGGCTAATGTTATCGTTTATTTGGCAGGATGGATTTAGATGGTGTTTGTAATTAATAATGCATTAAATAATTCAACGTGACCCATTTGATAATTATATCCACGTGCTTGCCTTTGGTTACTTACAAGTATCTGCTTACATAGTCTATCGTGCATTTTGTTTGATATCTGGCAACTCTGCTCTGCGCCACTGAGCGTGAATGTAGTACACGCATGTAATAAGTATGCATGTGTCTGTGAGTATTCATGTGTGTGTGTGTGTGTGAATGAGTGCTCCTATTCAAATAGAAATTGAGTGCTTTGTACTCGAAACTCAGTCAATTAGTCGCCAGAAGGCGGCGGCAGCGATGACAACGTTAAATGCAGGCGCGTCGATAAGAAAAATATTATTTTTTAACCGCGCGTCATTTTACATTCCTCTGAAATTTATTGTACAATGACCTGGTCTGAAATCGCATCAGAACCAAGGGGGAGGTAATTTTCTATTGCTCTAATTTTTTATTCTATCAAGTGCGAAACTTTTAGATAATATCCGAATATTTTTCGCCTTTGCCTTTGGCCAGTTGTTGCTGCCAATTAGAGATGCGTGCGTGACCGTGATGTGAGACGATCGTTAAAGGCGATAGTGGTAAAAATATCTGCACACGTGTTTGCGACCCGATCTGAAAATCATTATATCTTTGTGTTTGTGTTTATAGCTCTGCTATGCTTCATACATATATATTTATAAATACAAGTTTAAGAATACGTTGTGTACTTAGAAAGAAGGCCTTGATAATATAATCCAATTCCACATATGGGTGTAAATTCTGAAAGCAACAGTAATATGAGCGTTCATAGGTACAAACATGTTAGACAATAAAAAATAAAATACCATATTTATATAAAATTATATGTATGCACATATACATGTGTAAATAAATACGCACACATACACTTATCACTGATCGTGAAACTCACGAGGAATTCATAATTGCTCACGCTCATCTCTAATGCCAACAAAGTGAACGCAGTACCAATCGCGATCTCATAGTAGACAATTGTAGATAGACTAAATTACTTTTATAGAACAGCTAAAATAACTGCAATGAATTCTCCGATTTAAAACTTTAGAAAATATATACATAAATATATGTATATTTATATTTTTTAATTGGATTAACTTGTTCCTCAAACTTTAAGAAATGGGGATGCTCATGTAAAGCGGCAACTAAAGAGAGAGAGAGAAAAAAGAAAACAAGCGATCAAGCTTTAAAATCACAGAAACTCTTAATGCAAAATTAGCACATTTATTGTCCAAATTGTGCGTATTTCTTCTTGCGAGTGTGTGCGTGTGTGTTTCAGTTCCCTTTACCTAAGCATTATCAGTGATTGCGAAGGTGATAGATGTATATGTACATGTGTATACATATATATGCATATGCGTGTCTCTCTCTCTCGTGCGCTCGTGTTTGAATGTGCGTGCGCGTGTGTGTGTGTGGATTACAAAACTAAGTTATAAGCGAATTGTGTATCAATTGTTTATTATGATACCCCAGTGCGTATGCGCAACATGCTAACTGTAATTGAATGATATTTGTATTCCTTTCTCTTTCTTAACCTCTTCCGTCTGTCTTACATTTCGTTGCAGAACTTGTTGGTTATTTTCAAATCCAAATGTCAGCTCTTTCAAGCAACATGTACTATAAAAGCGGAACAGTGAAACGAAGAAAAAGAGCAAATCGCTTAAGTCCAGGACAACAGGAGGAAGAAGCAAGCTGCTAGCAACCGCTACGAAAGAGCAGCAGCAATATTTTGAGGAGAGCTGCGCAAAAAAAGAACAAAACTACAGCAACAACAATAAATACACATACACAGACACATATACTCCAAAATACCAACTGCTGCAGCTATAACGAAAACAACAAGTGTAGGAGAAAAGACATATGCCACCGTAGTTGAAGAAGACGAGCACGAAAAAGGAAAAGAAGAGGACTCTGGAGAAGACACCCGCAACTATAATTACTCTCAGTTACATAGACATAGACATACATAGGCTCTCTCGCTCGCTCGCTCGTTTACTCACAAACTGAAGCTCAATTGCGCTCAAATTAGCTCACTAAAGCGCAAAAAAAACGGTAAATGAAGTTTACATTTAATGCGTTTGCTAATCACAGCGCATTTGCGCGTGTGTATGTACATACATATATATGCATATGTATGTATGAGTGCTTTCGTGTGATTGCCTTTTCTTAAATTAAGCTATTTTGTATTTATTTGTTTATTTTTTTTTTTTGTAGCTTAATTTTTTAGATTGTTTTTCATGTATTTTCTTTATGTTTTAGGTTGATCAGAAAAGTGTATTTCGCGCAACGGCACAGTAGTGGGTGTAAACGTGGGCATTGTCAGTGGGCAGCCATGACAATCATACTCTTCCTGGTGGACACCTCGTCGTCCATGTGCCAGAAGGCGTATGTGAATGGTGTGCAAAAGACATATTTGGATATAGCCAAAGGTGCAGTCGAGACATTTCTGAAATATCGCCAACGCACACAGGATTGCCTAGGCGATCGGTATATGCTGCTCACGTTCGAGGAGCCGCCGGCAAATGTGAAAGCCGGTTGGAAGGAGAACCATGCGACATTCATGAACGAACTAAAAAATCTCCAGAGTCACGGCCTCACCTCAATGGGTGAATCGCTGCGCAACGCATTCGATTTGCTCAACTTGAATCGGATGCAATCGGGCATCGATACCTACGGCCAGGGGCGTTGCCCCTTTTATCTGGAGCCATCGGTAATTATTGTGATCACGGACGGTGGACGCTATTCGTATCGCAACGGTGTCCATCAGGAGATCATATTGCCGCTCAGCAATCAAATACCCGGCACAAAATTCACAAAAGAGCCATTCCGCTGGGATCAGCGTCTCTTCTCGCTCGTACTGCGCATGCCGGGCAACAAGATCGACGAGCGGGTCGATGGGAAGGTCCCGCACGACGACTCGCCCATTGAACGCATGTGCGAGGTAACCGGCGGTCGATCCTACCGGGTGCGCAGCCATTACGTGCTCAATCAGTGCATCGAGAGCCTGGTGCAGAAGGTGCAGCCAGGTGTTGTGCTGCAATTCGAGCCCATGCTGCCCAAGGAGTCGAACGGCAGCAATAGCAATAGTAACAGCAACACCAGCAGTGGCAACAACAACAGCAGCAGCAGCGGCAACAGCAACAGCAGCAGCAGCAACAATAACAACAGCAACAGTGGGGGCTCCAACAGCAGCAGCTCCACAGCAACAACATCCACCTCGAATGAGCCCACAGCGGACATTGTCTTTCAGCCGATCAAGAAGATGATCTACGTGCAGAAGCACATCACACAGAAGACCTTCCCCATTGGCTATTGGCCACTGCCGGAGCCCTATTGGCCCGACTCGAAGGCGATCACCTTGCCACCGCGCGACGCTCATCCCAAGCTGAAGATACTAACGCCCGCCGTAGATGAGCCACAGCTGGTGCGTAGCTTTCCCGTGGACAAGTACGAAATCGAGGGATGCCCGTTGACGCTGCAGATACTCAACAAGCGGGAGATGAACAAGTGCTGGCAGGTGATCGTTACGAATGGCATGCACGGCTTCGAGCTGCCCTTCGGGTACCTGAAGGCCTCGCCGAACTTTAGCCAGGTGCACCTGTACGTGCTGGCGTACAACTATCCGGCGCTACTGCCGCTGTTGCACGACCTCATCCACAAGTACAACATGAGTCCGCCGAACGATCTCATGTACAAGTTCAATGCCTATGTCCGATCCATACCGCCCTATTACTGCCCCTTTCTGCGCAAGGCCTTGGTCAACATCAATGTGCCGTACCAGCTGCTGCAGTTCCTGTTGCCGGAGAACGTGGACAACTATTTGTCGCCGACGATAGCGAACCAGCTGAAGCACATCAAGAACACGGCCAAGCAGGATCAGGAGAATCTCTGCCTGAAGGTCTACAAACAGCTGAAGCAACCAAAGCCGCCCTATCGCCAAGTGGAAACGGCCAAATTGTGCACGGGCGCAGCGCTACGCCGGGATCTGGTGCGGCATCCGCTGTTGCGGGATACGTTCGCCAAGCTCCATGCGGAGATTGAGCCCGTGGAGAACTATACGATTGTGGTGCCTCAGCTGACGCATCAGTCGTCCGCAAAGTCGTACCGCAATCCGTTCGATATACCCAGGCGGGATCTGGTGGATGAGATAGCGCGCATGCGCGAAACATTTATGCGGCCCACCAACATGGTGGCTAAGGACTCGGGCCACTGTCTGCCCATTGCCGAGATGGGCAACTATCAGGAGTATCTGAAGAACAAGGACAATCCGTTGCGGGAGATTGAGCCAACGAATGTACGCCAGCACATGTTCGGCAATCCGTATAAGAAGGACAAGCACATGGTCATGGTGGATGAGGCCGATCTCAGCGATGTGGCGCCCATGAAGAGCGGCAACAACTCGAACGGCGGCAACGGCGCCAACTCGCCCTCGTCCAGCGGCAACGGCGGCAACTCAAGCGGCATGGGCCCAGTCGGTGGCGGCGGCATGTCCGGCCTAATGCTGGGCGGCGGCAATGGACTGGGCGGCCCCATGGGCCCCATATCTAAGAAACTGGAGAACACGTCGCGTGGTCGCAAACGCAAAGCGGGTCCATTGCCACGCGCCTTTGAATTTCGGCGCATGTCCGTCGACTCGTTGCGCAGCGCCAGCTCTAGCCCCAGCTCGACAGGCGGCGGCTCGGCCGGTAGCAGCGTGTCGGAGCTGGACCTCGATGAGGATAGCAACAGTAGCTACGGCTCCGAGGCGTCCAACAGCAGCATCAGCAGTGCCAGCAGCAGCATCATCATGAACAGCAACAGCAGCAGCAGCCTTAGCAGCAACAACATGAGCATTGCCAGTGGCAACAGCGACTCCGGCATGTCTGTTGGCTCGCATACGCCGGAGCGCATGAGCTTTGACTTTAGCGAGGAGGAAGTCAGCGACCAGGAGACGCCACTCAACGGCTACGTGCACAACTTTATCAACGGCATCAGCGATGAAGAGCGCGCCAACGAAGCGGACAATAGCCCCAGCAGCAGCAACAGCAACAACAATAACAACAACCACAACAATAACCACAACAACAACAACAACAGCAGCAGCAGCAATAACAACAACAACAGCAGCGTAATTACCAGCAGCAATAGCACCAGCGTGATTGTTAGTCCCAGCAGCAACAACAACATCCCAGCAGCAGCAGCAGCAGCAGCTGTGCCAGATGCAATGTCGGCAACAGCTAGCAATAGCAGCTGCAACAGCAACAGCATCGCAACAATTGCAGCAGCCAGCAATGGTGTGCCTGAGCTAAGCATTAGCAGCAGCAGCAGCAGCAGCAGCCTGAATCACAGTAGCGGCAGCAGCATCAACAACGGCAGTGGCAACAGCAACAGCAGCCATCACAATGCCTGCAACAGCAGCAGCGGCGTCTTCTACTTGCCACTCAATGGCCTAACTATGCAGCATGCGGCTTATAGCAGCAATGTGGGCACGCACACGCCCATGGACAGTCCGCTGCATATGCTGGAGAGCGCGACGGGAATGCATAAAGTTGGTGGGGGCGTGGCAGCAATGCCACCGCTGCTGCTGGTGCCCAATGGGTACCCGAGTCAGCATGCGGCAATGTTGTCGCCGCCACCAGTGCCAGTGGCCACAGCAGCAACAGCGGCAACCGTGACGCCAGCAGCAGCAGCAGCAGCGGCAGCACCAACAACAGCAGCAGCGGCAGCAGCAACAACAACGGCCAACAGCAACTCAACTACGGCAATAACATCAACGACTAATCCAACAACATACTTTAGTCACAACGATATCAATGATGCCTCCGAGATCTCGCGCATATTGCAAACGTGCCACAACGGCAACAGCAGCAGCACAATCAACACCACCAGCAGCAGCAGCAGCAGCAGCAGCAGCAGCAACAACAACAACAACAATTGCAGCAGTAGCAACAACAATAGCAGCAGCATCAATAGCAACAGTAGCAATAATCATCTAGTAAATGGCTTTCGCATGGATCTGGATCCCATATCGTGGAATTGCTTTGATGCACTGAAGCGCACGCCCGGCAGCAGCAGCAGCAGCAGCAGCAGTAGTAGCAGCACAACGACGCCCAGTTGGGGCAGCTGGGGTAGCGGCTTGACCAATAGTAACAACAACAGCAGCAACAATGGCAGCAGTAACAACAGCAGCAACGGCAACAACAACAACGGCAACAACACCAATCATAATCGAGCCTACAACAACAGTAGCCCAAAGCTGGAGCTCAAAGCATCACCGACACACGTCGGCAGCAGCAACAACGCCAGCAACAACACTAGTGGCAGCAACAGCAACAGCAACAATGCCAACAGCAATTGCACCAATGACAACGGCGACATCCGCAGCTCACCGGAACTGATCCTTAGCGAGGAACAGCGGGAAGCGGCACGCAAATATAATATCGATTTGCGACTGCAGGTATTTCGTGATATACGACGACCTGGCCGGGATTATAGCCAGCTGTTGGAGCATTTGAATATGGTGAAGGGCGATCTGGAGATGAAATCTGATTTTATAGAAATGTGCATCAGTGAATCGATGCGCTTCCGGCGACACCAAATGGTCAACAGCATACAGGAGTGGTGGGAGCGCAACCAGCAACAGCTTGAGATATCAAAAAGTTAACGTTGGCTGCTCTGGAACTGAGTGTGCAATATCAGCAGCAGCAGCAACAGCAGAAGCAGAAGCAGCAGCAACAACAACAACAACAACAACAACAACTTGAAACAACATTTAATATGTCTGTGATGTCAACAACAAACAACACAAATGCTAATCCAGCCCTCAACTGAACAACAGTGTTAGTTATTGAGCTATATATGTATATACATATGTATATATATATGTATATATATATAAATGTATATGTATGTATGTATGTATATACATATAGAGTGAATGGAATATATGTTCGAGAATCCTACGATTTCATTGCATTCGCAACAGCTCGCTTGGCCAAAACCAGTAATCTATGTATGTATGTATATATAGATATACATATATATATATATATATATATATCTACATATGTATAATATTTAATGTCAATTTCTACATTTCTAGTGCAAGCAACAAAAACACACACGCAACACACACATACACATACACAACACACATACACACATAATTGTATATAGCGAAATTGTCGTGAATGTTTTTCTGTGTCGTGGGGTTTATATTACTATATATATATATATATGAATTGTATTTTTTTCTGTTAGGGATTGTATAGGGCTGTATTTATATAGTTATTAAGCATAAAAATCAGCTAATATTTAAGCATAAAACACTTTAGCTTTAGTTATATTACGTGTAAAATTAAAAGAAAAGCAAGATGAAAAGGAAATATATATATAATTAAAAATAAATATGTAGTATACAGCAAAAAGTAAAAACAATTTGTAGCTTATAGTTTATATACTTAACTATCGATTTAGTCGATTTAGTTTATAGCCTAATAACTGTATTAGTCACGTAAGCTAAAAAGATAACAGATCGTAATGCCGTAATAATCGACAATGGAAAAATCAAAAACAAAAATGTTTAAAAGAAAATTACAAAACTTAAATACATAAATATATATATATAATATATACAAATATATATATATTTATAACACATACGCGCTAGGCTTAAGCATAAAACAAAATCACATTTATTGTTTATTATAATTGATTAAAAAAAAAAAAAAAAAAAAAAAAACAAGATGATAATTTTTTATTGTAATACCGCGTTCAACTTTTAATCCTATTTATTAAGTCAGTTATTATTATTATTATTTTTTTTTTTGTTAATGAGCTAAAAGTCTATTTGTACGTCATTTAATTCTTAAATTATTATTATGATTATAAATAATACTTGAGCTGTTTTTAAAATTTTTTTTAAAGTGTATTGTTGTCTTTAGCAAAAATTATCTAAACTATTTATCTAAGCCACTGATCTAATTATCTCTATATACATATATCATAAGCAAAAAGTTTTTCAAAACTTGTTTTTAACACTTGGCTTAAGTTTGATTTTAGGTTTTAGCTTTTATGCAGAAATTGCAGCGTTAATACACCCACATACACACACATATATATATATATATATATATTTATATATATACATATATATATGTATATATATATACATTTATATACACACATACAAGCATTACATACATTTAACATATACATATAAACAAATTGAGAAAATGAAGCAACAAAATGTTTTTTTTTGCTTTTTTTTTTTTAACCAAACTAATTTTTTTCGATATATTTCTATCGTTCGTCGTGTTCGTTGGCGAAACCTGAGATTTACCGTTATAGCGTATGTCGTTTGTCATGCTTGTGTCTCGTTTATTTTCAATTTACATACATACTTAAACTTCAAACGTATTGGTAAAAACGTCAACACAACAAAAACAAAAGGCAACTCAAAATTTTTCTACAAATATAAGAAAAAACAATCGCAAAATAATAATACTTACAATTATAAAATCTGGACAATTCTTGCATTTGATCTTAATTTCGTTATATGTACATATGTATTTTAATTTTGATTGAGACACACACACACACAGTCCCGGACTCACTACGGCTGCCCGCTCTGTCTAGTCAGCGGAGCTCATGTATGATATGAATGTGCCCCTGTGCCGTCCCTTACAGCTCTTTCTCCCCTTTCCGTCACCACTTAATGTTTTCACATGCAATTTGATCACTGGCTTCCTTATTTTTTAGCTATACATATTTATTACCGGCTCTTCTGACAATATGTGATACTAATGCAAATTAACCTTAAAAAGTATTTCGGGTCGTAGTTTTACAGTCTGTTTATTAGCCAATAGGTTTGTTAGTTGCCGTGTTTAATTAATTTGTAAATTAAAATTTGAATATTTGCGGTAATTTTCGTATGAAATTTAAAAACACAAGCAGTACTATCGCTTAAATACAAACGCATTAATAATATGCAGAATTTGTGTGCTTCAGTAAAGTTTGCTGCAGTTTCTGCTATTTTCACTATTCGAAATGTTAAATGACATTTTCAAAAAAATCGACACTAGATTTATTTATCAACAATCGTTAACAAGAACCAGCTGATTGTAATCGATTATTAGTTCATCGTTATTAATAAGCTATCGAACATCTATAAGGTATTGTTTCCCAGTCGTTCTACCAGTTTTATGTTAGAATAAATCAAATGTGATCTTAATAAATAGTGGCATCATTATAATAAGCTATATTATTAAACATTTTTGTGTTTGGAATGCTCGACTTGTGGTGAGCGTTGCCATTTGGGTGCAAGCCGCCTGCTGTTCAGTTCGATAATGAACCGGTCACGAGGAGTCAGCTCATTTGTACCGTTCGTTCATCGTGCAGTCACCTAATGGACAAACCCAACACTAGCGCCTGACAGTTGTTGGGCGAGTGGCAACGGCAAAGGCAAAGGCGAAAGAGGCGAAAGCAAAAGTGAATTAAGGAAAGCAGAGGCAATATGCAAAATTAATGTGCGCTACGCACGTTGTTTGCTGTTAACTGTTTAATAGCAATGCAAACTATAAACAATTGCAATTGCAATTGCTAGCCCATAAGACACCTCGCACACACACATCTAATTCACTTAACAAATCACGGTGTGTGATACCGATTTCTGTTGCAGTTGCAAGCTACTACGATTTACCGATTTCCGTGTTATTTATTATTTCTGTTTTCCTTATTTTTTTTTTTTTTTTTTTTTTTTTGAGTGTATGATTTGCGGAAAGTAAAAGTGGCTGCCACAGCGGCCTGCCGTTGCCTGCATGTGTATTTGTGTTTGTGTCTATTATATTCATGTTCGTTCGGTTGCGATTGTGTGTGTGTGCGCGCGCGAATGTTTGTGTGTAAAAAGAAGTTGCAAAAATACAAAAGTTACGCAAAAACATAGCAAAATTGTGTAAAATAACAACAACCACAACGACAACAACCAAACCTGCCGCCTGCCAGTGTGCGTCTGTGTGTGTGCTTGGGTCTGCGTGCGTCCGTGCGTGTGTGGGTGGGTGTGTGAGCGTGCGTGCGTGTGTGTCCGTGTCTCGCCTGTGCTCTGCTTGGAGCGCAGCGTACCGGCTGCACAGAAATGAGCGAAAACAACGGCACCAGCGGCACCACCATCACAGCCGCCAATGGACCGCGCGTCGTCACCATCTACAAGACGGAAACTGGCTTCGGTTTCAACGTGCGCGGACAAGTGTCCGAGGGCGGCCAATTGCGTTCAATCAATGGCGAGCTGTATGCTCCGCTACAGCACGTCAGCGCTGTGTTGGAGAACGGAGCCGCCGAGAAGGCGGGCATCAAGAAAGGCGATCGCATACTCGAGGTGTAAGTATATGTATATCGCTCTTAACGAGAACAATAAAAGAATAACATAATATAATAATAAACGAGGAATAGCGAAACTTCAAGGAAGCTTATTGTTTGACCTGTTTGTTCGCGCCCCGCCCCGCACTGCTGCTCTGGCGTGAGTGAGAGTGAGCGAGCGACCCACCCACAAAACGTCTCCACTCGAAATGGAAAAGAAACTTAAAACTGCCGCTTGGAAGTCCTGGAATCAATAAACACTGTTCACTGTGTGTGTTTCCGTGAGAAAGAGAGGGCTGTTACTGAAATTCGCCATCATATCTGGCAACCGTTTGTTGCTGCTTTTTCTTTAGCTTCTGTCCTATTGTTGTTGTTATGGCGTAATATTTATACCATTGTTTGGCCACACTTACATGCAAACATTCACACTTGCGCGCACCTACACAAAGACACACATATGTATACATATGTATATACGTACATATCTATGTACACATACATGAGCGCACAGAGCCAGCTAATTAAAATGCTGCCCTCGCTCCCTCTGCCGCTCCGCATGCATTGCTGCTCTCTGTCACTCCACTCAGACGCTCATTTATATGCTCTCTCAGTTTTTTCTTGTTCGTTTCTCTTGTATTGTTTTTTTTTTTTTTTTTATTTCTTTTTGTTTCTTTTGCAGTCTGTCCTTTGCTTAGCTTTTTGTTTTGCATCTTTGACATTTTGTGTTATCGTCGCTCAGCCAAATGCTATCAATGAATGCATGCTGCATATAATTGAGTTTTGTGGTGGTCGCCCGTGTTGTGATAACCTTTTCAGCCCCATGCCCCACTGACACTCTCTCTCGCTCTCGCTGTCGCTCTCTCTGTCTCTATGACAGCTGCGGAAACCTGCGCACAAATTCAATTAATAAATTTAGCTATTTTGTTGCGCGGCGGATAACAACTTAATTATCGTTGGCATCGCACACCCGCAGCTCCCACAGTCAGCCCACAATTCACCCACTGCACATAACTGTGTATGCCACGCCTCGCGCGCTTCTCGCCCTTCGCCCCGTGAAAGCACACGTCACAAATTGGCAAATGTTTATTTTTCATAAAGAGTTTTTTTTTTTTTTTTTTTTTTTTTTTGTACGAATTTTCGCACTTTTTGCTGGCAGCACGGTTTTGCTGTCGTTGTTATTGTTGTTGTAGTTGCTGGGTGGCCCATTATTTGATTATGTATGTATGTATGTACTGCAGCAAGAACAACAATTACTGTTATGATTTGCTCGCACGTGTGCAAACAAAGCAACAGTAATCAGAGCTTCACAAACATTCAAATAATCATTTTTATACCCTGAACCCATTAAAAATGGGAAATCAGGGTATAATGGTTTTGTGAAAAGTATGTAACAGGCAGAAGGAGGCGTGGCAGACCCCATAAAGTATATACATATATTCTTGATCAAGGCGTTGAGCTGAGTCGATATAGCCCTGTCCGTCTGTCCGTCCGTAAGAGCAAAAAGATCTCAGAAGTTATAAGAGCTAGAGAGCTGAAATTTGGCATGCATACTCGTGTATACCATAGGCAGTACAAGTATATCTTCTTTTTTCGATAACTCATTCGATATCTTTTTGATCGAGGATAATCGATAAATTGACTACGTTTTTTCAGCCTTATTTGAACACTATTAAACCTGGAGACTTCAGATTTACTGTGTATATACATTTGATGGATAAACACACTTTGTAATTTACATATTTTGGATACCACGCCCCCTTCGCCCTCAATTTGTAAAAAACGTATATCAAGTTCTAGATACTTGTGCTTTGGAAAATGATTACAAACGAAATTATTCAACAAATAAAAATGTGCATGTGTATGTGTGTGTGCTTAAAGGAACTGCCGAATGATTGGACCATCAGCATGGAGGGTTCAGGGTATCTCCTAGTCGAGCAGCCTCGACTAGAGCCTTCTTACTTGTTTTTTTTTTTTTTTACTTTTGTTTTGTTTTACTTTCGTTACGCGTTTTATATTACTCTTATTAGTTAAGAGCACGGCGTTTAGCGGTTCATTTGAAATTTTTTTCTTTGCATTTTTTTTTAAACTTTAGCTATAAATAATTAGTCTGTTTCACTAAACTGTTGTTAATATTAATGATTCACAAATTTTATTGCTATTATTATCACTACTCGCTTTTGGAAATGAATTCGTTTGTGAACCAGTTGAACTACTTTTTCTATTAATACGGAACTTAAATGGCAAACATCTTATTAAAGTTCATATTTAGATTATCTATTTGAGATCATATTTTCCAGGCAGATTGTGAAATTTGGCACTCCCCCGGCTTAGACAGAAATACTATATTAAAGATTTATTTATTTTGTTCATTCTTACTCATTATTCCTCATTTTGTTTACGTATTATTACTATTTATATATATGTACATATATGGGGCTATTTCTGACACATGTTTGTTTACACTTTGATAATAGTTTGCATTGATATGCAAGTTCATATATGTATGTATGTTTCTATATAGTCATTTTGTATTCGTTTATTTTGTGCGATTATAAATGAGTCGACTTTTAAGCTGTGCCTTGATAATGCAAAGCCAGCTTATCTGAGAATTTTTTGTATATACATATGTATTCTATAATTTTTGTATGTACATATGTACATATACATACATATACATATTGTATGTATCGAATGTTTATTTGCCTTTTGTTTTGTTTGCAATGTAATTTGATTCTCTTCCGTTCTCATGAATTTAGTTCATTGTGTCCGATAAACATATGTACATATACATATGTATATACAATATATGTATGTATACTTATTTTAGCAACAGTGTTTAAGATCAATATTATTGCAAACCATTTGTTAGTGTCATGAATTTGGTATATCTGTATTGATTTTCCTCCGATTATATATCCGCTCTGTTTATAGTAGTTGGGCCCTTTGAGCAAGTAATATGTTTATAATGATATATTCGATTAATTAATAACATGTTTATATATAAATATGAATATATCTCGATTAAATATTTCATTTATTTATTAATTTCTTAATGGTCAATAAAATGAATATATCTATTATATTTTTTACATATTTTACTTATTTATTAATTACATATTTCATATTTGGTTTGGAGTTACATTAAAAGAACATTGACATGCATAAAAGGATTTGTTTAGTTCGTGATATTATGCCGTTTGCAGTTGCGCTTGCCCAGCCCAATTTTCGTCCAGCCCTGTTTTTTGAGTGTCTCTCATACACGTACTTCTTTGCCATTAACTCTCACTCTCGCTCCATCTCTCTTGCTCTTTCACTCTCTTTTTCGTCAGCTCTGGCTTTGAGGGGCGTTTTTTGTTGTTTTTTGTTTTTGGGTTTTCTGTTGCCGGTTGGCAACCGTTAATGCCGCCACTTCGCTCCCTCCACATCCGCTGGTTGTCGTGCTTATCAACATTACAGTTTTATTTCAGGGCGCTGCACAGGGATAAGGTCTGGGGTGTATTCATATGTACATACATATGTATGTTTGTCTGTGTGTGAAATGTCTCTCTCTCTTTCATTGTTTATTCATCAGAAAAAATGCTTTGCAATAATTTGTTGCTAATTACTCATAGATTGGGCCACAGATGCCCTAGCAGGCGTTGCACGCCCCTTATAACGCCCACCGCTTGCTGCTGCTGCTCCGGCTCCTGTTCCTGGTTTTGCTTTTGCGGCTGCTGCCACTTGGTGGGCACGCTGTTGCAGAGGGTGCCATTGCAGCGCACACAATAGGGATCGTTAGCGGTGCACTCGGGCACTTCGCCGGCACAGCCACGCACCGTATAGACCAATTGGAGCCGGCTGAGGACGGTGCTCACGCACAGCTCGGCTGGGCTGCTGCAGTTGCTCAGCGCCATGGCACTCGGCAGCTGCATGGCAGCGCAGTCGTCGCCGTGCTCCAGCGAATTGCACCGATAGCAGCTGCGCACCGACCAACGGTTGCAGCCGTCGCTGTTGCGGCAGAGCTGGCAAGCCTCGCCGCTGCCGGGCACGAAGTCAGCATCCGCGCAGCCGCGACGCAGCAGCGTATCTGTGGAAACGAATGGGAATAAGAACAAGAATTGCTGAACATAAGAAACAAGAAACAATCTGGAAAGAATCATAACTGTTATATGCAAATGCGTTAAGTTGGCTGCGCGTGACTAATCCGTGTGTGTGTGTGTGTGTGAGCTTCAGGGCTGCAAGCACTTAATAAACAGTTCCTGGTGTAAATGTTGCGAAATAGTTCGCAGTTTCTCTTTATTTTGGCAAAATAGAAACTATCAATATAAATTCATTATTTCAGCTGGTCAAATATAATTGTAAATTCAATATTCAAAAATTCAGAGAACCCATGAAAGTCATTTATCAAAATACATAATTATTTTACATAGTGGCTCATGCGTGGAAGTTAAAATGAATAGATACATACATTATTGTATAGTTCTCGCTTTGGTTCAAAATTGTTGAATGAGCTTATTTTTGGAACTCATATATGTATTTACTTAAGTAGAGAGAGTAATTCAAAGGGAGAGAGAGTTCGTTCATAACTGAAACTGGACAAATGAGTGAATTAATTATTGACGCAGCGCCTGTCTCACCCTAGCCTGGCTTAAAATTTGAACTAGCTCATATTAACGCAGCGCCTGACTCACCCTAACCTTGCTCGCACGAGTAACAGGCCGTGGTGCCCGGAGCGCACTGTTCGCTCTTCAGAGCATGACCGCTGCGGCAATTGGGATCGCTGGTGGAGTTGCAGGTGGCGCAGGCAATGTCCTGGCATTGGGCGTTGCAATTGTCGCCATAGCATTCCTGCAGCTGGCCGGTGGGGAAGAAGCCCATGGTGGTGGAGCAGCCGCGCTGCAGCACCTCCGTTTGTTTATTGTGGTGCGTGAAGCAGCGCTCCCGATGGCCGTACATCACCTTGTTGACGCACTGCGTCACAGTGGCATTGGACAGCGCACACTGGCTCGGCTGCTCGGGCAGCTGCTCGCGCTGGCAGTCCGGATTGCCCGCCAACCGATTCGACGTGCACTGCAGGCAGTGGCTCTCGCTGACCGTTAGCTCCGCATTGCAGCCGTTGTAGTTGCACTTGAGGCAGACGTGGGGGCAGCCCGGGGGCAGATTGGTGTGCTCGCAGCCCCGCTGCGTGTTGCTCAGGTGCAAGATGTTGGTGTAGCAGCGATCCTTCTCGTTGTAGACCGGGCAAGGCAGCAGCAGCTCGGGCCGTGTGCTCACATCGATGCAGGCGGCCCCGCTGCACTGGTAGCAGCGCAGCCGATCCACCGGAAAGACGTGCCGATTGCAGAGGCTCGTGTTGCAGCGATCGCAGGGCTCGGCGCAGTAGCCATTCGGATAGAGGCGACGCAGACAGCCCCGGCGCGTCAGTCCCGCCGTAATGGAGGTCACACACTCATCGTTCGACTGGCTGCACTCCTCCACCTCCAGCTGCTGGCCCGGCCGAGTTGCGCACTCAGCATCCTCGGCCGAGTCGCAGGCGTAGCATTCCAGGCCAACGGCAGCCAGGAGCAACTGCATCACGGCCAGAATCCAAAACAAGCGCCTTGAGCTTCGCATCGTCTCGCAGCTGTTGCCACTTTTCGACTGTCCAACAAAGAAATCCAAAACGATTTGGGCTTAGCCACAATTCCAGATTAGATTAGCTTGATGTCTATCATCAAGTGGTTTGTCCAAAATGCTCCCAGTCTTTTCATTGTTCCATTGTTTGATTTAATTTCATATACTATATAAATAATATATATATTTTATCTGTCCGATCGCACCGATATTGTCATTTGTCCATAATAAAACAGTTCGATATGTTTCCTAGACTCTAGTATCCCCTACAAAGACTTCATTTGCTCGGATTGAAATAGTTTTCTCAATTTAGGCATCGGTGTAGACCCGTATTGCTATATAATAATAATCGTATATTGTATTTGCCTTTATTACACAGTTCCCGTTTTATCGATCGGCGATTCGTAAATATGCTTTGAGCTCAATAGACTTAAAATAATATGTTTATATATTTACAATTTTGTTCTGTAACTTTTTACATTGCTTCTAATAGAGTTTAAATCAAATTGCTATCTTTTGGAATCTCGGGTTTCCGTTTATAAATTATTATGAATTTTCCTTTAGTCGGTTAGTAGACTAAAGAGGTTCTATTGGAGTATTTAATTATTATTATTATTTGCTTCTCCACTACTCTCGTGACTAAGACCGAATTCTTATGGATCGGTACAGCATCCCTGTTTTCTGTATACAAATAACTGTGAATGTGCCTTTACTTGGATACTCGGTCTTACATGATCTCTTTGATTTCCTTAATATTTTTCAATGTGATTCGAACCAAGTTTAGCCACAGATCATATATATGTAAATAACTATGATGCGCTCTTCATAAATTGCTAGCCTTAATGTGACCTACTATTATATTTAATGTAGTTTTACTTATTACAAATTCCTTTCAAATTTGATTAAAACCTTCTCTCTGTATAATAATAGGCATACAGAGAGAAGGTTTTAATCAAATTTGGAATGTGAATTAAATAGGTCTCTGGATTTAAGATATTAAAATATTGAATTTAGTATAGTATCTAAATCTGGGTTCCTAGATTTAAGATATAGTATTAATTATAGTATTTCTTTTGAATCAATTTCAATCAATATCTAAATATTTGCTGATATTTCGTTCGTATACCCTGAACCCATTGTTATGATTTTAATGGATGTTTGCATTAACGTCAACGTCATACATATATCTAAAATATATACTCTGTATGAATAAAGTTAGTCAACCACAAAACGCAAACAGCAAACAGTAATCGCCTAATGGAAGTCGAGTGTTATAAGCTCTAGCTATCAATAATTTGGTATGCGGCGGCTCAGGCAAAACATTCAATGGATCTAGGCTAAATCATGAAACTATTTCAGGAAAAAGGAATATTTATTGCTGAGATGCATTTGCCATGAATCGAAAATGTGCGAAGCGAACAACTGTGTGTGACTATGTGAATGTGTGCGTGTGTGAGTATATAAATGTGTGTGTGCATGTGTGTGTGTGTGTGTTTATGTGCTTGTTACATTTAAGATATTTTGCTAAGCTTTTTGGGCTTTTGCTTCTGTTGCACTTGCAATTTGGAATCGCACACGGTCGGGGCATGGCAATCAATGGGGATTATGAACTATTTTCATTTCGTGTTGTTCGACGTGAGGCTCGTTAAAACATTTACGACAACAATGCCATCCATTCACCCACCCACCCCATCTTACCCACTCACAAACAACAACCAAATAAAGAACGTTAAACATGAAAAAAAAAACATACATAAATTCAATAAGCTTAGGGTTGAACTTTAGTTAGTTGTTTTCCGTGCTACAGGCGAGGGTATTTTTGTGCTCATGAGCATGGGGTATATTGAATAAATCGCATATCATCAGGAGAACATAGGAAAAATGAGCGAATTTTCGAAACTCTTTCAAATTGTTAAAGCCAAAAACAAATCTTAGTCAGTCATATAAGGCTTCATTTTGCCATTATAAATAAAAATATAAAAAAGCAGCATTTTCATTATCAGACTACTATGGGATAGTTTCCTATATCGTATTAAGTATTCGAGATACGATATAGAGAGGGGATAGTTTCAAATATCGTATCAACTATTCGAGATACGATATAGGAAACTATCCCCTCCGCTTATCTTCTTTAATAATTTTCACAACTTCAAAATCTAAAGTCTTCAAGATTGATACATTACTGTACCTTATTCCTTTAGCGATAGGAATCGATACGTTCATTTATCTAATCTAAAGATCAGAAAAGCTAGAGATAATACATATGCGTATATACAAGTCATTGTATTGTGATCTATGATCTATGTTGACTTGGTCAGAAATTTTTTTGATTTTGGATATAATTTCACTTGACTTCAAGTAACATAATATTAAGCTTTAGTATAGCCTATGTTTGAATATCCAAAACATCCTATTGTTGAGTGCATAGCAGGAAATTATTAAATATAAATGAACAAAGGAATATTAGGTTAGGGTATGTCGTCAGTCTGTCACTCGCCGTTAGATCTTTCGAATCGCATTATAACGCATCTTCTAAACCATAAATAGTACAACTTTTATATACTTTGGTGTACGCTCAGGGGTTGTGACTGTTTAAGACAGCTTAATTTATTTAGCTCTTCTCTTTCGGTGCGTTCTACCTCTCTTCTTTACTGACTCTCTAGTAATTTACAAACAATTGCTAGAGCTTAATGAACTTAAGAGCTTAATGTACTTAGAATTATTATTTTAGGCGTGAATAACTTGATTTTTCCAAACAAAAATTGAACGGGTGTACTGATATGATGAATATATCTACGTGGCAAATAGAGTGAAATGGTATCTTCTATAATTTTAGGGTTAGAGAGTTAAAATTTGGCACCGTATATTGATTATATACCCACGCCCATTGTGGGCTTGACGATTCGAATCTGAGTAATCTGAATAATAAGTAATAATAATAAATCCCTAATTATACAAACCCCATACAATTTTTGGAGCCCTTTAGGTGCTATTGACTTTAAATTCCATTTGATTCTATTCAAATACATTGTGCGTTGTATATATTCTATATATACGACTAAGAGTATTCATACGTCGAGTAAATGTTGTTTTTTTTTTGCGTTTTTTGTTTGAATTTATTTAATGCTACCCCAAATTCGTGTTTTTGTGGTTATGTGTTCCATGTTCTGTTGTTATTCCCATGTTCAAATTGTTGTTGTTGTTGTTGTTTGCTCGGGTGGCATATGCCCCAAGAATAATCAATAGATTTGCGTCACTGGATTGGCTTTGGCAGAGGTAGATGAAAGTGCTTGGTGGTTGGACCCGCCGGCCCTTGGACTAAGCTGATGAGTTTTGTGGTTTCCGGGGCTTGGACTCACATTTACATTTAGATTTAGGTAAAAGCTTCGAATTTCCGGTTCTTTTTTTTTGCTTAAAATTAGTCGACAAACAGGTGACAAAAAAAAAAGAAACAAAAGAGGCAGCAAAAATAGCAATATTTCCGTAATGAAGTAAATAATAAAACAAGTAAGAAGACTCTAGTCGAGACTGCTCGACCCTGAACCCACCATGCTGATGGTCCAATCATTCTGCAGTTCTTCTAAGCACACACACATACACATGCATCCACCTGCCCACGCTCTGCTAACTGCGCAGTAAGCAGCGACTGCGCTTCGTTTGTAGACATACAATCTTAATGAAACTTTCAGAACGTAATCATAATGTGTAAATTTGTGTACATTCCAAAGCACAAGTCTCTAGTACTTGATATACGTTTTTTACAAATTGTGGGCGAAGGGGGCGTGGTATCCAAAATCTGTAAATTACAAAATGTGTGTGCCCATCAAATGTATATACACAGTAAATCTGAAGTCTCCAGGTTTAAAAGTGTTTAAATAAGGCTGAAAAAACCTAGTCAATTTATCGATTATCCTCGATAAAAAATATATCGAATGAGTTATCGAAAAAATATGATAAACTCGTACTGCGTATGGTATACACGAGTATGCATACAAAATTTCAGCTCTCTAGCTCTTATAACTTCTGAGATCGACGCACTCATACGGACGGACGGACAGACGGACAGGGCTAAATCGACTCAGCTCATCGTCCTGATCAAGAATATATATACTTTATGGGGTCTGCCACGCCTCCTTCTGCCTGTTACATACTTTACACAAAACCATTATACCCTGATTTCCCATTTTCAATGGGTTCAGGGTATAAAAAATATATTCAGTGAAAGCGAGGGAGATATGAAGATTTTGTACGATGATTATATTTAACGAAAAGAGTATTCCCTATACTTTTATATATGTAAAAGACAAGAGTTAAAAATTTCCATTAAATAGTATTTGACTATATGATATAGAATATGTATATGCATATTATATATCTAAGTCAGATCTAGTATATATATTAACGGATTCTACTGTACGATGCACAAGACACAATACCTTTTCAGCCTAATTTAATAGATATTTATTTGATTTATCATATATTTTAGAAATACTTCTTTAAAGTTTGTATGCTATGAATATTCATAAAAAAGTCGTGCAAGACATGCAATTTAAGGAATTAATCTTATATTTAACTTTCAAGGGATATATATGTATTTACCGAAACCCTTTAAAAAATCTCGTTAATCTTAAGATTTTTCCAATATGCATATACACTTATCTCATTCACTATAAATGTTGTTTACCAACGCCAATTGAGCGTTTGATGGGACATTGTTCGAGTACATCAATTTGATTGACGTTAATTTTATGCTCAGTTTATTTAATTTGCTTGTGTTGCTGTGTGAGCTCAATTGATTAACTAGTAAATCGTAGATCTTTGATAACAGACAATTTAATATAGTCAGAGTTTGCTCAATCCTTAACTGCAGGTATTTCTGAAAAATATGTTTTTGTTTTTATACCCTGAACCCATTGAAAATGGGAAATCAGGGTATAATGGTTTTGTTGAAATGTATGTAACAGGCAGAAGGAGGCGTGGCAGACCCCACAAAGTATATATATTCTTGATCAGGGCGACGAGCTAAGTCGATTGAGCCCTGTCCGTCTGGCCGTCTGGCCGTCTGTCCGTATGTTTGAACGCGTCGATTTCCGAAGATATAAGAGCTAGAGACTTGAATTTTTTTTTTAAATGACCGTATATACAGCGCGGATGTCGAGTTTATCACTAAAAATCGATAAATCATCCCGTTATGTTTTTTTCGAATAAAAACATTCAAGTTCAAATCAGGCGCCAGTATAGCCAATTGTGAATGATATTTCATTTTTTTTTAAATTGTCACATATTCAATGGAATATGTAGATCATATGCTGAAAGTTTCATTAAATTCCGTTAGTTCTATCAATTTTTTGAAAATCATCAAATGTTTGGCCAATTAACAAACGCACGTGAAACAGTCACAGCAGTCTTCCTATACGTGTGCACACACACATTAAAATAAACAATTAGTTTAGTTTCGATTTGCTAGATGGCGCTGCAGCAGTGAATGTATTGCTGTTTTGCCATTAGTCTGTCAACAAGTGAAGTGGAGTTGTGGAATGCAGCGTGTCGCACGATCGAGAAGTCTCGGGTTCGAATCCCAGAGCGGGCGCAATTTATGTCAACTTTTTAAATTGTTTTAAAATATTCAAGTATTTAATTAAATGAGTCTTCTATTTCTCTTATATTTTTAAATACATTTAAATTGAAAATTTAACCAAACTAAATGTACATTTTTATTAGTTTGGCTCAGGGTAGTATCTAGTCGAGCACTCTCGACTAGAGTTTCCTTACTTGTTTTCAGTCGAATCATTGTGTTTATTCTTAGTTTTATTCACTTCATTTTTATTCTTGTTTGTAAATCACCTTAGAATTTTGTGCAATCATCTAAACTAAATCGGATAGAGATGCATAAAATTGGTTATTGATTGTGTTGCGAAAAACTATTTTGTGTGTGTAAAAAACTTTAACGGGAATGAATATTGTATGAATATACTTTTACTTTCTCTTTCTCTCTCTCTCTCTCTCTTTCTGTCTCTGACTCTCTCCTTTTCTCTTCCCCTCTCGCACACTATATTGTAACTTTGATTTTTAATTACACAAACGCTCAAACAACTTTTAACTGTTCAAAAGTTGTATCTTTTTGCCAAGAAATATTTGTTAGTAAATTGGAAGCAAGTACTAGAAGGATTGTTTCTTGTGCAAATTCCAAATTTCTAAAGAGGAGGAAGAAGAAAAAGAAGTGAGAAAAAGAGAGTACAACAGAATAAATCAAATACTGACGCAATAAATCAGCTATAAAACAATTTGTAATATAACAAGTAAGAACATTGCAGTCGGGCGTTACCGACTGCGGAATACTCATTCACATCCCATCATCAATTCAGTAGCCAAGTTTAGTTGTAATACTGTGGAAAATGCTGTTTTTTGCGGTTTTCCACGCCCCTACTGGGCATAGGTACCTCATTTTTGGCCAGTTTTTAGAACGAGCTAACGGTTACTTAATTGCAAAATGCTTACGCTCCAAAAATGTTAAAATTACAGGGTATTTTTCGATATGCCGCGCTCCTAAATAGGGGCGGACGGACAGCAAGACGGAGGTAGAGGTAGAGGTAGAGGTAGAGGTAGAGGTAGAGGTAGAGGTAGAGGTAGAGGTAGAGGTAGAGGTAGAGGTAGAGGTAGAGGTAGAGGTAGAGGTAGAGGTAGAGGTAGAGGTAGAGCTAGAGGTAGAGGTAGAGCTAGAGCCAGAGCTAGAGGTAGAGGTAGAGACAATTAAGAAATATATAAGTTTAATTTGCATATATCCTAATTCATCTGTTTTTATTAGCGCACTTTATGTAATGAAGATATGTATTTGAAGACTAACCCGATTCCGATTCTAGATTCAGCCCTGTTCTCTTCTTAATGAAAACTCTGGTTTGGAGAGAGCTCTTATAAGTATTTGCATGCATGTTTAGCACCGCAGCGCCATCTACAGTTTGCGAAAGTTTCGTCATTGTTTCAACATGTTCACGTTGCCCTGTCAAATAAATACATATATTCTAGTTGTTAGCTGCCGAAACTGGTTTCGTTTATGGTCACATCTCTCTTCCAATCTCAAACTCTGCTGATCTCCTGCAGACTTTCATCTTCCATTAAACAAGTCCAACTTGGCTATGTGGGTTACGTGACATAACTAGCCATAGACCAACTAACTAACTGTCAAAGTTAACAGTGGCACGCGTCATTGTCAAAGATACAGTGGCTTAAAATTTAACAGCCATTAAATTGTAAATTTACAATTTATTATGAATTATTATATTATTATAAATCTTATAACTAATTTCCTAACTGAAAACTTTTCTAGACCTTAGCAATTTAACATAAGTTTCAATATTATTTTGACATTCATTTCAGAAGAGAAACTGAGAATAGTACAAGTTTTTATCGGCTTAAGTTGAACTCTAATTGCCATGGATTTAAACTAATTTGCAGAGTATCTGACCAGTCGAGCATCGAGCATAGAGGGGAACTCTTTAGAGGCAGAGTGTAGTTTGACTGCTTGCTTGAAATTATATTACAGGGTATCTAACTACATAATTGCACATTGAGCACTATACCACTAGAAACAGTCCTTGGCAATTGTTTAAGAAAGTGGAGCTTAGCTTAGGCTGCTTATCAACTTAACAGCGACTCTTAACAAGAGCTCTGATCAAATCTAATGAGTATCTAAGTGGTCGTGTCTTCAACAGAGCTGTGACACTTGCTCGAGAGCTGTGAGAACTAGTGAGAAATACAGGGTATCTAGTTAGTTTGCCATACGGCAGGCGCATGTCTGCATGTGTGTGTGTGTATGATAGGTATGCTTCAATGTGAGTCATGTCATATTGTTGCTATTTTTGTTGTTATTGGTATTGTTGTCCCTGTGCGTCAGCAGCGGCACGAAAAGCAATGATATCTTCGATTTATTTATGTATTTGTGCTGCAGTGGCAAAAGTCAAACCGGAAAGACGCACACACACACACACACACTTATGCACACAGAACAACAACAATGTCTAAGAAGTGTCGCCTGCTCGTGTCCAAAGGTGGCCAAAAGGAAGCCAACAACAAGCGACAGCGCGGCAAACGCAATTTCCAATTGAATTGGCTAAAAGCAAAAACTTGATCGAATCTAATAAAAGTGAACTGCAGCCTAAGCTGTACAAAATGTGTATGAGTATACATATGTATATATATACATACATACATATATGTACATATAATAAACACATATAAATCGATGTATATTATACAATGTAATCTAATGTAATGCCATTGCAAGCAAGTGTTAATAAATTGAATTTATTGCAATGCATTTGCCTATTTAGTTTTCTGATTGCATATGCAAATGCGGGGTATATTGGTTATCTGCAAATGTACATATATAACGAGCAGAGGACGAGGGTTTGCGTTGCAACTAAAAACGAGGCAGCATTAGTTTCTTGTTTAAGCTGGGTATCTTGCAGTCGTTCACTCTCACTCAAGTGCACGTGCAACTGTAACTTGTTTTATTTCTCTACTTTTGCTTCGTTAACAATGACAAATTCGCCGGCGCTTGTTTCGTGGGCACTTGTGACGTCACAGTGTCAGCTTTTGGCGTTGCCAGACTGAAGCAGAAATGAGCAAAGAGTTCACTCGCAGAGTTCGCAGGTTGAATCATTACCAAATGAATCAGTTTTTAAAAATAAATTTTGAATGTTTAGCGTTTATTCTTAATTATTTAAACCATTCTTGCATGCGTTGGGCCTGTGTTAATTGTAGCGATATCGTCATTCCATTCGGTGTTTGGCAGCGAATGTAATTAAGCACTTGTAGGACTCATTGGACAATCGTTGGATTCAATGTAAAATCAATTGGCATAATAAACAAATATTTAATAGAACTGTCCAAGCATACAAATGGGAATTATTATTAGCTATATGTAAATTGAGTTTATTTCTTGAAAATTGAATTAATGACGCTGCTCTTTGTGATTCTCTATTGCCCCGGCAAATGCTCTCTATTATTATCAATTTAAGTGTACATTATAGTTCTGTGCGTCTTTCAGTCTTTGTGTTCTGTCTCGCTCACTCTCTCTTTTTCTTTCTCTACTTTTGACTATCTTAGTGCGTCTCTATTGGATTCTGTACCGATCTATGTACATATATCTCCTCGCCTCCTGCCCTTGAAGTGTTCATTTCTCCATTGAGAGAGCTAAATATCTAGTTATCTCTCTCTGTATTCTTCTTCCTTTTTCTGCTTGAGTCTCCATCTTATTCCAGCTCATCTTCTATTAGTTTCTTTCTATTTTATAATTTTGCTCTTTCGCACTCATATTATTTTAGTCTCCATCTCTATCCCTCTATTTCCTTTTCTTTCTAAACATCTCCCTTTCTTCTTTACTTTCGCTCCTTCTCTCTGTGTCTGTATTTCACATGCTGTATCTCTTTCTATTTCATTATCGATGTATATTTATGTCTCAGTAATATTCCCTAGCTTACTCTCGTTCTCTTTCTGTTCCTACTCTCTCTTTCTCGCTCTCTCTCTCACTACAATTGGTTGTATATGTTTCTGATGGAAGCTATTTACATGTTGCTCTTTCCCATTTTACGATCTTTATCTCTCCTTCTACCATTTGCAAACCTCCTTTTGTCTCTAGCTCTCCTAATAGAATCTGTGTCTGCTGCTTTCGCTTTTCGTAATCTCTTTAGCCCTGAAATATGATTTTCTATGCAATTGCATATAGTACATGTGCATATGTTTTTGAATTGGGTAATTC
Organism: Drosophila mulleri; assembly: GCA_035047565.1. Lineage (NCBI taxonomy): Eukaryota > Metazoa > Arthropoda > Insecta > Diptera > Drosophilidae > Drosophila > Drosophila mulleri. The sequence goes on along the minus strand of JAWNPK010000100.1, from coordinate 401,875 downwards.
GTTAGGATTTATCCATGCATAGCAAACGTGCCACAATAAATTGTTTGCGTTCGATTGAGAGCCGTAGAGTGCAGCTCCATTGAACGTGCTCGAGTTTATCGTAAACAAACTCAACTTGACCCGAATGGCAAGTCTGTTGACTGCGGCGTCTTATCAGTGAGCCAAGTGCCACAAGGTGCTCCAAGCGAGCGAATCAGAGCTTCCATCAGACCACCTCAGAGCAGTGGCTCAGTCTTTTAATTAATCAGACTCTGGCAGCAGTCGCAACAGCAGCCGCTTGAGAGGCGAGAGAAGCGACTCGCCTAGCTGACAGGCAGAGAATCCCTTAGAATGTTGCCCTTTCATTGCATTCACTATGCGCAGCTCAGCGCGATGGAGCAGCGTTGCAGGCGGTATTGGATCCACTGAATATCCAAAAGTTATTCACAAACTCTCTATCTCTGTGTATGTATGTATATTGCAGCAATGGCGTCAGCGTGGAGGGCGCCACACACAAACAGGTGGTGGATCTTATCAAATCGGGCGGCGATTGCCTGACCCTAACGGTCATATCGGTCACGCAGCAGGAGGCTGACCGACTGGAGCCGCAGGAGGATCAAACTGGCTATTCCTACATAGACTACTCGGACAAGCGCTCCTTGCCCATCAGGTGAGTAATTAATAATTGCTGCTGTCTCTTCAGAGTGATCTCGACGCCAGTCTAATCATCATCTATCTCTATCTCCAGCATACCCGACTACAGCATTGTGAATCGGAATGGGGAACGCTACATTGTCTTCAATATCCATATGGCCGGCAGGCAGCTGTGCTCGCGTCGCTATCGCGAGTTTGCCAACCTGCATTCGGCGCTGCGCAAGGAGTTCAGCGGCTTCAACTTTCCGAAGCTGCCGGGCAAATGGCTCTTTCAGCTGAGCGAACAGCAGCTGGACACGCGTCGACGCGGCCTCGAGCAGTATTTGGAGAAGGTGTGCGCGGTGCGTGTGATAGCCGAGAGCGATTCAGTGCAGGATTTCCTCACCGATACGGAAGATGATATATCTGCATCGCCGGTGGACATTAAAGTGATGCTGCCCGACCATGAGGTGACCAGCGTATCGGTTAAGAAGTCATCCAATGCCCAGGTGGTGTGGGAGATATTGGTGCAGCGCGCCAACCTTACAGCCTATACGCAACAATACTTCTATCTGTTCGAGATAGTTGAATACAATTTCGAGCGGAAGCTGCAGCCACACGAGATACCGCATCAGCTCTATGTTCAGAACTATAGCACCGCCTCCTCCACATGCCTCTGCGTGCGTCGTTGGCTCTTCTCCGTGAGCAAGGAGCTGACCCTGCCCGATGGCGAGCAGGCGGCACGCTTCATCTTCTACCAGGCCGTCGATGAGGTGAATCGGGGCAATATACGTGCCGAGGGACGTCTCTACGAGCTGAAAGCATTGCAGGATGCCAAAAAGGCCAACGACTATCTAGCCTTGGCCCGCACACTGCCCGGCTATGGTGATGTTGTCTTTCCTCACTGCTCCTGTGATAGTCGCAAGGAGGGTCATGTCGTGCCCGCCGTGGGTGAGTCCCAAAAGTCCACTAATGGATTTATAGGCATTTCGGGTGAATTCTAGAAGAGTTTAGCTACATATATAACAAATAATAAATAATCTACTCAAAGATTAATCTTAGAACATCTTTATTCACAATTTAAATAATGTATTTGAGCTAACATATTATAAGATTATGTAGTCCCCGATCAATGAGAGAAGAGCTGAGCTAATATAGTCCATACTACTTTTATTCGTATATTCATGTTCAAGAAAAGGTTTTCAACAATCAAAACTGGTTCAGAACTGGTTCGCATACAATTCAAGGAGTTCTGCATTCGAGAGAAGTTTTCACATTTGATATAATATATTGATATTATAGTTACACAATGCTCTCCATAGCATAGAACAAGCTTCGTCTTGAGCTTACAACTAACTAACGATTCTGAGCTGATTCAAAGGAAATGCAAATTCTAATCGAAATCAAAGACAGTTTATTTGAGTTTATAATTCAAAATTGATTGAAAAAGTAGAAGAATATCTGAACTAGTTAAATTTTATTTACTTTAAATAACAATTAGTTGAACAACTATGTATGTCTGAGCTAGTCCCACCGATTTCGAATCAAATAACTTCAGATAATCCAAAGAAAAGTAACGAGTCTCTCGTCTGATCGCTCTTTGTGCAATAATATTTGAAACATTCCACTAATTTTGTAATACATTTGCAGGAATGAAAAGTTTTCGCCTACACGCGTGTCGCGAGGATGGCTCTTTGGAGGCGCAAATGGTGGAGCTGACATGGGATAGCATCACTAGTTCCGAGAGCGACGAGGAGTCCATGTCGTTTTGCTTTCAGTACAATCGTCCAGATAAGCCACCACGTTGGGTCAAAGTCTATACGCCATATGTAAATATATATAAACATAAGACTGTTATACACTCAATCTATGCTAACTGTTATACGCTTTTGTAGCACGCATTTCTCGCGGACTGCTTTGATCGGATTATGGAGGAGCGCAAATGGGAGGACAGCGGCGATTAGAAGGATTTCTTACGAGCTCATCATGCGCATTGATCAGATCTATAACAAAAAAAAAAAAAAATATATATATATATATATATATATATATATACATATACATATATATTGCAACTTAACCATCCCAGCAACATCACAGCGAGCGGCTCAATGCAATCTTAGTCACACACACACGCATACACATACACACGCACATATACCTTGACTTTTAAGACACCTTCGCAGTTCAATGTATTTCAATCGCAATTTTGTATATTATGTATGGCAGATTATTCGATTTGTGTGTTGTGTATATGGCTGTGTGCCTGTTTCTGTTTACGTTTACGTTTCCGTTTCCGTTTCTGTTCCCTTTCCCGTTCTGTGTCCATTATTATTTCGTTAGCTTAAGTAAAAAAGTGAAATTAAGAATAGAGAAGGCCAATTAACTTAGTCCAAAATGATATATGTATATGTACATGAGATGCCCATAGCCACAGACACAGACAGTCACAGTAATCGATGCTGAGAGAAATAGAACCATATTATGTTTTAAGTGCTATATATCTTATGTATATTGTATAAAATATATATTAGCTATATACATATATTGATGATATTTGTAAATTATGCAATGGGTTTAACACCACCAGCAACAACAACAACAACAACAACACAAAAATAAAAACGAAAAACGAAAACAAATGTTAACAGCGGCAACAAAATGTTTCAAGTTTATTAACAGCACTTTAGCACATAGAGTTAGAGATAGAAATAGAAAGAGAAAGCAGAAGAATGTTAAACATTACAAACAAACAACAAAACTTTATATAGAAAACATACACATACATACATAACCACACAGCAAAGCACCAATTAAACGAATGTTAAGCAAATCATATTTAAAGATTCTCATTGAAAACTTTATTAAAATACATATATAAGAAAAAGATGCAAAAAAAGTTATTATAAATACATATTATAAAAGCAAAACATACACATGTATACACACTCAGAACACACACACATCCACATATATATATAAATAAATAATTTTTGTTTATTAATTCATTCATGCATTCGCAGTAGATGAACACAATAATATATACACAAAGCTGCTAAAACAATGTAAAAAGTCAATTTTAAATATAGCAAAAAATAAAACACAAAGTCGAAATGCATAGAACTTTATAATATATACATATGTACGGATGTATATATATATATATATCTATATATGTATACATTTGGTCTGATGCATCATTTGTATGTAGTATATAGCAAAACAAAACATGTTGATTATGTACTCAATTTGAATTTTTCTAGTAGAGAAGTAAACAAAAAAAATGTTAGTTGCACTTAAGAAAAAAAAAGGAAATAATTATTGAAACAACAGATGTTAAAACAAAGAACATTGTCTTTTTTTTTTTTTTGGTTTAATCGAGGCAAAAGTTAAGCAACTATGTGTGTGTGTGCGTGTGTGTATGTGTGTAACGTGTCGTGTCTAACATAAAGCAAATGCATACTTTTTTCTTAAAGCAACAATTCAGCTAATTTAAGTAATAGAAATCATTGCAATCATACACACACAGTCGCACACACATACACATACACCACTCACAAACACACTCATGCAATTATGTATGTATATATATACATGTACATATATATACGATGCAAGTGACGTCTGCTTGTGATATTTACAATTTACACAATTATGATTCTGATTATCTATGTATGTATGTATATCATATATATGTATGTATATATATACATTCATAATCATTACCAATATGATTATTATTACATGCGATTTTTTTTTGTCTTAATTATTTATATATTTATTCACTTAACGCTATCTTATATATGTATGTATATATGCACAGTGTCTCAAAAGCTGAATGAATTTGTCACTAGAAATATAAACATTTCCGATTATAAAATAAATTATAAATAAAGGAAAAAAAGAACACACTCTTTGGCCATTTACAGTAGCGCGAACTTTTTACGTTTTGTTTTAGTTTGTATGATCAATGTATGTATATTCCATAATCATAATAATTATCATTATTATTATATATGTATGTTTATTTTATTATATATTGCTCCATAAATTATATAATTATTCTATATATATTCAGCTGATTTCACTTTTTTTCTAGTAAATGCAAAAACGAAAAAGAAAAAGAACAAGAAAGAAAACTTCGATGAGCCGCAAACAATTAAATAGAAAAAAAGAAAGAAATTAAATAAATATGAGAGAAAATGTTAACATATTTAACGAGTAAGCAAATAATTTGTATTCGTATTTGAATTTGTATTTGTACCACTTAAAATAGCAACAACAACAAAAAACACAACAAATTACTTAAATAAACCAATTGATAGCAACAAACGAAACATGAAGATCAGGAAATAGAGAATATTCAAGAGCAACAAAATTAAAAGCATTCCAAAAGACAAAAACAAAAACCACAAATATAGTAAGGAAATCATAAAAATTCGAATATCAATGTTTTCTTACATATATATTAAAAAAAAAATAAATACATTTAACTATACATAACTTAAATAAAGCAAAAACAAAATAAAATAAAAAAACAAATTCACAACAAATTAATTCAGCATTCAATATAAAATTTTTTCATTCGAAAAAGAAACAAATAAAAAGCTCGAGTGCGTGCCATATAACGAGAGACTACTGTAAAGGCATGTGAACTCATTTGTAAAAAAGAATCAACAAAAGCAAACACCAATAGCAAAACGAAACAAATCAAAGAGAGAATAATGAAAAGCAAAACCCAGCAAATTATTATAATAAAATGAGCAAAAAATACCAATTTATTGAAAATAAAATTGCATTTTTTCCCTTTTCAAAAAAAAAACAAAAAAAAAAAAATGATATGAAATGTTTTTTTCTTTTAATATGTGAAGCTTTTAGCAAATATTTCAAAGTATAAATGCAACTTTGCTATGCATTCGCAAACAATTCAACAACGAGGCAACTGAAATTGGGTTGAAGTATTGTAATATTTACAATCTATTTCTATATAACTGATAGATTGTGCCTCTGCTCATCTGATCTGCAATCCATTTACCCACAATTGAAGCCGTAGACTTGAAATTTGGAGCACTCGCTTAATCGGATAATGCATTGCCCGGTATCTTAGAAACCAGAGCACTTCGCCAAAGTTGAAAAATTTGGTATGTGCAGGTTCAAAAAGATATGGGTGATATATCCACGCTTAATGGGCCGTGAGTGATGTCCGGAAAATACGGAAAAAAGGATGAAACAGGACAAAAATTTTAAATATGTATCTTTTCTTCATCTTTCCAACAATTTCAAGGCATTGTCAATTAAGTGATCATTGTAATCTTTCCTTGCTTCGCATATCGGCTATTGATATGAGTTTGAGTTATTATAACATAATTTCTGCTGACGCAATCTGAATCTGAAGATTCAAAATTCATGTACATATTTAAGATGCGCACTGTTATACGCACTTTGGCACTGTTCTTAGCCAAATATCGGTACACAATTTAGTAAATTTTATGCTAAACTTCTGTTCAACAGTTCGGAAATGTTAATTAATAGAAATCTGTCTTTTAACAGTGTGCATCCACAACCGATCAACTCTGAAAACTTGAAAACTGGGAAAATATGAGCACGATTCACATTCACAAAAGAAAAGACAGATTTCCAGATAGGGTATGTTTAATATTTTTTCCCGACGAAGCCCTTAAAAACAGGATGGCATACACCTGACGCTGTGACGTCACGCTGTTAACTTAACAGACCGCACAGCTTAACTTTCAGAAATAAATATATGTATACATTTACATACATACGTATACATAAATAATATACTGCAGCTGTCATAAGCTAATTACGCTGAAATATCAATGCATTACATATGTATGTATATGCATATAACTTGCAATTTTCCGTTTTAATTGTTGTTGTTTGGTCAGTGCTGTAACAGAATACAAAAAAAAAAACTCTTGACAGCCCTTCAACCAGGGACGCATGTGGCATGGCATATCGATAACGATAAGCCAGGCTTTCAGCAGCTTACATTTTCGGTGGTGACGTCCTCATTAGCTCAGTCTGCTTCGCAGACTCGTTGAGACCAGACCTACTTTGCTCTGAATAATCTCTCTTACATTTCTATTGCAGAAATGTTTTTTCTACTGAGTTATTTTTTGTTACAGGTTTTTTTTTCTTTATGGGAGGCACCATGTGGTACTTTCTATACTACACCGTAATAATTCAGTCAAAATGCGCGACGAGGAGGTCGTGTAAAAGGATTTTTATACCCTGAACCCATTGAAAATGGGAAATCAGGGTATAATGGTTTTGTGAAAAGTATGTAACAGGCAGAAGGAATCATCGCAGACCCCATAAAGTATATATATTCTTGATCAGGACGATGAGCTGAGTCGATATAGCCCTGTCCGTCTGTCCGTCCGTCCGTCCGTATGAGTGCGTCGATCTCAGAAGTTAAAGGAGCTAGACAGCTGAAATTTTGTATGCATACTCGTGTATACCATACGCAGTACGAGTTTATCATATTTTTTCGATAACTCATTCGATATCTTTTTTATCGAGGATAATCGATAAATTTATATTGTTTTTTCAGCCTAATTTGAACACTATTAGACCTAGAGACTTCAGATTTACTGTGTATATACATTTGATGGGCACACACATTTTGTAATTTACAGATTTTGGATACCACGCCCCCTTCGCCCCAAATTTGTAAAAAACGTATATCAAGTACTAGAGACTTGTGCTTTGGAATGTACACACATTTACACATAATGATTACGTTCTGAAAGTTTCATTAAGATTGTACGTCTACAAATGAAATTATTCAACAAATAAATTCTCATAATATTGCCCACACTGCAGCGCAGCCCAAGCGCAGTCGCTGCTTACTGCGCAGTTAGCAGAGCGCGGGCCTATGCGTGGGGGTGGATGCATGTGTATGTATGTGTGCAGAATGATTGGAACATCAGCACGGAGGGTTCAGGGTATTTCCTAGTCGAGCAGTCTCGACTAGAGCTTTCTTACTTGTTTCATATTTTTCTTATTTATTAAAAAGAAAGAAAGAAAGGTATTAATATGCCATTATTATGGGTGTTTTCCTTTACTAAACGGACGACGGTTTTCGTCTATTCAGGAGACTGTCAAAAGCTCTGTTCGGTGTTGCTTGGGTATTTTGACATGAGACGAGGGGATTGATGTCTCTAATCACAGAATTTTGTGCTGAGCAGCCTGAACTCTTCGGATTTCTTTCGGCTATCACAAGCTCCTCACCTTATTTGACAGTGTCAATTTACTGTGTGAAAAAGAAGCCAAAAGTGGACAAATCGAGTCTGCGAGCCAGTAGGATACTGGATCTCCCTCCACGAACACAGCTGATGATTATTTGACAATTTTCCTTAACAATATGAAATTAAGGTTAGCTGGCTTTTCAATTGGATTTGAATTCGGGGACTGAGCTGGCTATGGTAGAAACAAACCGACTTGTGTGTTTTGGATCATTATCCTGCTGAAATGTCCATTTCAAACACATTTCCCAGCTGCATAATGCCTAGACCAGCGTGCTTAGCCCGCTAACCAAGTGGGACGTATGTTTCGGGTCATTGTTCTGCTGGAAAATGCATTTTCAGCATTTCTTATTCCTAATTCTGTTGTAGAATGTTCAGGTATTACTGCTTACGCATTATCGCATCGATCAAAACCCAGGATCCAACTGCACTTTTGTGTATGCACCCCAAACCATAACTGAGCCGCCATTGTGCTTAATAGATTGCCGTACAGTGCTTGGTGACTAGATTGTAGGATATCTATGTTATGTTAGGCTAGGCTAGCATGCAAAGAAACCTTGCTCCACCGCGGTCGAGCGCTCTTGAAGCTTCGCGAGAGCGGCTGGGGAGTTGAGATCGTCCACAGGACGGGACTCTGCCGCACTCAGAACTACGGGAGGCTAGTGGGTCTGTTGCCATATGTGAAGCCACCGAGCCACCGCCGAGGTGTCTGTCTTGCTGCTGAATCACGGGGAGTTCGCAATTAAATAGAATTCCCAGGAGCAAAATAACAGGGAATTGTATGTGTACATGTGTCGCTGTGGTACCCTCTAATGCCAGAAAGGGAAATGATTTTTCGTTTGTCGGAGAGCGATTCTTCGCAGCACTTCCCTTCACACAAAAACTTCACAAGATTTAATAACTTGCATTTTTTAAATGCAGGGACAATGTGACCTAAAGGAAGAGTGTGCCTTAGTTTCGTCGCATGAAACAGCACGTCAAGGCTAATCAAGAGTTCCACGTAAAAAAATGCTCTCTTCATAGTTCCTTACTTTATAAAGTTCTGCAAATTTAATATAGGCACTGCCGATGGATAACGGAAAAACTGTCATTTTTATATAGAAATGATTCAGCTCAGTCACCCCGGATCAGTGCTGCCAACTCTTCCGGACAAGAAAATGCTAAATTAACCTTTCAAACCTGCTAGAAACGGCTAGATCAAATTCAAGAAAAGCCAGAAAAATAGTCATTTTAGTTTTTATGAACTATATATTTATGAATTATATTTTCATTCGAAAAATGATACACAATTATCGAGTTCAATAAATCAGTTTTCTCCTCTGCATTATATGCATTAATTGTGCCAATAATATTTAAGTATTTTGAAGGCACTTCAAAATTGTGGCAACATTTATTAGATCTTCGCAATCCATAACTGTAAATAAAAAATCCATCCATCCAATTATTATTTACCGTATGTGTAAAATCGAATTAAGCGTGCCAATGTTCATTGAGTTCCTCAGCTTCGATTTTACAATGTTCATCTGGCTAAACACTCGCTCGACTTCCGCGTTTGACCACGGCAGCGACAGTAGCTTAAGCACAAAAGAGGCTAACGCGGCTTCTGTTTGTATTGAATTTTTGGCATTTTATTTTGCAGATTCTGTCGCGTCTTTAGCGACATTTCAAAAATGGTGAAATTCTTACTAGAGACGGAAGAATATACAATAGGGCTGCAACGATATATTGTAGTGCAACAGCTGATGTTGATGATGTCACCTTTCATAATTTGAAGTAGTGCTACCAGAATTATAAAAAAAAAATGCTAAAAAGTGCCAGTTTGATTTCTAAAAAATGCCACATTTCCCGCCACCAGCTAGCTTACAATTTTTCCTGCAATTGGCAATTGAAAATTGCCCCGGATCGATTTCTTGGGAGAAAGACTCCCGCTAGGAAGCAATTCCCAGCAGTACCTGCATAAGCATATTGCTATTTATAAAGGCTTCATAGATAAGTTAGCCGGTATAATACTGCGAAATGTTATATTATAACAATGGTCCATACCGCTCTCTGCAAATCAGTCTGGATCGACATTTGAAGTATTGATGCAGATTTGCTCAACACTATATAACTTCCTTTTTTTTTTTTCTTAAGAGAAATTATAAAATATATTTATTTACAGCTTAGCGCACCGCTACCTTATTGATAACTTAATCTAAACATAGATTATATTAATTTATCTACTTAAAAGATATTTATGGCTATTTATATACATATATTCCTGACAAATGTGGAGGTGTTAAGTGATGACCCGATCCACTGTCTTGAGCGTGGTGGCATTTCAATCTCCACCCTATATTAGTACGGCGGTTGACTGAATTTTGTGCTGTAGAGCCAAGCTATTTGGATGTGAGTTTAGCCCTCCAATGTATTTTTTTGGCTACCTCCTTAATTTCGTCTCCAATTTTGCTGACTTTGAGGTCGCGTTCTATGTTTCTGGTTCTAATTTACCATGGAGCCCCAGTGATCTTCCTCAAAGTTTTAGCTTGTAATACGCGCAGCTTGTTCAAGTGAGATTTGGCTGCGATACCATGTACTTGAATAGCGTAGAGCAAGCTAGGGGCTGATTTGGTTTATAAATTTTGACTTTGTTGTCCAGCCAGCTTACACAGTTAAGTTTTGGACGCGTGTTGCACCGATGTAACATGTCTTTTGAATGTGAGGCGTCTGTCAAGGATCACCCCGAGATATTTGTGTGCTGATTTATGATTCAGCGTTATTCTATTCAACGTGACCCCAGGGCAGCTAAGTGGGCGATTTGCAAATGTAACATTTGCGCATTTGCCAGCATTGACGCACACGTTCCATTTTTGTGCCCATTCCTGGAATGCATCGAGATACTGCTGAAGTGCCTTCGTAGCCTGTACGATGCAGCATCTTTTTGTGAGCACCGCAGTATCATCAGCGTATGTTGCAATGAGCTCTCTCTCATACTCAGTTCAGTGATTGCATATCCGCAGTGAATATTGAGTAGAGTGTGAGACGCTGCCTTGAGGGACTCCGTCTGCTATTGTTTCAGCAGAGGACTTGAAACCATCGACTGTTACTTGAAATGTGCGTTCTTCAAGAAAACTCTTTATGAACTCGTACAGTTGTGGTGGTAGCAGGCCCTTGATGAGGAAGCCCAAGGTGCCACACTCTGTCGAAGGCTTGTTCTATATCCAAAAAGGCGGCGACTGCATACTCCTTTTTCTCCAGCGCTTCTATGTAGCTGTTCTGGGGTGCCGTGTTGTAGTCTAAAACCAAACTGAAATTTAGGGATTGCCTTAGTGACAGCCTCGACGTTGAGAAGTCTGTTAAGTATAAGTCTCTCCATCATTTCACCCAGTGCTGGGAGAATGCCTAGGGATTTATAGGAGTTCACAACTATACTCTCCATATTCTCGGGAAATATCCTACTCTTAATATGCCGTTAAGGATCAGCACAAGGAAGAGTAACGCTTGATCTGGCAGATGCCGTAGTGTTCGGTTATAATCTCACAAACCCAACACTCAAACTATTAGAACGTCTTTTTTTTTTGAACGCTGGAAACTAACTAACTATGCGCCTGCAGCTTCTGCTGCTCTCTTGCGCACAATTCCCCTCTGCGTCGGCAATACAACTTCAGCACCGCGAGCTGCACGGTTGCATTGCTGATCGCGCCCGCCCTATAATCAAATTATTGTCTCTCCTTGAATCCAAACTCAAAACCATAACTGCGCTCTATTCATTCTTATGTCTAAGTCTTGTTTACTACCAAAACTATATCTAATCGAACAATGTAAGGAGGGTCGCGGGGAGCCGCCTTACACTCTTTTGCTTGCTGGACCTCGCTTGGCTGTCCTTTTTTAGAGATCAGTCCACCGATTCTCTATGGGATTAAGGTCGGGACTTTGTGCAGGAGTATCCAACTCCTTTGCACAATTGTAGAGAAGCCAGCACCTGACGTTGTTAGCTTTGCGTTTGGGGTCATTATCTTGGTAAAACATAAATTTTGATTTACCATCCTTCAAAAATTCAAACTTGCGGGCACTGGAAACTAGATGCGTGCGTAAAATCTCCAAATACTGTTTGGCATCTACTGTACTTTCGATGAAACACAACTCTCCAACTCCTTTACTGGAAATACACCCCCAAACCATCACTGAAAGTTTTCCAAACTTAATAGTAGGAAATATATTTTTCCGTTCAAGGGCTTTCAACGGCTTTCGCCTAACACGGCTGAGTCCATCGTTGTAGTACAACATCATCTTCGTCTCTAGTATTTGAAATGCGCCTTTTATAAAATTAGGGGTGGGGGCGACTTATAACAAAAATAAAAATTCTATGAAGTACATATGAGTCTACATTTAAAATTGCAGGAATATATTTTTATAACTGGTTTTCGATAAGGTTTTTTATCGATAAAATAACGGGATGAGTTATCGATTTTTAGTGATAAACTCGATATGCGCGCTGTATATACAGACATTAGAAAAAATTCCAGTCTTCTGAGATCGACGCGTTCATACATACGGACAGACAGACAGACGGACAGGGCCAAATCGACTCAGCTCCTCGCCCTGATATATGTATATACTTTATGGGGTCTGCGATGATTCCTTCTGCCTGTTACATACTTTTCACAAAACCATTGTAACCTGATTTCCCATTTTCAATGGATTCAGAGTCTGAGTACCCTGAGAACGCATAAATACATATGATTGTATATATGTACATATACAGTCGACTCACGTTATTTCGAAAGTCGAGAGACTCTTAAAATATTACGAATTGTCGCATGTTTGAAATATTAAATGGTTCGAAATTGTTTAAGAGAAAATAAATAAAACTTCGAATTATCAAGAGTTTTTATTTAACTGCTGATATTTTACATATGTAGTATGTATTCGTACTGTATGTTCAAATGCCCGATGTCTTTTAAATTCCCGCTAAGCTACAGCTGGGATAACAGAGCACAACCTGAAAAGTGGCATCACAACAGAGCTGTTAGTTAACATATAAAGTAACGGAGCTGCTTTTTGCGCAACATAAACTGTATTTTAACAGTGACGCAACATAAAGTGTCTTTTAACATGGCGCAACATAAAGTGTTATTTAACAGTGCGCCAAACCTACTGAGTTTTATCTTAGCTCAGTCTGCTTTGCAGACTCGTCGAGAACGGACCTACTTTGGCCTCACTTTTCTCTCTTAGATTTCTATTGCTGAAATGTTTTTTTTTTTTTTACCGAATTTTCTTTTTTTTTTCAGGTGTTTGTTTTTCATTAATGATATATTTACAATTTTATTGTAATATTTCTCTTTTAACTACCCTCTTGTATTCCAGCCATAGATTATGGTTGACGAACTTGTGTCCTCATAGACCACCAAAATGGGGTACCAGGTGGTACTTTCTTTATTACACCGTAATAATTCAGTCAAAATGCGCGACGAAGAGGTCGTGTAAAAGCATTTTTCATATTTTTCTTATTTATTAAAAAGAAAGAATGGAGAGGTGCTAGTACGCCATTTGATCGTCATGTTTTTCATTATGGCTGTTTCCATTTTCTAAACGGATGGGGTACTTCAAGCGCTGTACGGTGTCGCTTGAGCATTTTTACATGAGACGAATGGATTGATGTCTGCTTCGTTTTTATCTCCATAAGTGAACTATTTTTATCATCAGTCTTATACGTGTTCGCTTATCTTTTATTTTATTTAATTATTGTCATGGTACCGACTCGACCGTGGCCATTGGCAGCCGGTGACCAATCTCAGAATTTTGTTGTGGGCAGCCTGAACTCTTCGGATTTCTTCCGGCTAGCACAAGCCCAAGCCCAAGCCCCAGACTTGATGCCATTCTCCGTTTTAGAGTACAGCATACATCAGGCGATTTGACGCCATTGATGACAATGTTCCAGCGCCTTGTCAAGTCCGCACATTTTCGCAAAATTGGGCCAGCACTGATGACCCATACAGGCTATTATCTCAATAATTTTTCAAAATATTCTATAAGCATGTGGGAAATCACTACTTACTAGGGTACCAGCATAACTTACTTTGCTGACCCTAAGCAATGCATTTCGAACATCGAGGAAGAGCAGAAAGCATGAACGAAAAAAAAAGGTACTTCCATAACAATTGTTTTTGCAAATTAAGAAAGAAACTGCTTCATGCATATACTTCGTTGCTCGGTGGTTCGGCGTTCGCTTACCAAGGGGTCAGTCAAGTAAGTACCCATGTAAGGACTAGTGGGAAAGGTAGTTCAACTATGGTCAATCACAACCTTCAGTACTACAGGGAAGCTACATTCATTGCACTCTACTAAATGTTGGCACATTTCTGTTGGAATTTAACTCTATTCCGCTTCTAAGCGATAGGTTGTCCACGTCTTGAAGCTTTGCGAGAGTGGCTGAGGAGTCGATATATCGCACACAGGGCGGGACTCTGCCGCACTCAAATCTACGGGAGGTTAGTGAGTCTGTTGCCATATGTAAAGCCACAGGCAGAGGAACATGCGAGCGTCGTCATCGATGTTCTCTCAAGGCCAGGCAGTTTTTCCAGCCAGAGGTTTCTGCATCCGGCGAACGAGCGGAGCCACGTCCCAGCTATTAGTTAATAATACTTGTTTATTTCTAATAACGGGGTATACTCCGCAGAGTTTATCGAGTTAGTCTACTCAGGGTTTATCAGCTAAAGGGAAACTCATGTTTCTATATATTATTATTATTATTATATAATGTATATTAATAATATTAATTTTTTACAATCAAATAAAGTAAGTGTCTTCAGACACTTCCGCTAATTTTCAGCCGATATTCGTTTGATAGCAAAGGCTGTCATTCTTCGCCCTTCGTATTTGATTATAGAACGACTGCGAGACATCATATACACAATATTGATTATTAGTATTATTAAAGGTGTTAAATTAGATAATAATACTCTTTTTCTTTCTTGGTGTGGCTGCGTGACCGATCTCGCTGCCGTCCAACTAGCAATTGGCTGCCTACTGCACTTCGCCTCCACCTTCAGCCAATACTAACTCCCTCTATCGGAGCAGCACAGGCAGGCCATGGCAGAGGGCAGGCTTGTGAATATCTCTATAGATACCGAGTATCATATATTTAGAAATTGAGTAGCGCCTGAAAACAGGGCTTGATTTGTTGAAGAGCTTCTCATACATCCAGGAGCTGAGTGGATTATTTACATTACTATCGTAATCTATAAATTTTATCGGAGTGCGATCAAAAAAGCTATTGTGACTTAGAGCTATATTTACAACTAAAAATAGGAAAAACTTAGATTAACTTAGCTAAATAGAAATATCTGGGCGTGGCAACCATCAGGATCATCAGTGGCAATTGATGCAGAGCAACAAGATAAATGGCAACTGGCACCACAATTTGGACCAGCGACACATGGCGGGCATTAGGCATCTCGAACTGGCTGATGACCAGCAACCAGCAACCAGCTCTACCGGATCCTTAGTTGGTAATTGCGACATAAATCAGGTAAGTGGCAATTTACTTAAATCTGTTCAATTGGATCTATTTTAACTTTAAGGAGTGAGGTGACGTCGTGTATTCTCCTCTATACGGTTAAAAGTTTAATGCAATTGTTTCCGAACAAATGTATTCCATATTTATTAAATACTTATAATTCCGGTCCAAACTTTGTGCCTTTCAGCAAACGGCAAAGAAGTGAAATGACAGTAGCCGCAGCAGTAGGTTGTTTATTTTGGCCAAATCTATTTCATATTTATTAAATACTTATAATTCCGGTCCAAACTTTATGCCTTTCAGCAAACGGCAAAGAAGTGAAATGACAGTAGCCGCAGCAGTAGGTTGTTTATTTTGGCCAAATCTATTTCATATTTATTAAATACTTATAATTCCGGTCCAAACTTTGTGCCTTTCAGCAAACGGCAAAGAAGTGAAATGACAGTAGCCGCAGCAGTAGGTTGTTTATTTTGGCCAAATCTATTTCATATTTATTAAATACTTATAATTCCGGTCCAAACTTTATGCCTTTCAGCAAACGGCAAAGAAGTGAAATGACAGTAGCCGCAGCAGTAGGTTGTTTATTTTGGCCAAATCTATTTCATATTTATTAAATACTTATAATTCC
Organism: Drosophila mulleri; assembly: GCA_035047565.1. NCBI lineage: Eukaryota > Metazoa > Arthropoda > Insecta > Diptera > Drosophilidae > Drosophila > Drosophila mulleri. Next base: position 385,866 of record JAWNPK010000100.1, on the reverse strand, counting down.
GGTCCAAACTTTGTGCCTTTCAGCAAACGGCAAAGAAGTGAAATGACAGTAGCCGCAGCAGTAGGTTGTTTATTTTGGCCAAATCTATTTCATATTTATTAAATACTTATAATTCCGGTCCAAACTTTGTGCCTTTCAGCAAACGGCAAAGAAGTGAAATGACAGTAGCCGCAGCAGTAGGTTGTTTATTTTGGCCTGGGGCTGCTTCCTGCGCTATCACCATAGTGAAACATGATCTTCGTTTTGTCGCAAAATATGACATTTTTCCAATTGTCGAGATTGTTATCAGCATTCAGTATTGCATACGTCATACGTTCATAAATATTTACAGCATATTTGTGGAAATCAAGGAAATTTTCTCAGTCTTACGACACACTGACTTTGTTTAATTCCAGACGATTTTATTTTTTCGCCAGATTACAATTTAATTTAAACTATGAAACCGATTTCGCGCACCACTTAACCACAATATCAGCCAAGTCTGCACATCAATCTTCTTATGCTTGGGATCATCATCTTGGTAAAAATAAAGCCTCATTTGAGTGTACTTCTGATTAAACCTCCTTTGGAAATTTAGAGCGCCGCGTTTGCAGTGTACCCCATAAATGGCTAGATACAATATATCACGCCAAGCCACAACGAAAAGATTTCCAAATTTGATTTCTGGCAGTGGCAATGGGCCATGCTCGGGATGAACCAAAGTTATAATATAGCATTATTTTTGTTTCGTCGTACAATTTATCTTTATCTTCCTTTTATCTATCTATCTTTTATCTTCCGAGCGATGTAAGGTAAGGACGTAAGTTAGACATTGCGCTTCAGTGAAACCAGCGGTTTCTTAGGTGAATAGCGGGATTTGGTCAATCTTCCCCATATTTGGGCGGTCTGCCCGGCTATAAATATTTGTTTACCATCCAACTGTACCCTTTTGTTGTTGTGAATTTACTTTCTTTTTGACAACGTCAATTGTGGCGTTTTCGTCGACTCTTTTATATTTTAATAATAACTTGTCCCAACATTGTTGGGCAAATTTTTATTTTTACTATTTTCACTTTTATTTTGCAACACTGTTAATTTTGCGAACAATCAATTCTAGAAATTTTCTATTCGTATTGACACATCAGCTATGTTCCTAGAAATGATTTTCGTGCGAACACTCGAATCCATTGTCGAATATGTTTGCAAAAAACAGAACGAAAACAAGTATTAAAATGAATGAGTATAAAAAAATTTGTCCATACTTATGCTTCATATAATAGTGTGTCCCTATCGCTGGAGCGCCTGCAGCGCACTGACTCTGTCGTACTATATTTTCTCTGCCCGAGCTTCAAGTGACCGAGCCGAGAAATTACGAAGTAATTGTGCATATCCACGATTGAGTGATAGGAACTTATGCAAAGCGGTCGGCTGTTTTAATAGCGTGACGACCTTATTTCAGAAAATGGTGCGTGTGCGTATTTGTATGAAAATCAAGCAATTTTGGCACTGTTATTTGTTTTAAAACTAGTAGACTTAATATGTAAATCGAGCTGGGCGACTAGTCACAAATTCTACATATATTCATGAGTCGGAAAATATAGAGAGATTTGCTGATTTGTATACTCTAAGTCGTTTTCTAGGCAGTTATTGATCACCCAATCCCTTGACCACACAAACTATCGCCCTAGAAAAGTAGTTAGTAGTTGTCCTTCTTTTGATCCTGATGCCTTAGAACAGCTATTGTTTCGCTTGTAGTGGTTATGATTGTTTCCTTTTCAATGTTGCTGCTACTTCCAATTGACTCCTTTTTCGATGTAATTGTACTTGCGGTTTTAGTCTCCATAGTTGGTGGCGCTGCTGTGATCATCACTGGAGAGTTTGAGTCGGTATTGTCGCTTCAGCTGCACATGCAGTCGCTTTTGCAGTGTCCGCAGAAGTTTGGTCTTACGTCGGTCTGCCAACTGTTGGTCGATCTTCCAATTGGATATCTGTTGATGTATTTTCAGCGATACTTTATCTTCCTCATCATCATCTTTGCTCTCCGAATCCTTTGTCGTAGTTTGTGGAGCCTAGATCATCATTCTTCAGCAGTTCCATGTCCACGTTTGTAGCGTCTGCATAAACAGTCCCACGCTAACTTGCAGTTACCCTTTCCAATTGAGAAATTGCTTATAACTTGTAGACCTTCTCCTTTGAGATACATTTGCAGGTATAGCACTCGAGAACCGCTTGAAGAACGTTGGCTACATCCTGGAACTTCCGTTAAAGTATGGAAGTGTCGGTCTTGGTCCTTTCGGAGCGTCTTTGATGTTTTGCAAGTCCTCTAATTTTCTGTTAAGTTTATTTAACAGTTCGTCGAGGTTGCATTCCAGTTCTTCGACTGCATTGCTGCAGGAGGCATGTTCTCCCTTGCCTCTAAATCTGCTAGCGCTGACTGGATTTTTTTCCATCGGAAAGATAACCTGTCTTTATAGGATAGAATATCTTCCTGGATGTTGTGCTCTAAGATGGCAGACTGTTCTGTCATTTCTCCTTGTAGACCTTCTCCTTAGAGATACATTTGCAGGTATAGCAGTTTCGTCTTGTCGCTGATATCCTGCCTGTTGTGTATTATACTCGAGAACCGCTTGAAGAACGTTGGCTACATCCTGGAACGTCCGTTAAAGTATGGAAGTGTCGGTCTTGGTCCTTTCGGAGAGTCTTTGATGTTTTGCAAGTCCTCTAATTTTCTGTTAAGTTTATTTAACAGTTCGTCGAGGTTGCATTCCAGTTCTTCGACTGCATTGCTGCAGGAGGCATGTTCTCCCTTGCCTCTAAATCTGCTAGCGCTGACTGGATTTTTTTCCATCGGAAAGATAACCTGTCTTTATAGGATAGAATATCTTCCTGGATGTTGTGCTCTAAAATGGCAGACTGTTCTGTCATTTCCTTCCTTAATCTTAGAGCTTTTTTATCCACCAGCTTTATCAACTCTTCTATTGGGCTCGAACAACCGAATAAAAATATCTCTTGCTTTTTGATGTTTCCGGTCTCGTTTCCGAGCTATAAAGTTGGTCTGTGTCTATGGCGTGATCGGCAACTTTTGTACTGATTTCTACCATTATGCCATCAAATATTTCTCTTTAAATATTGATGGTTGATGACACAGATGTTTGTTTATTGTAGATCCATTGGCTTATCCCGTTGGAGACTTTTTTTGTTTTGATCACCAGATTGATCTTGCTGTGCCTCGACTCACAGCTTGGGCTGGTAAGCCAATGCACAAATCTATAACACTTAGCACTTTACTTTGTACTAATCACAAATATTTTACTTGTGGATTGAATCGAAGTATTAAAAATACTTTTCCTGCTCCAAGGACCATGAACGAATACACTTGACTATGACGGTGTTTAGTTTCGTATTGATTTTTATTATTTTGAGCCTGGGCTTATATACCCAGACTCATGCATGATTTCAACCCTTAAATCTAGTGCGTCTATTGCTGAGTGTGTAAGGCTCAGCGCTCGTCTCTCATCTGTCTATTTATAGAGTTTGTACATGTGACCCTTATCTTTTCCCATCGCACTACGTGATAGTTGTTGAGTGCGTCGGAAGCATGTATACGATCTTCGTATATTCATATGTTCATGCCTGAACAAATACGTTTTGGGTGTTTTCATTCATTTAATTAATTTACAGTTGTATTCTACGTATTATAAGTAGACTGATAAGTACATCTGAAACTTAATCTACTTAATTTTCTTCTGGTAAAATACATTCTGCTCCTAAAAAATAATTGCTTAACTTTAATATTAATATTGACATGATTTGCCCGTTCAATATGTTTTTCTATATAATTTTCTGTTATAAGCATTTGAATTACGGAATATTAATTAACTCTTAATACAATTCATCATTTCCTGTGATGGTTTGCAAAGCCCTCCTTCACTGACTTGGTCCACCCAGGTAAATGATGAACTTACATCTTCATCAGTCTGCTCTGACATCTTTAGGCGGTGGCAAATGTATCCAGTCAAATCTTCCAAGGCATCGTATTCCAATTCTGGCAGATCTTCCTCGCCATCTGTAGGCACTGGTAAAGAGAAAAGAATTTTGTCTGAGATTTTAGTTGTCATTTCAATATTATTTTGAATACTACCTGTCATAGAAGGACTTGCTGACTCCGGGCCAGTCCGGTGTGTCGTCTGCCGCCACATTTTCACTGACCGAAGTCTATATTTAAATTCCTAGCGATCAGGATGGTCGTGCATTCCACCTCTGGCTCTTATAAAACCAAAGTTTTTCCAAAAATATATTATTCTAATATATTTTTTAAAGGTCATAGCACCCAGCCCAGCTCTTGCAACAGTTTAACTTTTGTGACTTATTTTATGAGTGGTGTCACCCGCAGTGATATTTAAAAGCTCCGATATGATAGCTGCATTAGCGGATTTCCCATTAATTATAATTCCGGAATCTTTAAAGTGATTTCTAATCTAATCATCGGTAAAGACATAAACTCTTCTTCCTTCAAAGAAAAACCTAAGTGAAAATGTATTTTAATAAAAATATTTAAAAAAGTGTTAAGTATTTCTTACCATGGCTGCGTGTAAGTCACTTGTAAAGACGACGAGAGTGACCGGTTAGTCCCTCCCAAGTCACATAGTGACAATGGGTCACTATGGTGTATCCCATATTTTGTGTATATTATATTTCTTGAATTTTAAAATCCAAATGTTTTATTTAAATTTCATAAAATTTATTATTGTTATCAACTCTTACCTCGCAGCATTGCAACTTGCACATACATAGTTGGAGGAGGGCAATGTAGAGTCTGCAGATTTATCATACGTATAAACACTTTCATTTCATCATCATTCAAATTCTTACAACTGGCGGCAAAGTTCCGGGGCATATATCAATTTTTTGAGCCCAATGCTGCAATGTCCTTATTGCAGGAAGTGGAAAATTATTTCCGCACAGCACTCTGTATTCTTTTGAACTGATTGAATAACAACATTCCAGTTTTGCCTTCGGTCTTTATTTCTTAATTTTGTTATTTGCCCTTCTGTGAATATTATTTCAAGTATTCCTTTCTACTTTTGCGAAACTTTTTATCATGTAGGGCAGCTTGCAGCTTCTGATTTTTATTTATATCTAATGCTGCTTCTGCTGCCAATAGTCGAACATTGTCTTCTGCAGTTTTCTCAGGCTCACATCAATTTTCTTTATTATGTAGAATTTTTGTATTTGACTAGTTCCCACCTCTTACGATCTTCCGAGCGCTGTGTACGTCGACTTATGTATAACTTAATCTAAACAGAGAATTATACTAATTTGTCTACTTAAAAGATATTTATGGCTATTTATATACATATATTCCTGACAAATGTGGAGGTGTTAAGGGATGACCCGATCCACTAAGTCTTGAGCGTGGTGGCATTTCAATCTCCACCCTATATTAGTACGGCGGTTGACTGAATTTTGTGCTGTAGAGCCAAGCTATTTGGATGTGAGTTTAGCCCCCCAATGTATTTTTTTGGCACCTCCTTAATTTCGTCTCCAATTTTGCTGACTTTGAGGTCGCGTTCTATGTTTCTGGTTCTAATTTACCACGGAGCCCCAGTGATCTTCCTCAAAGTTTTAGCTTGTAATACGCGCAGCTTGTTCAAGTGAGATTTGGCTGGGATACCATGTACTTGAATAGCGTAGAGCAAGCTAGGGGCTGATTTGGTTTATAAATTTTGACTTTGTTGTCCAGCCAGCTTACACAGTTTAGTTTTGGACGCGTGTTGCACCGATGTAACATGTCTTTTGAATGTGAGGCGTCTGTCAAGGATCACCCCGAGATGTTTGTGTGCTGATTTATGATTCAGCGTTATTCTATTCAACGTGACCCCAGGGCAGCTAAGTGGGCGATTTGCAAATGTAACATTTGCGCATTTGCCAGCATTGATGCACACGTTCCATTTTTGTGCCCATTCCTGGAATGCATCGAGATACTGCTGAAGTGCCTTCGTAGCCTGTACGATGCAGCATCTTTTTGTGAGCACCGCAGTATCATCAGCGTATGTTGCAATGAGTTCTCTCTCATACTCAGTTCAGTGATTGCATATCCGCAGTAAATATTGAGTAGAGTGTGAGACGCTGCCTTGAGGGACTCCGTCTGCTATTGTTTTAGCAGAGGACTTGAAACCATCGACTGTTACTTGAAATGTGCGTTCTTCAAGAAAACTCTTTATGAACTCGTACAGTTGTGGTGGTAGCAGGCCCTTGGCTTGATGAGGAAGCCCAAGGTGCCACACTCTGTCGAAGGCTTGTTCTATATCCAAAAAGGCGGCGACTGCATACTCCTTTTTCTCCAGCTGTAGCTGTTCTGGGGTGCCGTGTTGTAGTCTAAAACCAAACTGAAATTTTGGGATTGCCTTAGTGACAGCCTCGACGTTGAGAAGTCTGTTAAGTATAAGTCTCTCCATCATTTCACCCAGTGCTGGGAGAATGCCTAGGGTTCTATCGGAGTTCATTTGGAGGCGGTTCGGGACGGAACCCACCAAGTTTTGGAGATGTTTTAATGGAATCCTTTCCCACTCCTTTGTGAGCTCAACGATCGTTTCAATTCTTGTCCTTGTCAGATCGGCGGCTCTATTTCGCTTTATAAGCGACCAAACATATTCAATAATATTCAAATCTGGACTTTGAGGTGGCCAATCCAGTGTTTCCACCCCAACTTCTCTCAAAAATGTCCTGCTGCAGAATAGATGCTTCGCCGATCAATCTGTCGCCAGATGGGAACGCAAAATCGTTTAAGGTTCTTAAATATTGACCCTTGTTCATAGAACCGTCAATAGGAACCAAGTCACCCGCACCATTGTATGAGACGGATCTCCAGAACATCACGTTCCCACCACCATGACTAACTTTTTGACACACAGGCGCGTTTTTTTTGCAAATTTCTTTATCCAACCGTACATAAGCTTTCTTCTGCGATGAGTGAAACTCAAAAGTGCTCTACAGGACATTGCGCCAGAAGGATTTAGGCTTGTCAAAATACTTATCCGCAAAATTAAGACGTTTAAGTTTGTTTTCAGTGGTGATAAATGGTATTGATTTAGCTACATATCATATTTGCAGTAATAAATGGATCCGAGGATACCATTCGCTTTATATTCAGCTGATCAGAGTTTGTCAACATTTTCGGTCGTCCTGATTTTGGCTTATTTAAACCTGCCAATGACAGATTGTACTGTAGAACGACTTCGACCAATTAATTCCGCAATTTCCGCATAGGATTTTTGTTGCTTAACATGCATATGTATTTAAAATAATATGGCGCTCTTCAATTGTTAAGTGCTTTCCTGGCATTTTTAATCAGTTTTTGTCCACTCGCCGACTAAATGCGCATAAATTTTAATTTGAATTTATTTCGCAACTATGCGTAAAACACATAAGCAAAAATTCGCAAAAAAAACCGTTAACATATTCGCTTTTTGTCTGCAGCTAAAATTCTAGGAAAGTACGCTGTACGAAGACTTTACTGGAGGCAAAACGCGTTTTTTATGGTTTTTTAGTTGTAACTTTTATGCTAAGCAAAATATTGAAATTATTTTTTTATTCTAATCTGTTGTTAGAATATTATTTAATAAATCTGTAAATTAAAATTTTTAATTTTTGCCCATCTTGCATCCCTTATTCGTTGCCAAAGAAAAAAACCATTGCTGTACGAAGACATTATTGGTCCACTGCATAATTAAAATTATTTTTACGCATTCTAAATCGAACAAAATTATCGTGAAGCACTATAAGTTTATTAAATGATTTGCAATTTATGAAATACACATGTCATATTATACTCAAGCTGTACTCATTGTTGCCAAAATTTCGGATTTAGTCATAAAGTCATCCTACGATTCAAACCACACCAAACTTACAAACCACTAAATCCAGAGACAATTATCTTCCCATCCCATACAGACATACACATATGCAAATGTATGTATGCGCTCATTTCACAAGGTCGATCGACGGTAAATTTTGGGCTTTACTTTTTGCACAGGCTGTTGTGAACATAAAAAAAACATTTTCGAATACATTATATGTATGCTTTTGTGTGAAACTCAATTCTTTCTCAAAATATTTTCGCCCATCGTCAGTTACAGTCCCGTTTTACATGTGTTAGTATGGGAAACCATTCTTGCTGCCTGTGGAATATTGTAAGTGTGTATGTTCATAATACGTGAACATTGGCTTGTGTCAGCCACGGGCTTTTACTTGTCGAATGATTTCTAATTAAATCTGCAAAGGCGAGTGCTAAACGACTTTTCATTATTACTTCAGTGTTTTATATTGTTAATTGTGCCAAAATTTATATAAGTTTTTTATAACTATGGCTGAAACAAGTATCATACAGAAATCAAATGTTGGTGAGCAAAATATACATGTAAAAAAATATTGACAAGGAAATGGCGCGAAATGTATTGATGCGTGTGGTGCGAGTTATAGGAAAAGTTCAGTTAATTTTCCCGTTAGATTATTTTCGTTTCCATCCAGAGAATTTTATTTGAATAAATGGATAAAAGCTTGCAATTTACCCAGTAATTTCAACGGGAAAAGAGCAAAAATACGTAATAGGCATTTTGAAAGAAAATATATTGGTAAACGTAAATTAAGAGTCAATGCAGTCCTCCCAGCCTTGCACTTGTGCAATATAGATTTTCATTCCAATAACATTGTTGACATCAATGATGATATTTATTCAATAGATATTGAGGAAGAGGATATTCAACCTTATAAATATCAAATGAGATGAGTTTGATAAGCCACCTGCCACAGAGCAGCAGCATGAAAATGACGAAGAAGAAAACTTGGCCAACTTTTTGAGCGTTGATTGGTCTTCTTTTTGCTCAAATTGTTTAAAAAGAGAGCAAAATGAGGTTTATTATAGGAAAAAATATGATATAGGAGTAGACCTCAAAAAAGTTCAGGAAGAATTCCTTAATATACAGAAAAAATATTTAGCATTAAAAATTGCTTCCAGATATAGAAACATTTCTTATAAAATTAGAAAGGTTAAAAAGAATGTTAATGTCTTCACGACAATCAACAATTTACCTCATGTTTATGAGCAATCAAAAGTGTTATGTAGAATGCTTTTGCAAAATAATCATGTCTATAATAGTGCTGAAAGGGCAATCGCCCAAAAATTCAACTAGGACATATGGTTATCTAAGGGATGTTCTTAATTTAAGACTCCCATGTAAGAAATCAATAAATCGATATGCGATTTTTAAAAATTTAGTTCCTGGATTTTTTCCGCAGCTAGTAGAAAATCTGCAAGGTATTGTTGTAAAAATTGTCCAAGGGAAAATATGCCGTGAGGGTGAGCTCAAAGTAAAAAGAGGTCTTCAATACAATTCATCTCTTGACGAGATGAGAGAGATCTCTTGATGATGGTGTAAAAAGGAGTAAGTTTTTAGGACAGCAAGTCTGTGTTTTTCTTGTAAGGGGGCTTTTTGAGAACTGGAAGTATGTTTTAAGCTATACTGTTTCAGCTCGTGGCATAAAACATACTGATCTTAAAAATAAAATGGAAGAAAATATTAGAGGTTATCCAACTACTAAGGCGGGAGGTAGAAACGCGCGGACGAAGACATAGGAGGACCCGTTTCCGGGTCGCGGCAGGCGAACGTGCATATACGGTGACGGTCAACTCATTGGGGGTGTCGTCGTTTCTTTGAGGAGTTCGTAGATGATAAGATTCGTAGTAAGCAAACTGAAGTTAGTGGCCATATTTTCGTAGTGAATAAGCTGAAGTTATTGAGTTATATTTTTGAAGTGAATAAGCTGGAGTTATCGGATTAAATTTTGTAGTAAGTAAGTTGGAGTCATTCAATCATATTTTTTGTGGGAAGTAAGTTAGAATAAGTAGGATAAGTTGTTAGTTTGTAAGGTATTGCTAATTAGTCAATAAGTAGTTGTAAGTGTTATGGCAAATATAGTGATGGCACGATTAATCATATGATACGCAATAATCGATTATTTTGTTTCAATTCACGATTTAATTGTATCGCAAAATGGGTTTTGAATAATCGAGATAATCGATGATTTGCTCAAAAAATCGCATCGCTGTAAGCAACATTGGCGCGCAAAAGTTAGTGGCGAAGCGTCATTATGGCACCAAAACTAAGTAAAGTGTGGAGATTTTATTCAAAATTAAATGACACGGATGTGAATTGCCAATTGTGCCAAAAACAATTGAAGTATTGTAAAAATACAACCAGATATAAATGAAAGTTTAGGAAGCACTAGTGACGGCTCATCTATTAGCGAAGTTAAGTTCGATTTATGGACCCACCACAAGACACTGGCCCACAAAACCAGTAAGAAAGACGGTAACCATTTTCAAATTCAAGACGAGCTCAGTCTTTTTTTAAATGCTCCTGTTTTTGATTTGAAGCGTAATGTCGCCAACGCCTGGGAGGAGATGCGTACTGCATACCCTAAGCTATATGTTATAGCTTGTCGGTATTGTTTCTTAATAGGCACTTCGGTACCAGCGGAACGTCTTTTTTCCAAGGCGGGTGCCACATTAACCGAAAAAAGGAACAGGTTAACAACAGAGCACCTTTCACAACTACTATTTCTTAACTCAATTTTAAATAAATAAACATTTATGTATATTCTTTACTGTTCTTGTTGCTATTATTGCTTCTAAAAGGAGTTCATAAAAAATAAATAAAACAAGTAAGAAAGCTCTAGTCGAGACTGCTCGACTAGGAGATACCCTGAACCCTCCGTGCTGATGTTCCAATCATTCTGCACACATACATACACATGCATCCACCTCCACGCATAGGCCCGCGCCCTGCTAACTGCGCAGTAAACAGCGACTGCGCTTGGGCTGCGCTGCAGTGTGGGCAATATTATGAGAATTTATTTGTTGAATAATTTCATATGTAGACGTACAATCTTAATGAAACTTTCAGAACGTAATCATTATGTGTAAATGTGTGTACATTCCAAAGCACAAGTCTCTAGTACTTGATATACGTTTTTTACAAATTTGGGGCGAAGGGGGCGTGGTATCCAAAATCTGTAAATTACAAAATGTGTGTGCCCGTCAAATGTATATACACAGTAAATCTGAAGTCTCTAGGTCTAATAGTGTTCAAATTAGGCTGAAAAAACAATATAAATTTATCGATTATCCTCGATAAAAAAGATATCGAATGAGTTATCGAAAAAATATGATAAACTCGTACTGCGTATGGTATACACGAGTATGCATACAAAATTTCAGCTCTCTAGCTCTTTTAACTTCTGAGATCGACGCACTCATACGGACGGACGGACGGACGGACGGACGGACGGACGGACGGACAGACGGACAGGGCTATATCGACTCAGCTCATCGTCCTGATCAAGAATATATATACTTTATGGGGTCTGCGATGATTCCTTCTGCCTGTTACATACTTTTCACAAAACCATTATACCCTGATTTCCCATTTTCAATGGGTTCAGGGTATAAAAAATAATAAGCGCATTAAAAAAAAATCATTTGATTAATCGATTTTTTCATTTTTCAGCGGTTAATTGCAATTAATCGTTAAAGCACCTAAAATAAATCATATGATTAAATAATCGAACAATGAATTTTTTTTGCCATCACTAGGCAAATAGTTATAGAATGTAAACATAATTCAAGTAAGGGGGGATCAGCAATGCAACCATGCAGCTCGAAAGCTCGCGGTGGTGAAAGTTGCATTGCTGACGCCGTGGGGATATCTGCACAGCAGCAGAAGAGAGTTGAAAGCTGCGAGCAGAGTTAGTTAGTTTTGAGCGCTCGAAGCGAGCAGACGTAATTGCGGAATTTTGAGTATTTTCGACACGCGGCGCGGGCGACCGCATGTTTTTAAGATTAGCGAGCGTTAAGTAGCGTTTGGATTTGGATTATATATGTATATAGTAACATTAACTGGTAGTTTGAACGTGGCCTCGGCCCGTTCGCCGGACGAGTAAATCTCCGGCAGTAAAATTGCGTGGTCTCAGAGCGAACGCCGGCGGCAACGCTAAGCGTTCCTCGACCCGCGGTCTACCATCCGTAGTGGCCCCACCAACTCCCCACGGCGCGCCCGCGCAACTCCGACCCCAGCAATCTCGAGAGCGCTTGATCGCGCCACTCGATTGCCCCCACCCTCCCGCGTGCAGATGGGTGGCCGCGGTCGGTGAGTTCATGCCGCGTGGTTGCCTAGCCTATAACAGTGCCCTACCCCTCTCCCATATCTCTAACGCTGTACGTCCCGTAAAAACTTATAAATTTCCTTGTAAGTTATGGCCCTGGGGAGACTGAGACTCTGACCCCGGCCTTAGAATAAAGTAACCTTACAAACTAAAATTATCTTTCAAATAAAATTGCTGACGCAAGTGATGACATTTATTCTATAGACATTCAGGAAGAAGATATTACTCCTTATAGCTATCAAAAGATAAGTTTAGATAAAGTAGTGGATGGCTTTGTGAAGCTTTGTGAAGCTTTGATATTTTCAAACTATTGTTTAAAAAATCAATTGTGGCAATATTTAAGTGCTGGTATATTATAGGAACAAATATTATGATATGGGAGTAGACCTCAAAAAAGCTCAGCAAGAGTTCCTTAAATTAAAGAAGAAATATGTATTTAGCTTTAAAAAATGCCTCTAGACACAGAAACATTTATTATAGAATTAGAAAGGTATGTTAATGTCTTCACGACACTCAACAATTTACCTCATGTTTCTGAAAATTCAAAAGTATTATGTCAAATGCATTTGAAAGGGCAATTGCCCAAAATATTAATTTTATTTAGCTAGGACAAATGATTATCTTAGGGACTCACAAGTAAAAAATCATTAAATCGATGGGCACAATTTAAGGACTTAGCACCTGAAATGAATCCAGAGTTATTAGAAAATCTGCAGAGCATAGTTGAACAAGTAAGAAAACTCTAGTCGAGAGTGCTCGACTACGAGATCCCCTGAACCCTTCAAGCAACAGCCATTTCAATCATTTTTAGCGTCTCTCTGCTTACACAAACACACACATACACACGCAAACACACATACATAGACACCCATAGGCGCGCACGCATGGGCTGCAGTGTGGGCTTACTATGGGAACTAATTGTTTAATAACTTTTTTTCTGGACGTACGTTCTCCATGAAACTTTCAGATTGTGGTTTTATCATTACTATGCGTATAATTGCCAAAGCTCAAGTCTCTAGTATTTGAAATACGCCTTTTACAAACTTATGGGTGAGGGGGTGGATATAAGGGTGGGGGGTGAAATTGAACAAAAATCGAAATTCTATAACGTACATATCACTCTACATTTAAAATTTGGATACTCTAGCTCTAAAGATGTAGGAGATATAATTTTATAACTGCATTTCGATAAGGTTTTTGATCGATAAAAAAATAACGGGATGAGTTATCGATTTTTAGTGATAAACTCGATATCCGCGTGCTATATACGAGCATTTTAAAAAAAAGTTGAAGTCTCTAGCTTCTATATCTTCTGAAATCGACGCGTTCAAACATACGGACAGACGGACAGACGGACGGACGGACAGACGGACAGACAGACGGACAGGGCTAAATCGACTCAGTTCGTCGCCCTGATCAAGAATATATATACTTTATGGGGTCTGCCACGCCTCCTTCTGCCTGTTACATACATTTCAACAAAAACATTATACCCTGATTTCCCATTTTCAATGGGTTCAGGGTATAAAAAATGGGTTATAAAGAAAAATGCGCAGTTTTATTTTTTGATGAAGTCAAAATTACGAAAGGTCTGCAGTACAATTCATCTCTTGATGAGATACAAGGGTTTGAATATAATGGCGAGAAGGGAAGTAAGTTTTTAGGTCAGCATGTCTGCGTTTTCCTTATAAGGGGTCTCTTTGAAAATTGGAAGTAAGTTCTGCTTTTAAAATTAATGGTGAAGAGATTTTTGCGATATTTGATGCACCGCATCTAGTGAAATCTCTTCAAAATATTCTTTTAATTAATAATATTTTGACACCTGATGGCACAGTTTCATGGGGAATAACTAGAAAATTATATGAAACTGATACTAAAAATTTAATATGTCCGAAATTAAGATTAAAACATGTCAGTCCGAATTGTTTTGAAAAAATGAAGGTTAAATTTGCCAGACAAATCTTTAGCCACAGTGTAGCTTCTGCGATACGCACTGTTGTAGATTCAGGTGGGTTTGCTGATTGCAAAGACAGTGCAGTGCAGTTGCAACGGCAATATTTATTGAAAAAAATTAATAACCTCTTTGATTGCTTAAATAGTCATGTGCTATTTGATAGCAATTCGTATAGATGTGCTCTTAGGGAGAAAAATAATGTCCACGAGTACTTTCAGGAAATGCGTATTTCCAAAATCTGCACTATCCACACAAAGTATATTGCATTGATGGGATGCTTATTACAATCTCATCGGTAATTGCTTTGGCGGAGACTATTTGGAATAACAACACGGATATTTTCTTTATTGCTCGAATTCAATACAATAATATCTAAAATGCTATCCATGAAAATGTTGACATCAACTTCAGTATCTGGAAATTGTATTCCAGATGAAGATGTGATGTTGGAAAATATCATAAAAGACAGCGGGTCCCAATTATCTGTTTTTCATGAACAATGTAATTCATATCACACTCCAATAGATATTGAACCCTTAGATGATGATTCAGAAATAGAATTGCCATTAAATACAACCATTGCCAATATTCAAAATGATTTTAATGAAAATGCATTGCGATATTTTGCTGGGTATCTTCTGCACAAACTGTTGCAAAACACTGATTACGAATTTTGTACAAATCTATTAAAATCATCAGATGAATTGATCAGATGAATGATTGTTCTTCTGAGTATTTGATACTAAATAACAATTTTCATTATATCAACAAATATCTCAAGTTGAAGGCCCCTTCTGACCATTTTTACAATTTGATAAAGCTGCATTTCGAAGCATTTAGGACAATTTTCGAAAAGAAAAATTGTTCTATACTGCATGCACGCTACAGCAATATCATCTTTAGATAAAGAATGGGTTTCCCTTTGTTTTCAGCATAGGAAATTTATTCTAAATCAGTTCGTTTTAATTTTAATTAGAAAAGATTATTGACAAAACCAACATTTTAAATAAACGTAAATTGCAAATAATTAAAGAATAGGTAGTTTAACTATGTATATGCATATATAAGCACAATTCTGAATAATGTGATAATAATAGGTCGTTAAGCACTCCCACAGCAAAGCTGATCCGCCCACATTTAAAAGCCCCAGGCAGGCACACGGCAATATTTATGTATGTATGTAGCGCTTTGATACCCTTTTAATATTAGTAATAATACAAATCTAACAAATTTGCATGAGCACGACAAGAGCTTTTAAGAGTTCGGTATTCCCTTCACTCAGATGGAAAAATGGGATCGTCGCGAGCTAATTTAAAATTTTGTGCGCTGTTGGCCTGTGTTTGCACATACATCTACATACATACATACATATGTAAATGTTCAAGAGCATAGAGAAAGAGAGAGAGATGGTAAGAAAAAATAAAATAAGACATAACGGCAATGCATCTGGTCTGGTATACTCTTCAATAAGAAGGGCAATGGAGTCATAATTTTTGTACGCAACTGGCTAGTGCGTGCAAGCACACATAGAAATTTATTTTTATAAATTTATTGAGTTATCTTGGTGTGCTATAGTTGACTTTATACAGACCGAAAACCGTTTGGAAAGCTCTGCCCTTCTCATGGCACTTAGTAAATCATTGGAGGGCGGCGCAGCTTATTGGCTGTCCCAAATATCGTTTGCTGGCATGACATGGATGCAGTTCAAGGAATTGTTTTTACTGAAGTTCGAAGGCCATGAAACTATAGCTGAAAAAATTTTGTGTGGTCCAAATGTTGACGAGGGTCTCGCTTCATACGCAAGCCGAACAGTTACGTCACTTGTCTGCAAATGGTAGGATGTGAGCATCGATGACATGCGAAACGAATTGAATGCGTTTGATTATGTCAAGAGGAAAAACAACTCGGTTCCACAAAGCTCTGCAAGTAAGAATATGCGCCTTCAACCCATTTCGAAGTGTTTTACGGAAAACAAGGTGGCTGATTGTCGTGCAAGACGATTCCCTGGTAAATTTCAACAGGCGTCAACCCAGCGCGATACACGCCCGTCAGAGAAGCAGTGCAAATCTACAATAATCTGTTTTAAATGTGGAGAAGCTGGACATATTCAATCGGTCTGCCCTGGAGGATCATCAGCAATGTCAGTCGTACCCATTTTGTTTTGATTCTGGTGCTGAGTGTTCTCTCGTTAGAGAAGCTGTGTCCCGCAAGTTTTCTGGCAAAAGAATTAATAACGTTGTATACCTTAAAGGTATCGGAAATAACTCTGTAACTAGCACGACGCAAATTTTATCTAATGTTACCATAGGCGAATATTCACTTGAGGTTATATTTCATTTGTGTTGATGCAGTACCTAATTTACGATATTATAATATGTCGAGAAATCTTGTGGCATGGCTTTAGTGTTACAATATCAAATTACAAACTCAAACTTTTAAAATCAAAATCAACTAAATTCTAACACAGTCGATGATAAGTATCCGTTGCCGTTGATAAACGACCAAATAGCTAGGCTTTGCGGTGCAAAGTATTTTTCTTGTCTAGATATGGCGAGCGGCTTTTATCAGATTCTAATCCACTCAAATTCAATGGATCGCACAGTCACTCCAGACGGGCAATATGAGTTCTTAGCTATGCCCTTCGGACTAAAAAAATGCCCCGTCAGTGTTTCAGAGAGCAGTGATGAAAGCTTTGGGTTAGAAAATGTATTGAAAATATTGTCTGAGGCTGGAAGTTCAAAATGATGAGCTTGAGAAAAGCATAGCAAAGACGTATGAGCTTCGATCAAAAATTCTTTATTTATATAAAATTCAAAGGAATGGAAAAACACGATGCCTTCCAGTTATCCCCGACCGTTTCGATGGTCTGTTGTGATGTCCACGAGGAATTGTACACCTTGGTTGGGAAAAGACCTTAGACAAAATGTATGAGTTTTACTGATTTGATAACATGTGTAAATATGTGCGCAAATTTGTAGACAACTGCATTACATGCAAATTGTCAAATCCATCGTCAGGCAAACCACAAGTAGAGCTCCATCCCATACCAAAGGTAGATATTCCGTGGCACACTGTTCACATTGACATCACTGGTAAATTAAGCGGAAAAAATGACCAAAAGGAATATATAATAGTTCAAATTGATGCCTTCACTAAATACGTTTACTTATATCACACTGAATGAATATTCAGAAAGTTGTATTAGTGCAGTTAAATCCTTGATTTCGTTTTTTTGTGTACCAACAAGAATAATTGCAGATCAGGGCAGATGTTTTACCGGCAATGACTTTGGTAAATTTTGTATAATGCAAAAAATTGACTTACATCTGATAGCAACAGGGACTAGTCGAGCAAATGGCCAAGTTGAACGAGTTATGAGTGTACTGAAACATATGCTAACCACCATTGAGACTAGTGAGCGTTCTTGGCAAGACGCTTTAGGTGAAATTCAATTGGCTTTAAACTGTACAATAAATCGAACTACAAAAGCTAGCCCATTAGAATTGCTAATCGGAAAAGAAGTAAGACCTTTAAAAATGTTATATGTTTGCGTCAGTGACTTGTTAGCGGAGCCTAACAAGTGAGATATCAGACACTATACCGGGGAATCTTGCTGATATGTGGTTTGATCTACTAAAGCTATTAGGGACACGAGTTAATGTGTTATCCTATTGAGTTGCTGGTAATCACGTATAGCATGGTGGTTTGTTGTCCTGATGATCTAAGTAATCCTTACATAACTAATGGAAATCCCTTTGCTACCGGATATGTTACGAAAATAATTGTCCTATACTAGAAATTCTGCCAATTGAGTGACCTTCTTCAGAAAATTTAAATTAACTGGATTTTTTTATTTGAAGTAATAGGTTTGGATTGATTTGTCTTGTAAGTAGAGCTGGGCATATTGCTGTTTAGTTTATTTTAGTAATCTTCAGTTTGTAACACACGAGGACGTGTGAACGTCAGAATGGTCGTGTCGTACCCTCAAAATATTATGAATATCGTGTCATCACTGTTATAAGTAGAGGTGGAGCACAATCCATGTCACTATCGAAACTATCGAATTTAGGGCACCATCGAGCTATCGAAATATCGATGGTCAAATAATGCGATGCTTATCGATAGTGTCGTCGATATTTTTTTCTTACAGCACTGCAATCAATGTTGGGCGCTTTATTCATTTTGACCGCAGAAAGTTTAGTTACTGTAAAACTATTATTACATTATATTTTTAAGCTAAATGGATCGCTTCCTCCAAGAAAGTAATGCTCATAACACATTATTAGAATGTATTTTGAAATATTTCTGTTTGATTTAAGGTAAGCGCAGCATTGCCACGGCGCACAGTGGGGTCTCTGTCGGCGCGCCGGCATCTGATTGCAGCAATGCGAATACTGCAGCAATAACGCCCTCACAGTCGAAAAGAAATAAGATTTCCGAAGTGTGGAAGTATTTCAAGAGGTCTGGAGACAAGCAAGTTGCTAAGTGCCTTACCTGTGGTAAGGAATATAAAACAAGCGGCAACACATCTACCTGTGGTAAGGAATATAAAACAAGCGGCAACACATCTAATCTCCATGACCACTTGAGGAGGTTTCATCCTGACTTAGAGATTAAAAATCCAGACTCTAGCACACCTGCTGTATGTGCTGATAGGAACGACCCTGCTGCCACTAGTTCTATATCAAGTATGAAATTTATAGCGTCCCATTTCAAAAGTACTGTCTTGTATGATTCAAATTCCAAAAGAAAGCCAGAAATTGACAAAGCCCTAATTGAAATGATTGTCAAAGATGTGCAGCCCTACAATATTGTTGATAATGAAGGCTTTGTTCAATATACTCAAGTTCTGGATCCGAATTACAAACTACCGAGCAAGACACATATATGAGATGTGCTAATATATAATTATTTCAAGGCAACCACTGAAAAGTTGTCAGTAATACTTGAAAATATTTCTGATATTGCAATAACATGTGACTTGTGAACATCAAGTGCCAATGCTTGTTTTTTGACTGTAACGAGTCATTTTGTTCATCATAACGAACTAAAAACAGCATCCTTGGCTACGAAAAAAACTGTTAAACAAAATTATTCACTGTTCGCAAAACATTGCAGATACATTGCGAGAAATATTGATTGAATGGAATATTCTCAATAAAACTGTATGCATTGTAACAGATAATGCTAGCTCCACGCTTAAAGCATGTGAAATATTACAAATCCGCAATCTGCCATACTTTGCGATTTCGATCAACTTGGTGGTACAAGATGTTTTAAAAGTTGATGACGTAATAATTCGAGATTTATTTACTAAGTGCAAGTCCATAGTTCGATTTTTTAAACAAAGCACAATAGCGAATGAAAAATTTAAACTAGCTTAAGAAAGTTCGGCGTATACTTTGTTACAGAAAACACCCACCAGGTGGAATAGTTTTTATTTCATGATTGAGCGTATTTTAAAAACGAACGATGCCATTGCCAAAATCTTATTATCAACTACAAATGCACCGCAGCCGTTTACTGCTGAGGAAATCCTTGTCCTCAAAGATATAGAAAAGATATTGGCTTTCTTTCAGCAGGAAAGTGAACAAATTGCAGGTGGAAAGTACGTTACCATATCGCTAATAATACCCATGGCATATGGACTTTTACGCAAAATCGAAAGTGTTTCACTTCTGCTGCAAACTTTGCAAGGAAGGACTATTAAAAACATATCAATGGAATCAATAAAAAAACGCCTTTCCATATATGAGCAAAGGACAGTATGCAGAATGGCTACAATATTGGATCCACGTTTTAAGAAAGATAGTTTTGAACACAGCTCAAACGCTGAGCAAGCAGCAACATTTTTTGAAAAAGAGCTAGCAAATTTTTCTGCCAAAGAGTCCCCGATTAATCAGCCTTTCGCACGGGATACAAGTTCCCAGAGTACTCTTTTTTTGATTATGTGGGTGAGCGATCAATAACCAAAGTTGGAAACTGACGAGTGGATGCAATCCTTATTAAAAGGCAGTATCTGGAGAGGCCAACTGTCTCTCAAGATACGGACCCTCTGTTATGAATGAAGGTATGCTTAAAATTGAAATATAAGTTCATTATAATTCTATTCATTAGCCAAATAATATAATTTATTTTGCAGATGAATCAGTCTGATTTTCCCTCTATTGGAAGCCTTTTCTGCAAGTACCTCTGCATTCCCGCAACGTCAGTAGAATCGGAAAGAGCATTCAGCAAGGCGGGCCAAATTATTTCAGAGAGGCGAACACGACTCAAAGAAAAAAACAGTAACATTCTTTTATTTTTAAATCGTAACTTTTGGATCAAATAAACAATATATATGTCCTATATTCAATTCAAATATATTTGGCTGTTGAGTAGGGATGCAAAATGATCGATCCAGCCATCGATTTTTTTCTCATCCGATAGTGAAATCCATCGATAGTAAATCGATTGGTGGAAATCGTCGATACTATCGATAGTACTATCGAAAATTTAAAATAATCCTTTTTTTTCTTTAAGTCTGCATAGAACGGTACTAAAAAATGTTTCTGACTTCATTTACAGCTATTATTTATAACTGTTGTATATTTATATAAAACGAAAACAAAAACCAATATTTCAAGCAACTTAAAAATAGATTCATTCATAATTTTCACAGCAAAAATAGGTAAATATATAATGGAATGTAATATAAGATAAAAAAGAAATAAAAACAATATTCAAACTTAAACAACTTAAACCGAAAATCTTCAACAAATATAATATTAAAGCTATCCATCTAGGAGCCAGATGTTTCTTTCTTCCAATATTACTCATTTTGGCACACTAGATCGTATGGCTCATTTTGCGTTCTTCGGAATTGGCGTTCGCCAACTTAACGTTCACTTTTTTGAATGTCAGAATATCGACAGACGCAAAATAATATCGAGGTATCGCCGTTTTAGAAAACCATCGATAGTATCGATAGTACCATCGATCGTTTTGCATCCCTACTGTTGAGGTACACTATCGATACTGTCGATGACACTATCGACTCTATCGGTGGTTCAATATAAACAATCACCAAAAATCGATGGCGTCCAATATCTATAGTTCTCCAACTCTAGTTATAAGCATTGTGTCATCCCTATGTTTTAAGATTAAGAGCGTAAAGAGGAAAGAATAAAATGTACTTCGCAAAAAAGCCTAATGCTATGCGACTGCCGTTATTTCAATTCCATTCATTATATTCATTCACGGAAATGAAATGTGTAAATTATAATAATACGTGTTATTATCAAAAACACTATTAATTTATTATTACTATCCTTTGTTAGCTCGTGTCAGCATTCACTAGTAATAATCACAAAAGGTCAACTTTGCCGAAAGTGTAATGACCGAGCCCCGCTCTGTAAGAACCGGCTTGTGGTCCTCCTTTCTGGAACAGCCACTCCAATAAGTCAGAGTCAGAACCGTTTGAGAATTATTGTGCGCGCGCAAGTGAAATTTTCTTCAACAAGCAAAGCAGTCGAAGCATGCGCTGCTTACAGCAGTATGAACGCCTAGTTCTCAGAAGCTATAAGAGCTAGAGAGCTGAAATTTTGCATGTAGACTCGTGTATACCATACGCAGTACGAGTATATCATATTTTTTCTATAACTCATTCGATATCTTTTTGATCGAGGATAATCGATAAATTGATATTGTTTTTTCAGCCTTATTTGAACACTATTAGGCCTAGAGACTTCAGATTTACTGTGTATAAACATTTGATGAATACACACATTTTGTAATTTACAGATTTTGGATACCACGCTCCCTTCGCCCACAATTTGTAAAAAACGTATATCAAGTATTAGAGACTTGTACGTATACAAACGAAATTATTCAACAAATAAATTCTCATAATATTGCCGATACCGCAGCGCAGCCCAAGCGCAGTCGCTGCTTACTGCACAGTTAGCAGAGCGCGGGCCTATGCGTGCGGGTGGATGCATGTGTATGTGTTTGTGCTTAAAAGAACTGCAGAATGATTGGACCATCAGCATGGAGGGTTCAGGGTAGAGGTGGGCACGGGCCGAATTTTTTGCACCCGGCCCGATCCGCCCACGGTCAGAAGTTCAAAATTTTATCCGTACCCGAAAGCAAAAAAAATTGTCATACCCGCGACCAATCCGCCCGCCCGAAACAATTACAACAAATTTAATTCTCAAACATTACAATTTTTTTTTCTCAAAAATAACAATTTTATTCTTAAAAATTACAATATTATTTACAGAAATATTACATGTTTTTATAAAGGAAAAGGAGCATATCAAGATTTGCGCTTGATAGCCTTGTTCGCCTTTCAATTAAAATTTTTCCAGAAGAGGAGAATACTCGCTCGCTTGTTGCAGAGCTTACCGGAATACATAAAATATTTGTTCGGGTAAATCGGATTTAAGCAGTCTAACCCGCAACCGCCCACACCCAGCCCGAAATTAGATTTTTCAGCCCATACCCACGGGTAACCGCGGGTGCCCACGGGTACCCGATAAAAACCCGACCCGTGCCCACCTCTAGTTCAGGGTATCTCCTAGTCGAGCAGTCCCGACTTGAGTCTTTTTACTTGTTTTTGACTGTATTAAATGTGCATGTTGAAGCACCGGCGTTTTTCTTTATTTGTCTCCATAGCGCAGCGAGTTTCGGCGGCGGATAAGTTCAAAACGAAACTAATCTCTTTGTCTCAACCATTTCTTGTACTTGGCACCGAACCACACTCGGCGACAGCATACAGACGCTGTCGCCCAGCTACAACGGGACATTTCCTTCCTTCAAATTACATTCGACCAATTGCCGCACACCAAACGGCTGATGCAATATTCTTGTGAAATTTCAATAGTCGTGGAATTCCGGGAATAACAAACCCATCCGATTTCACATACTGACCACCAAATACCCTGAACGACTTCACTATGCAGGCTGCGGTCATATGGGATCAAACCAATCAGCATGCCCTCACATTCTTTGTTCAAGGGTGTCGAACACACAGGCTCGAGTCACACACACACGCGCGAAGGCACGCAAAAAGGGAAATAGACAAGTAGGTAGAAGCGCAATTACAGTGCGCGCCAACATATTAATCCCACTTGCGCTTCGACTTGCACATATTGAATTTGCGCTAAGAAATCGATCCGTAGCAGTGATGTCATTTTCGCTTTTTTGCCGTCAGATTTGGCTTTTTTAAAAGTGCGATTGCGGGAAAAATTTGAAAACAGCGGGCAGCGGGAATTCCAGCTTTTTTAGCAAATTCAAACCGCTTTTTTTCAAAGTAAATTTTTTCTAAATTTTTACAGCTGTTTTAACGATTTATATGTTAATAATATATTTTACGTAAAGTATCGATATTTACTTTAATCGACTAACCTCCTCTTAAAAATACATACCGATATTGGCGCGTTATCTTCTCTAACATTGTGAAATTCGTTTGCGTAGGAAGGAAGTTTACAAGCAAAAAGTGCGAGATGTGTGGCTGCGGGCCACAGAATTCAAGGATTGGCTAAGGAAGGACCCCACAGACGCAACACGGGCGTATTGCAGTTATTGCAAATGTGCGGGTTTTGTAGTAGAGCTGGTCAAACAGTTGAAGCAAAGGTAAATATTTTCTAAATTCTTCTATATTTGTTATAAATAAATTTTTTTTTAATTTCAGGTTACCGGACAATTTTAATATTTTGAAACAGATTGATGCTTTTTCTGTTGAGAATGTTTTAAAAAATAAAAAAAGGAGCATCATTCAAATCCTTGAGTACTTTAATACTCCCAACATTGACAAGATTGAACGAGACTACAATCGCATTTCCCTGGTACAATGGGACAATGTCGATGAAACAGTAAAATTCTGGAGTGAAGTTCTCAAATACCGGGATTCTGGAGGAAACTGCCAGTTTTATGATTTGGCTTCAGTTGCTCTGCAAATGCTTTCTTTGCCTTGGTCGAATGCCGAGGTAGAGCGGGTATTCAGCCAAGTAAATTTGGTGAAAACAAAGCTTAGAAATAGACTACACGTTGATACGTTGAACGCTATTTTAACCATAAGGTCCATATTTAAATATATATTTTTAAGCTCGAAATTAATTTTGTTTTATATTTCAGATATGGACTGCATCGACACAATAAGTGCTGCTTCAATTATGAACTACCAGGCAACTGCCTAAAATCAATAAAAGAGAAGGATTACTATCCAAACGATGTGGAAGAATGCATTGATGATTTATTGGATGTAATATAACCAAGGATATGCTTTATGTTTAATAAAAATACCTATAGTTTGGTATTCATATACATGTACATGTGTAATTAAAATCAGCTTTTTTGTCAACCTTTTTCCCTTGAATCCAGCTTTTTTTTTTTCCTTGATCCAGCTTTTTTTGCTCAGAAAACAATGACATCACTGATTGTGTCACCCCTATGTTTTAAGATTAAGAGCGTAAAGAGGAAAGAATAAAATGTACTTCGCAAAAAAGACTAATGCTATGCGACTGCCGTTATTTCAATTCCATTCATTATACTCATTCACGGAAATGAAATGTGTAAATTATAATAAGACGTGTTATTATCTAAAAACACTTTATTAATTTATTATTACTATCCTTTGTTAGCTCTTGTCAGCATTCACTAGTAATAATCACAAAAGGTCAACTTTGCCGAAAGTGTAATGACCGAGCCCCGCTCTGTAAGAACCGGCTTGTGGTCACGATTAACTTCTACGCCAGGTAACTGGCTTTCCTCCTCTCTGGAACAGCCACTCCAATACGTCAGAGTCAGAACCATTTGAGAATTATTGTGCGCGCGCAAGTGAAATTTTCTTCAGCAAGCAAAGCAGTCGAAGCATGCGCTGCTTACAGCAGTATGAACGCCTAGTTCTCAGAAGTTATAAGAGCTAGAAAGCTGAAATTTTGTATACCATACACAGTACGAGTTTATCTTATTTTTTCGATAACTCATCCAATATCGTTTTTATCGAAAATGATCGAGAAATTGTTATTGGTTTTTCCGCCCTTTTTGAACACTAATAGACCTAGAGACTTCAGATTTACTGTGTATAAACATTTACACACATTTTGGATACCACGCCTCTTTCGCCCCCAATTTGTAAAAAACGTATATCAAATACTAGTGCTTTGGAATGTACACACATTTATACATTATGACATGCACATATTGAATTTGCGCTAAAAAATGGATCCGGAGAGCTTTCAACAATTTTTAACGAACAGGCTTGTGAATATCTCTATAGATACCGAGTATCATATATTTAGAAATTGAGTAGCACCTGAAAACATGTTACGCAGAGCAGTCAGGGCGAGCCCTTTGCTGAGGAGCTACTCAGCCAGGGTTGGGTGGATTATTTACATTATTATCGTAATCTATAAATTTTATCGGAGTGCGATCAAAACAGCTATTGTGACTTAAAGCTATATTTACAACTAAAAATAGGAAAAACTTAGATTAACTTAGCTAAATAGAAATATCTGGGCGTGGCAACCATCAGGATCATCAGTGGCAATTGATGCAGAGCAACTAGATAAATGGCAACTGGCACCGCAATTTGGACCAGCGACACATGGCGGGCATTAGGCATCTCGAACTGGCTGGTGACCAGCAACCAGCAACCAGCTCTACCGGATCCTTATTTGGTAATTGCGACATAAATCAGGTAAGTGGCAATTTACTCAAATCTGTTCAATTGCATAGAATTTAACTTTAAGGTGAGAGTCGACATCGTGTCTATAGATCTAAAAGTTTAATGAACTGGCATATAAAAAAAGCAAACAATTCATTTCTTTACAAATGTATTTCATATTTATTAAATACTTATAATTCCGGTCCAAACTTTGTGCTTTTCAGCAAACGTCAAAGAAGTGGAATGACAGTAGCCGCAGCAGTAGGCTGTTTATTTTGGCCAAATGTATTTCATATTTATTAAATACTTATAATTCCGGTCCAAGCTTTGTGCTTTTCAGCAAACGTCAAAGAAGTGGAATGACAGTAGCCGCAGTAGTAGGCTGTCTATTTTGGCCTGGAGGGCTGTTTTTGGTTTATTTTAATGTCAGTTACCGACTCTCTGAGGTTTGCTTACGGATTGTTTTTCACGGTCTTTGGTATCTGCGAACTATCCCGTGGATAGACTTTGTGTAATTTCAGTCGATTTTCTTTTTCGCCAGATTAAAATTTAATATAAATTAATAAACCGAATGATGTCAGCACATGAATCTTCTTATGCTTGGGATCATTAGCTTGGTAAAAATAAAGCCTCATTTGAGTATTGCATTTGAGGCATTGCATCGAAACTCAAAACGCATAACTTTTGAGTTTCGGACATATGTGCAGTTGCACTTAAAACTCTTACAACTGGAGCCGAAATTCCGGGGCATATATCAAATTTTTGAGCCCAATGCTGCAGGAAGTTGAAACTAACTCCTGCGCAACACTCTGTATCCTTTTGGACTGATAGAATAAAATGGCAATGTCGTCAACATTGCAGTTTTGCCTCCTTGATTTTTTAATTTATTTGCCCTTCTGTGAATATTATCGAGTCTGCGTTCAAAGTATTCTATAACCATGTGGGAGATGGAGAACGTACGCTGAACAAGCGCAAGTTCATTTTATTTTGTTTATCGCATACGATTTTTGCTCGGTTTTCATTGCACTCTACTAAATGTTGGCACAGTTCTGTTGGAATTTAATTCCATTCCGCTTCTAAGCGATAGGTTGTCCACGTTTATTGGGTTGATTAGTTGACAACTTTCCTTAACAATATGAAATTAAGGTTAACATATTTAAGGGGTTTTCAATTGGATGTGAATTCGGGGACTGAGCTGGCTATGGTAGGACGTCGATATTTTCGGACACAAACCGACACGTATGTTTTGGAGCATTATCCTGCTGAAATACTTTCTAGAATGTCTGCGACTATTTTGGCCTCATCTGCGCTGGGCCGATTTCTACATTGCTACCAGCTCGTTTCTAGTTAAAAGTGTTCTGGCGAATTGCCTCCGGTCTTTATTTTTTTAAAATTCTGTTATTTGTTATTTTTATTGAATTTTCTCTCTTACATTTCATTCATTTTACTGAATTCTTTCTTTCTGCATGATTTTTGTGTTATTGAAACTTTATTTCTTTAAAGAGGAGATTTCTCAATCAAAAGATTACCCTCTTGTATTCCAGCCATAGACTATGGTTGACGATATTCGTCCGTAGGGATTACGGAAAAAATACTTGTGTCCTCATAGACCACTAAAATGGGGTACCATGTGTGACTTTCTATATTACACTGTAATAATTCTATCAAAATTAGAACATTTTTCGTATTTTTCTTATTTATTGAAAAGAAAGAAAGGAGAGGAGCTAATACGCCATTTGATTGTTATATTTTTCATTATTATAAGGGAAGCACCCTCTTTGCTAAACGGACGGGGTTCTTCATATTAGTCGTCTCAAAGAGTCAGCGACATCTCAATGCGATAAGGTGGGAGGCGACATCGTTTATTCAGGATACTGTCAAGCTCTATTCGGTTTTGCTAGGGTATTTTGACATGAAACGAGTGGATTGATGTTCGTTTTTTTTTTTTTTTTGTTGGGAGTCCATCTCCAAAACTGAATTATTTTTATCATCAGTCTCATACGTATATTCGCTTACCTTTCATTTTATTTAATTATTGTTATGGTACCGACTCGAACCTGGCCATTTGCAGCAGGTGACCAATCTCATAATTTTGTCGTGGGCAGCCTGAACTCTTCGGCTAGCACAAGCCAAGCCCCAGGTTTGACAGCCGTACTTCCAATTGTCACCTTATTTGACAGTGTCAATTTACTGCGTGAAAAAAGAAGCCAATAGTGCATTTTTACAAAAGCATGCAAGCGCAGTGTAATGGCCGTTACATGCTTAGAGAACGCGAGTTTGCGAGCCAGTAGCAGCATCATTTGGGACTGTGCCTTCAAGAGCACAGCTGATGCCGTTCTCTGTTTCAGCGACGATTGATGCTGACGACTTGACGCTGTTGATGACAATGTTCCAGCGCCTTGCCAAGTCCGCACATTTTCGCGAAATCGGGCCAGCCTTGATGGCCCATATTATCTCAATAATTTTTCAAAATATTCGATGACCTGTTGGAATTCGACTCCATTCCGCTTCTAAGCGATCCCATAGGCTGTCCACGTATACCAAATGGGACGTGTGTTTCGGGTCATTGTCTTGCTGCATACGAGAGGACCGCGGAAGCTGAATAGTTGGAGAGCTGAGGTCGTCTTCAAGGCGGGACTCTGTTGCCATCGGTAGAACCACCGGCCGAGGAGCATGCGAGCGTCGCCGCCGATGTTCTCTCAACGCCAGGCAGTTTTTCCAGCCGGAGATATCTGCTTCCGGCGATCGGGTAGAGCCACGTCCCAGCTATCAGTTAATAATACCTGTTTGTTAATAACGGAGTATGCTCCGCCGAGTTTTTTGAGTTGGTCTACTCAGGGCTTATCAGCTAAAAGGAAACTCACGTCGTTTATCAGCATTTACTTTATTCAAAGAATTTCATTCGTCCTGAAGACGGGTAGCTATGCTCACTAATAAGTAGCATATAAGGTAACGCATCTCATCACGCTCCTCAGCATACGCTGAAGATTTCAGCTAAAGGCATGTTAATTCTATTTAGTTACTCGCAAGCATTACAATCTACTAAATGTTGATTCATTTCTTTTGGTACTCGACTGCATTCCGCTTCTAAGCGATCTTGATATTTGTTGGATTGATTAGTTCAAAAATATTCCATAACTATTTTAGCAGCAGGCTATTTCTTTTTTTTTTTGTATGTACATATATATTTTTTTTTAATTAGTAATCAAATTTTGCTAATTTAGTTTGGAGAAGACCCTTTTGCATTGTCAAGAACATGAGGATTGATAATGGGATTATTATTTGTGACTATTGATTGGCGTTTAGGATTAGATTCATCTGAGGGGAATGCTTATAGTTTAATTTCATCTATAACTTTTTCTTAGTATTTCGTTAGAGCGCTAATTTTCTGCCGACATTATTTTGATAGCAAAGGCTGTCATTCTTCGCCCTTACTATTTGAACCGCCCAACTACGACTGAACGACTGCGAGACATCATATTCGCAATATTGATTATTTAAATTATTTATATATTCAATTATATTAATTAATTAAATTGTTCTTATTCTGGCTATCTACTTTAATTCCAGTTCGAGTTTCTGCTTGCTGGACTGATCATCTCTGCATAGTAGCCGTCTCCCATCTCCATTAGTTGACCCGATGCGACATCGTGCAAAGAAAATACGATTAAAAGTGGAATGATCTTGAATCTAAAGGCGGAATCCTCAAAAATATGAGGTACGTCAGAATTTCAGTTTAATGAATAATTACGTTAAAGTCTATCCTCGAAGATCAAATGAATTGAGCCTTAACAATTTATTCAGAGCGTGAATTAGTTAATTACAGAATAATGATTGAACAATTAAATAAATAATGACCTACGACTTTGTAATAAGTAGCGCTCTGGCATTTATAAATAGCAACAGCTTCTACAGGAGCTGCTGAGAGTTGTTTTCGTACTTCATGGGAAAAATCAGAAGTGTTTGCGATTAATCTAGAGCAACGCTTTCGTCCACATAATTTTGTTCTGGAAAGACAAAGAATGTTAATTGAAGAATCCCTCGAAACGCCGTTTCAAATGACACTGTCTGTTGATCCTGTCACGCTGCACTATAGGTCAAATTGAATAAATGTACATAATTTTGATGCCGATCCATTAGGAATACCCTTAATGTAAATGTTGTGAAGGATCACATTTTAAAATTAAGTGAAGTGAAATAAATAAATTGTGAAACATAAAAGCCACAAATTAGTGAATTTATTGGAGGAGTGTGAAGAAACGAGGCGCCGCGTTAGGGAGGCAGTACTCGACGGTGGTTGCATGAAGGGCTCTGAGCGTTATACGCCAGAGCCTGGAATGTGAACCGTCGGCCTGCTGCCTTCCCGGACTCGGTGACTCGCGTCTCGCCGTAGCCTGCCGGGACTGCACCAGTTGGTGGTGAGCGTTATACGCCGGAGCGGGACTGTAATTTGTATCCGGTCTCCGGGTTTTCAAGATTTCGAATTTTCCAAGTGTCTTTTTTTTAACATTCAAGTTTCTTGTGACCCAATCGCGGATAGCTCGGCCATTTCGGCCCGCTATCCGCTCTCATTTCTTTAGTCTCGGCAGTTTACAAATAATCTTGTAGAAGGAACCTGGGGAAGACTGAGATTTGTACCCCGGCCAAGAAATAACTTCTTTACAATATCACAGGCCCAGAATTTTAACAGCGGCGTTCTCTGCTAAGAAAATAGCTGTTAAACAGAGTTGTTATACATGAAGTGCACATCATAAATTTTGTAAAAAAAATGTATATTAATTCGAATCGCCAATTGAAATAAAAAACTTGCAATTAGATTGTTCTTTGTATTAACGTGTTTGTTTTGTCCAAAAATCTTTGTGAAGTTTTGTGTAAGTCAAACAACTTTGGCATTAAAAAAAAAATGTTTTTCTTTGATAATAGAACTTGTGTTTATAGCATTTTGTAGCAATGCAACTATACACATTTTAGCACGCCCACTGGCTGGAGAAGAGAACTTACTTGCAATATAAGAAGAGTTCTTATGTGCGTAAACCTGTTGATATGCATGCAAAGGTGGAAGATCCCAAAGAAATCTGGCAGTGAAGTTAGCAAAACGTCACCAAAAATACTTAAGACTGTTTATGCAAGCCGCAATTTTTCAAATTTTGAGTTTTATTGCGTCAGATAATGAAGAATACGATGATTCACAATAAAAGATATTTTAAATATATTTATATGCTATAGCATGTTTTCATGAAAAATGTTTTTTCCCAACTTCTACTATAAAAACTATATGATAAAGTCAACTGATTTTGATAATTTTTTTACAGGGTCTTTAGAACATAAAAATACACCTATAATATGTAATTTGTGTAAATAACTTAGAAAACAAGAAAGTTATGACAGCTAATAATATGAAAGAGGGTCGGTGCCATCGCAAATGCGAGTTGCAAAAATAAGTCAAATGCAAAAAACCAAATTCAAAAGTTATTAATTAATTCCAAAAAATCGGCCCATAGTACACTGGATGAAGTAAAGTTTCTCATAACTAAGCTGAAGCCCAAGAAGGCCCCGGGGAGGACCTCCTTGATAACCGAACACTACGACTTCTGCAAGATCAAGCCTTACTCTTCCTTGTGCTGATCCTTAACGGCATATTAAGAGTAGGATATTTCCCGAGAATATGGAGAATATAGTTGTGAACTCCTATAAACCCCTAGGCATTCTCCCAGCACTGGGTGAAATGGGGCCTGCTACCACCACAACTGTACGAGTTCATAAAGAGTTTTCTTGAAGAACGCACATTTCAAGTAACAGTCGATGGTTTCAAGTCCTCTGCTAAAACAAAAGCAGACGGAGTCCCTCAAGCCAGCGTCTCACACTCTACTCAATATTCACTGCGGATATGCAATCACTGAACTGAGTATGAGAGAGAACTCATTGCAACATACGCTGATGATACTGCGGTGCTCACAAAAAGATGCGGCATCGTACAGGCTACGAAGACACTTCAGCAGTATCTCGATGCATTCCAGGAATGGGCACAAAAATGGAACGTGTGCATCAATGCTGGCAAATGCGCAAATGTTACATTTGCAAATCGCCCACTTAGCTGCCCTGGGGTCACGTTGAATAGAATAACGCTGAATCATAAATCAGCACACAAATATCTCGGGGT
This sequence comes from Drosophila mulleri, assembly GCA_035047565.1. Classification (NCBI taxonomy): domain Eukaryota; kingdom Metazoa; phylum Arthropoda; class Insecta; order Diptera; family Drosophilidae; genus Drosophila; species Drosophila mulleri. The sequence goes on along the minus strand of JAWNPK010000100.1, from coordinate 353,904 downwards.
GATCCTTGACAGACGCCTCACATTCAAAAGACATGTTACATCGGTGCAACACGCGTCCAAAACCAAAATTTATAAACCAAATCAGCCCCTAGCTTGCTCTACGCTATTCAAGTACATGGTATCGCAGCCAAATCTCACTTGAACAAGCTGCGCGTATTACAAGCTAAAACTTTGAGGAAGATCACTGGGGCTCCGTGGTAAATTAGAACCAGAAACATAGAACGCGACCTCAAAGTCACCAAAATTGGAGACGAAATTAAGGAGGTAGCCAAAAAAATACATTGGAGGGCTAAACTCACATCCAAATAGCTTGGCTCTACAGCACAAAATTCAGTCAACCGCCGTACTAATATAGGGTGGAGATTGAAATGCCACCACGCTCAAGACTTAGTGGATCGGGTCATCCCTTAACACCTCCACATTTGTCAGGAATATATGTATATAAATAGCCATAAATATCTTTTAAGTAGACAAATTAGTATAATTCTCTGTTTAGATTAAGTTATACATAAGTCGACGTACACAGCGCTCGGAAGATCGTAAGAGGTGGGAACTAGTCAAATACAAAAATTCTACATAATAAAGAAAATTTATGTGAGCCTGAAAAAACTGCAGAAGACAATGTTCGACTATTGGCAGCAGAAGCAGCATTAGATATAAATAAAAATCAGAAGCTGCAAACTGCCCTACATGATAAAAAGTTTCGCAAAAGTAGAAAACAATACTTGAAATAATATTCACAGAAGGGCAAATAACAAAATTAAGAAATAAAGACCGAAGGCAAAACTGGAATGTTGTTGTTATTCAATCAGTCCAAAAGAATACAGAGTGCTGCGCTGCTGTGCTAATTTTCCACTTCCTGCAATAAGAACATTGCAGCATTGAGCTCAAAAAATTGATATATGCCCCGGAATTTTGGCGCCAGTTGTAAGAATTTCAAGTGCAACTACACATACATATGTCCGAAACTCAAAAGTTATGTGTTTTGAGTTTCGATGCAATGAACTTACATGTGATAAATCTGCAGACTCTACATTGCCGCCCTCTAACTATACATGTTCAACCCGCAATTCACGTAAGAAACCGCTGGTTTCACTGAAGCGCAATGTCTAACTTACGTCCGTACCTTAAAGTTTGTCGATCGAGCGCACATCATAGACTCCCGCTCAGAAGATATTTCTGGCAGTAGCTTGCAGCTACAGCAGCTATAGCTATCTATAAGCGCCCATAGATAAGTTAAATTGTACGACGAAACAAAAATAATGCTATATTATAACTTTGGTTCATCCCGAGCATGGCCCATTGCCACTGCCAGAAATCAAATTTGGAAATCTTTTCGTTGTGGCTTGGCGTGATATATTGTATCTAGCAATTTATGGAGTACACTGCAAACGTGGCGCTCTAAATTTCCAAAGGAGGTTTAATCAGAAGTATACTCAAATGAGGCTTTATTTTTACCAAGATAATGATCCCAAGCATAAGAAGATTGATGTGCTGACTTGGCTGATATTGTGGTTAGGTGGTGCGCGAAATCGGTTTCATAGTTTAAATTAAATTGTAATCTGGCGAAAAATAAAATCGTCTGGAATTAAACAAAGTCAGTGTGTCGTAAGACTGGAGAAAATTTCCTTAATTTCCACAAATATGCTGTAAATATTTATGAACGTATGACGTATGCAATACTGAATGCTGATAACAATCTCGACAATTGGAAAAATGCCATATTTTGCGACAAAACGAAGATCATGTTTCACTATGGTGATAGCGCAGGAAGCAGCCCCAGGCCAAAATAAACAACCTACTGCTGCGGCTACTGTCATTTCACTTCTTTGCCGTTTGCTGAACGGCATAAAGTTTGGACCGGAATTATAAGTATTTAATAAATATGAAATACATTTGGCCAAAATAAACAACCTACTGCTGCGGCTACTGTCATTTCACTTCTTTGCCGTTTGCTGAAAGGCATAAAGTTTGGACCGGAATTATAAGTATTTAATAAATATGAAATACATTTGGCCAAAATAAACAACCTACTGCTGCGGCTACTGTCATTTCACTTCTTTGCCGTTTGCTGAAAGGCATAAAGTTTGGACCGGAATTATAAGTATTTAATAAATATGAAATACATTTGTTAGGAAAAAATTTCATTAAACTTTTAATCGTATGGAGAATACACAATGTCGCCTCACATCTTAAAGTTAATATAAAAGATAGCTAGAATAAGAATATAGTATTATTATCTAATTTAGCACGTTCAATAATACTAATATTGTGAATATGATGTCTCACAGTCGTTCTATAATCAAATACGAAGTGCGAAGAATGACAAACTTTGCTGTCATCGAATATCGGCTGAAAATTAGCGCTTCAACGCTTAAAAGTGTCTTCAGAAAATTATTTTATTATTTTATTGTAAAAAAAGCTTTTTTGTTAGTCGGTAATTATATATTTAAAAATTGTTGAAAGCTCTACGGATCCATTTCTTAGCGCAAATTCAATATGTGCCAGTCGAAGCGCAAGTGGGATTAATATGTTGGCGCGCACTGTAATTGCGCTTCTACCTACTTGTCTATTTCCCTTTTTGCGTGCCTTCGCGCTTGTGTGTGTGACTCGAGCCTGTGTGTTCGACACCCTTGAACAAAGAATGTGAGTTCTATGACAGGGCATGCTGATTGGTTTGATCCCATATGATCGCAGCCTGCATAGTGAAGTCGTTCAGGGTATTTGGTGGTCAGTATGTGAAATCGGATGGGTTTGTTATTCCCGGAATTCCGCGACTATTGTAATTTCACAAGAATATTGCATCAGCCGTTTGGTGTGCGGCAATTGGTCGAATGTAATTTGAAGGAAGGAAATGTCCCGTTGTAGCTGGGCCGAGTGTGTTTCGGTGGCAAGATTGAGTGATGGTAGATTATGCAAAGCGGTCAGCTGTTTTCACAGCGTGACGTCATTATTTCAGAAAATGGTGCGCGCGCGTTTAAATTTGTATGAAAATCAAGCGATTTTGACACTGTTATTTGTTTTAAAGCTAGTAGACTAAATAAAACGAGCTGGGAGGCTAATCATAGGTTCTATATAGATGCACGAATCGGACAATGTAAAGGGTTTTGCTATTTTTTATATTCTAAGTCGTTTTCCAGGCAGTTATTGATCACCCAATACCTTGACCACTTTTACTTTCGCGTAGAATGGCTTTAATTATAATACTTAAGGCTTTAATTTTGAAAAAAACTAAATAGTTACGACTAAGTATTATGCATTACTCATCAATCGGCAGCATAATATTCACCAATTTCATTTATTATACTACGAATCTAATGGCCATAGATGATACATAGCATTATTAGGTGCTGCCTAGCATTTTAGAGCTGATTTCGACAGATTATATGTTTCCTTGGGTTTTAACACTCATAATTTTGGTCAGTTTTCGATTTTGTAATTAATACACCAATTTTATTTCATTCCACCGGATGTTCCTGACATGACAGCAGGTGTGAGCAGCACCTTTATTGGTGCAGCTTCAACGTGTAGTATATTTGAATATGTATATAGTTTGGCATAAATAAACCTTATTGATGGCGAAAACTCAGTTAACTATGTCCATCAACCATTCCTGCTGACATATTGGCCATTGTAGCCATATCATTGCTGCTTTCGTGAGGCCTCCCAGTTTATTCCATTATATACTGAGTTTCTTTAATGTATGGTAATAAAATTAATGATTGACCATTTTAAGGTATTTACTATTGAAAATTGCTTATATATACTTAATTTGACTTGTTTTGGACCACTTGGCCGATCTCTGCTGAAGCCTCCACCAAGCTTCAGCCGGGATAACATGGCAAAATCTGAAAATGTGACGTCACAAGAGAGCAGTTAATTAACATTAAAAGTAACGGAACTGTTCTTCGCGCAACCTACTGTGTCTTTCAACAGTGTTTCGGTGGCAAGTACAAGAAATGGTGGAGACAAAGAGATTAGTATCGTTTTGAACTTATCCGCCGCCGAAACTCGCTGTGCTATGGAGACAAATTATATTAATTGTTATCGGGGCAGACTTTAACGTAATTATGATACTGAAAGTCTGAGCTCGGTAGAGCGCACGATGTGGTGAAGTTGCACTGCCGAAGGGAATCGCGCTGCCGAGGTAGACAGGCGTCTCGAGTGCGGATTATGAGAGCGTCAAGACCGATCAGAAGTGCTAGAAGAAAGAAGAAAATGCAGGAAGCAGAAATCTCTGGCTGGAAAAACTGCCTTTGAGAGAACATCGGCGGCGACGCTCGCATGTTCCTCGGCCGGTGGTTCTACAGATGGCAGCAGACCGAAGGCGGCAGAGTCCCGCCCTGAAGACGATCTCAACTCCCCAGCCACTCTCGCTTCAAGAGCGCTCGAACACGCGCCGTCGATAGGTAATTCAACTCTGCCTTGCATGGTGAAAGTTCCGGGGTGAGCTATAGGGAGTTGCATTGCGTAGTGAGATGATTAAGGGGTCAAAGGTTCGCTTGCTTATAACAGATAACACATTGTTTAAACAATTAGTAAGAATACCCGCACTATTCTGCAGCGATTTGAGATAGCAACAACAGTGACAGTTTGTAAAATCCGCACAAAAGAAAAGAAAGATTGAAGATTTAAATAAAAGGGAACTGAAGCTTCAGTTTCTGTAGGACAGTTTGTCTTTAACTTAGGCAACAAAATTCATTTGCCAGAACACTTTTAACTAGAAACGAGCTGGTAGCAATGTGGAAATCGGCCCAGCGAAGATGAGGCGAAAATAGTTCATTTCAGCAGGATAATGCTCCAAAACATACGTGTCGGCTTGTGTCCGAAAATATCGACGTCCTACCATAGCCAGCTCAGTCACCGAATTCAAATCCAATTGAAGCCCCCTTAAGTAAATACGTTAATCTTAATTTCATATTGTTAATGAAAATTGTAAGCTAATCAACCCAATAAACGTGGACAACCTATCGTTTAGAAGCGGAATGGAATTAAATTCCAACAGAACTGTGCCAACATTTAGTAGAGTGCAATGAATCACATGGTTATAGAATACTTTGAAAAATGATTGCTGGCCCAATTTTGCGAAAATGTGCGGACTTGACAAGGCGCTGGAACATTGTCATCAACGGCGTCAAATCGCCTGATGTATGCTGTACTCTAAAACGGAGAATGGCATCAAATCTGGGGCTTGGCTTGTGCTAGCCGAAAGAAATCCGAAGAGTTCAGGCTGCCCACAACAAAATTCTGAGATTGGTCACCGGCTGCCAATGGCCACGGTCGAGTCGGTACCATGACAATAATTAAATAAAATAAAAGATAAGCGAACACGTATAAGACTGATGATAAAAATAATTCACTTATGGAGATAAAAACGAAGCAGACATCAATCCATTCGTCTCATGTAAAAATGCTCAAGCAACACCGTACAGCGCTTGAAGTACCCCATCCGTTTAGAAAATGGAAACAGCCATAATTAAAAATATGACGATCAAATGGCGTGCTAGCACCTCTCCATTCTTTCTTTTTAATAAATAAGAAAAATATGAAAAATGCTTTTACACGACCTCTTCGTCGCGCATTTTGACTGAATTATTACGGTGTAATAAAGAAAGTACCACCTGGTACCCCATTTTGGTGGTCTATGAGGACACAAGTTCGTCAACCATAATCTATGGCTGGAATACAAGAGGGTAGTTAAAAGAGAAATATTACAATAAAATTGTAAATATATCATTAATGAAAAACAAACACCTGAAAAAAAAGAAAATTCGGTAAAAAAAAAAAAAAAACACATTTCAGCAATAGAAATGTAAGAGAAAAAAGTCAGGCCAAAGTAGGTCCGTTCTCGACGAGTCTGCAAAGCAGACTGAGCTAAGATAAAACTCAGTAGGTTTGGCGCACTGTTAAATAACACTTTATGTTGCGCCACTGTTAAAAGACAGTTTGTGTTGCGTCACTGTTAAAAGACAGATTATGTTGCGCAAAAAGCAGCTCCGTTACTTTATATGTTAACTAACAGCTCTGTTGTGATGCCACTTTTTCAGGTTGTGCTCTGTTATCCCAGCTGTAGCTTAGCGAGAATTTAATAGTCGTATTAGACGAAAGCCGTCGAAAGCCCTTGAACGGAAAAATATATTTCCTACTATTAAGTTTGGAAAACTTTCAGTGATGGTTTGGGGGTGTATTTCCAGTAAAGGAGAGTTGTGTTTCATCGAAAGTACAGTAGATGCCAAACAGTATTTGGAGATTTTACGCACGCATCTAGTTTCCAGTGCCCGCAAGTTTGAATTTTTAAAGGAGGGTAAACCAACATTTATGTTTTACCAAGATAATGACCCCAAACGCAAAGCTAACAACGTCAGGTGCTGGCTTCTCTACAATTGTGCAAAGGAGTTGGATACTCCTGCACAAAGTCCCGACCTTAATCCCATAGAGAATCTGTGGACTGATCTCTAAAAAAGGACAGCCAACCGAGGTCCAGCAAGCAAAAGAGTGTAAGGCGGCTCCCCGCGACCCTCCTTACCTGGTTCGATTAGATATAGTTTTGGTAGTAAACAAGACTTCGACATAAGAATGAATAGAGTGCAGTTATGGTTTTGAGTTTGGATTCAAGTATAGTTTTGGCAGACTTAGATATAAGAATGAATATAATGCGTAATTATGATTTTGATTTTGTAGTAAGTAAGCGTAGTATTAAGTAAAGTCATTAAGTATAATTATTAAGCAGCAATTAGGCAAAGCAACTAGCTTTTAAGGAGAGACAATAATTTGATTATAGGACGGGCGCGATCAGCAATGCAACCGTGCAGCTCGCGGTGCTGAAGTTGTATTGCCGACGCAGAGGGGAATTGTGCGCAAGAGAGCAGCAGAAGCTGCAGCCGCATAATTAGTTAGTTTCCAGTGTTCAAAAAAGAAAGCCGTTCTAATAGTTTGAGTGTTGGGTTTGTGAGATTATAACCGAACACTACGACTTCTGCCAGATCAAGCGTTACTCTTCCTTGTGCTGATCCTTAACGGCATATTAAGAGTAGGATATTTCCCGAGAATATGGAGAGTATAGTTGTGAACTCCTATAAATCCCTAGGCATTCTCCCAGCACTGGGTGAAATGATGGAGAGACTTATACCTAACAGACTTCTCAACGTCGAGGCTGTCACTAAGGCAATCCCAAAATTTCAGTTTGCTTTCAGATTACAACACGGCACCCCAGAACAGCTACATAGAAGCGCTGGAGAAAAAGGAGTATGCAGTCGCCGCCTTTTTAGATATAGAACAAGCCTTCGACAGAGTGTGGCACCTTGGGCTTCCTCATCAAGCCAAGGGCCTGCTACCACCACAACTGTACGAGTTCATAAAGAGTTTTCTTGAAGAACGCACATTTCAAGTAACAGTCGATGGTTTCAAAGTCCTCTGCTAAAACAATAGCAGACGGAGTCCCTCAAGGCAGCGCCTCACACTCTACTCAATATTCACTGCGGATATGCAATCACTGAACTGAGTATGAGAGAGAACTCATTGCAACATACGCTGATGATACTGCGGTGCTCACAAAAAGATGCTGCATCGTACAGGCTACGAAGGCACTTCAGCAGTATATCGATGCATTCCAGGAATGGGCACAAAAATGGAACGTGTGCATCAATGCTGGCAAATGCGCAAATGTTACATTTGCAAATCGCCCACTTAGCTGCCCTGGGGTCACGTTGAATAGAATAACGCTGAATCATAAATCAGCACACAAATATCTCGGGGTGATCCTTGACAGACGCCTCACATTCAAAAGACATGTTACATCGGTGCAACACGCGTCCAAAACTAAACTGGGTAAGCTGGCTGGACAACAAAGTCAAAATTTATAAACCAAATCAGCCCCTAGCTTGCTCTACGCTATTCAAGTACATGGTATCGCAGCCAAATCTCACTTGAACAAGCTGCGCGTATTACAAGCTAAAACTTTGAGGAAGATCACTGGGGCTCCGTGGTAAATTAGAACCAGAAACATAGAACGCGACCTCAAAGTCAGCAAAATTGGAGACGAAATTAAGGAGGTAGCCAAAAAAATACATTGGAGGGCTAAACTCACATCCAAATAGCTTGGCTCTACAGCACAAAAATTCAGTCAACCGCCGTACCAATATAGGGTGGAGATTGAAATGCCACCACGCTCAAGACTTAGTGGATCGGGTCATCACTTAACACCTCCACATTTGTCAGGAATATATGTATATAAATAGCCATAAATATCTTTTAAGTAGATAAATTAGTACAACAATCTCGACAATTGGAAAAATGCCATATTTTGCGACAAAACGAAGATCATGTTTCACTATGGTGATAGCGCAGGAAGCAGCCCCAGGCCAAAATAAACAACCTACTGCTGCGGCTACTGTCATTTCACTTCTTTGCCGTTTGCTGAAAGGCATAAAGTTGGACCGGAATTATAAGTATTTAATAAATATGAAATACATTTGGCCAAAATAAACAACCTACTGCTGCGGCTACTGTCATTTCACTTCTTTGCCGTTTGCTGAAAGGCATAAAGTTTGGACCGGAATTATAAGTATTTAATAAATATGAAATACATTTGGCCAAAATAAACAACCTACTGCTGCGGCTACTGTCATTTCACTTCTTTGCCGTTTGCTGAAAGGCATAAAGTTTGGACCGGAATTATAAGTATTTAATAAATATGAAATACATTTGTTAGGAAAAAATTTCATTAAACTTTTAATCGTATGGAGAATACACAATGTCGCCTCACATCTTAAAGTTAATATAAAAGATAGCTAGAATAAGAATATAGTATTATTATCTAATTTAGCACGTTCAATAATACTAATATTGTGAATATGATGTCTCACAGTCGTTCTATAATCAAATACGAAGTGCGAAGAATGACAAACTTTGCTGTCATCGAATATCGGCTGAAAATTAGCGCTTCAACGCTTAAAAGTGTCTTCAGAAAATTATTTTATTATTTTATTGTAAAAAAAGCTTTTTTTGTTAGTCGGTAATTATATATTTAAAAATTGTTGAAAGCTCTACGGATCCATTTCTTAGCGCAAATTCAATATGTGCCAGTCGAAGCGCAAGTGGGATTAATATGTTGGCGCGCACTGTAATTGCGCTTCTACCTACTTGTCTATTTCCCTTTTTGCGTGCCTTCGCGCTTGTGTGTGTGACTCGAGCCTGTGTGTTCGACACCCTTGAACAAAGAATGTGAGTTCTATGACAGGGCATGCTGATTGGTTTGATCCCATATGATCGCAGCCTGCATAGTGAAGTCGTTCAGGGTATTTGGTGGTCAGTATGTGAAATCGGATGGGTTTGTTATTCCCGGAATTCCGCGACTATTGTAATTTCACAAGAATATTGCATCAGCCGTTTGGTGTGCGGCAATTGGTCGAATGTAATTTGAAGGAAGGAAATGTCCCGTTGTAGCTGGGCCGAGTGTGTTTCGGTGGCAAGATTGAGTGATGGTAGATTATGCAAAGCGGTCAGCTGTTTTCACAGCGTGACGTCATTATTTCAGAAAATGGTGCGCGCGCGTTTAAATTTGTATGAAAATCAAGCGATTTTGACACTGTTATTTGTTTTAAAGCTAGTAGACTAAATAAAACGAGCTGGGAGGCTAATCATAGGTTCTATATAGATGCACGAATCGGACAATGTAAAGGGTTTTGCTATTTTTTATATTCTAAGTCGTTTTCCAGGCAGTTATTGATCACCCAATACCTTGACCACTTTTACTTTCGCGTAGAATGGCTTTAATTATAATACTTAAGGCTTTAATTTTGAAAACTAAATAGTTACGACTAAGTATTATGCATTACTCATCAATCGGCAGCATAATATTCACCAATTTCATTTATTATACTACGAATCTAATGGCCATAGATGATACATAGCATTATTAGGTGCTGCCTAGCATTTTAGAGCTGATTTCGACAGATTATATGTTTCCTTGGGTTTTAACACTCATAATTTTGGTCAGTTTTCGATTTTGTAATTAATACACCAATTTTATTTCATTCCACCGGATGTTCCTGACATGACAGCAGGTGTGAGCAGCACCTTTATTGGTGCAGCTTCAACGTGTAGTATATTTGAATATGTATATAGTTTGGCATAAATAAACCTTATTGATGGCGAAAACTCAGTTAACTATGTCCATCAACCATTCCTGCTGACATATTGGCCATTGTAGCCATATCATTGCTGCTTTCGTGAGGCCTCCCAGTTTATTCCATTATATACTGAGTTTCTTTAATGTATGGTAATAAAATTAATGATTGACCATTTTAAGGTATTTACTATTGAAAATTGCTTATATATACTTAATTTGACTTGTTTTGGACCACTTGGCCGATCTCTGCTGAAGCCTCCACCAAGCTTCAGCCGGGATAACATGGCAAAATCTGAAAATGTGACGTCACAAGAGAACAGTTAATTAACATTAAAAGTAACGGAACTGTTCTTCGCGCAACCTACTGTGTCTTTCAACAGTGTTTCGGTGGCAAGTACAAGAAATGGTGGAGACAAAGAGATTAGTATCGTTTTGAACTTATCCGCCGCCGAAACTCGCTGTGCTATGGAGACAAATTATATTAATTGTTATCGGGGCAGACTTTAACGTAATTATGATACTGAAAGTCTGAGCTCGGTAGAGCGCACGATGTGGTGAAGTTGCACTGCCGAAGGGAATCGCGCTGCCGAGGTAGACAGGCGTCTCGAGTGCGGATTATGAGAGCGTCAAGACCGATCAGAAGTGCTAGAAGAAAGAAGAAAATGCAGGAAGCAGAAATCTCTGGCTGGAAAAACTGCCTTTGAGAGAACATCGGCGGCGACGCTCGCATGTTCCTCGGCCGGTGGTTCTACAGATGGCAGCAGACCGAAGGCGGCAGAGTCCCGCCCTGAAGACGATCTCAACTCCCCAGCCACTCTCGCTTCAAGAGCGCTCGAACACGCGCCGTCGATAGGTAATTCAACTCTGCCTTGCATGGTGAAAGTTCCGGGGTGAGCTATAGGGAGTTGCATTGCGTAGTGAGATGATTAAGGGGTCAAAGGTTCGCTTGCTTATAACAGATAACACATTGTTTAAACAATTAGTAAGAATACCCGCACTATTCTGCAGCGATTTGAGATAGCAACAACAGTGACAGTTTGTAAAATCCGCACAAAAGAAAAGAAAGATTGAAGATTTAAATAAAAGGGAACTGAAGCTTCAGTTTCTGTAGGACAGTTTGTCTTTAACTTAGGCAACAAAATTCATTTGCCAGAACACTTTTAACTAGAAACGAGCTGGTAGCAATGTGGAAATCGGCCCAGCGAAGATGAGGCGAAAATAGTTCATTTCAGCAGGATAATGCTCCAAAACATACGTGTCGGCTTGTGTCCGAAAATATCGACGTCCTACCATAGCCAGCTCAGTCACCGAATTCAAATCCAATTGAAGCCCCCTTAAGTAAATACGTTAATCTTAATTTCATATTGTTAATGAAAATTGTAAGCTAATCAACCCAATAAACGTGGACAACCTATCGTTTAGAAGCGGAATGGAATTAAATTCCAACAGAACTGTGCCAACATTTAGTAGAGTGCAATGAATCACATGGTTATAGAATACTTTGAAAAATGATTGCTGGCCCAATTTTGCGAAAATGTGCGGACTTGACAAGGCGCTGGAACATTGTCATCAACGGCGTCAAATCGCCTGATGTATGCTGTACTCTAAAACGGAGAATGGCATCAAATCTGGGGCTTGGCTTGTGCTAGCCGAAAGAAATCCGAAGAGTTCAGGCTGCCCACAACAAAATTCTGAGATTGGTCACCGGCTGCCAATGGCCACGGTCGAGTCGGTACCATGACAATAATTAAATAAAATAAAAGATAAGCGAACACGTATAAGACTGATGATAAAAATAATTCACTTATGGAGATAAAAACGAAGCAGACATCAATCCATTCGTCTCATGTAAAAATGCTCAAGCAACACCGTACAGCGCTTGAAGTACCCCATCCGTTTAGAAAATGGAAACAGCCATAATTAAAAATATGACGATCAAATGGCGTGCTAGCACCTCTCCATTCTTTCTTTTTAATAAATAAGAAAAATATGAAAAATGCTTTTACACGACCTCTTCGTCGCGCATTTTGACTGAATTATTACGGTGTAATAAAGAAAGTACCACCTGGTACCCCATTTTGGTGGTCTATGAGGACACAAGTTCGTCAACCATAATCTATGGCTGGAATACAAGAGGGTAGTTAAAAGAGAAATATTACAATAAAATTGTAAATATATCATTAATGAAAAACAAACACCTGAAAAAAAAGAAAATTCGGTAAAAAAAAAAAAAAAACACATTTCAGCAATAGAAATGTAAGAGAAAAAAGTCAGGCCAAAGTAGGTCCGTTCTCGACGAGTCTGCAAAGCAGACTGAGCTAAGATAAAACTCAGTAGGTTTGGCGCACTGTTAAATAACACTTTATGTTGCGCCACTGTTAAAAGACAGTTTGTGTTGCGTCACTGTTAAAAGACAGATTATGTTGCGCAAAAAGCAGCTCCGTTACTTTATATGTTAACTAACAGCTCTGTTGTGATGCCACTTTTCAGGTTGTGCTCTGTTATCCCAGCTGTAGCTTAGCGAGAATTTAATAGTCGTATTAGACGAAAGCCGTCGAAAGCCCTTGAACGGAAAAATATATTTCCTACTATTAAGTTTGGAAAACTTTCAGTGATGGTTTGGGGGTGTATTTCCAGTAAAGGAGAGTTGTGTTTCATCGAAAGTACAGTAGATGCCAAACAGTATTTGGAGATTTTACGCACGCATCTAGTTTCCAGTGCCCGCAAGTTTGAATTTTTAAAGGAGGGTAAACCAACATTTATGTTTTACCAAGATAATGACCCCAAACGCAAAGCTAACAACGTCAGGTGCTGGCTTCTCTACAATTGTGCAAAGGAGTTGGATACTCCTGCACAAAGTCCCGACCTTAATCCCATAGAGAATCTGTGGACTGATCTCTAAAAAAGGACAGCCAACCGAGGTCCAGCAAGCAAAAGAGTGTAAGGCGGCTCCCCGCGACCCTCCTTACCTGGTTCGATTAGATATAGTTTTGGTAGTAAACAAGACTTCGACATAAGAATGAATAGAGTGCAGTTATGGTTTTGAGTTTGGATTCAAGTATAGTTTTGGCAGACTTAGATATAAGAATGAATATAATGCGTAATTATGATTTTGATTTTGTAGTAAGTAAGCGTAGTATTAAGTAAAGTCATTAAGTATAATTATTAAGCAGCAATTAGGCAAAGCAACTAGCTTTTAAGGAGAGACAATAATTTGATTATAGGACGGGCGCGATCAGCAATGCAACCGTGCAGCTCGCGGTGCTGAAGTTGTATTGCCGACGCAGAGGGGAATTGTGCGCAAGAGAGCAGCAGAAGCTGCAGCCGCATAATTAGTTAGTTTCCAGTGTTCAAAAAAGAAAGCCGTTCTAATAGTTTGAGTGTTGGGTTTGTGAGATTATAACCGAACACTACGACTTCTGCCAGATCAAGCGTTACTCTTCCTTGTGCTGATCCTTAACGGCATATTAAGAGTAGGATATTTCCCGAGAATATGGAGAGTATAGTTGTGAACTCCTATAAATCCCTAGGCATTCTCCCAGCACTGGGTGAAATGATGGAGAGACTTATACCTAACAGACTTCTCAACGTCGAGGCTGTCACTAAGGCAATCCCAAAATTTCAGTTTGCTTTCAGATTACAACACGGCACCCCAGAACAGCTACATAGAAGCGCTGGAGAAAAAGGAGTATGCAGTCGCCGCCTTTTTAGATATAGAACAAGCCTTCGACAGAGTGTGGCACCTTGGGCTTCCTCATCAAGCCAAGGGCCTGCTACCACCACAACTGTACGAGTTCATAAAGAGTTTTCTTGAAGAACGCACATTTCAAGTAACAGTCGATGGTTTCAAAGTCCTCTGCTAAAACAATAGCAGACGGAGTCCCTCAAGGCAGCGCCTCACACTCTACTCAATATTCACTGCGGATATGCAATCACTGAACTGAGTATGAGAGAGAACTCATTGCAACATACGCTGATGATACTGCGGTGCTCACAAAAAGATGCTGCATCGTACAGGCTACGAAGGCACTTCAGCAGTATATCGATGCATTCCAGGAATGGGCACAAAAATGGAACGTGTGCATCAATGCTGGCAAATGCGCAAATGTTACATTTGCAAATCGCCCACTTAGCTGCCCTGGGGTCACGTTGAATAGAATAACGCTGAATCATAAATCAGCACACAAATATCTCGGGGTGATCCTTGACAGACGCCTCACATTCAAAAGACATGTTACATCGGTGCAACACGCGTCCAAAACTAAACTGGGTAAGCTGGCTGGACAACAAAGTCAAAATTTATAAACCAAATCAGCCCCTAGCTTGCTCTACGCTATTCAAGTACATGGTATCGCAGCCAAATCTCACTTGAACAAGCTGCGCGTATTACAAGCTAAAACTTTGAGGAAGATCACTGGGGCTCCGTGGTAAATTAGAACCAGAAACATAGAACGCGACCTCAAAGTCAGCAAAATTGGAGACGAAATTAAGGAGGTAGCCAAAAAAATACATTGGAGGGCTAAACTCACATCCAAATAGCTTGGCTCTACAGCACAAAATTCAGTCAACCGCCGTACCAATATAGGGTGGAGATTGAAATGCCACCACGCTCAAGACTTAGTGGATCGGGTCATCACTTAACACCTCCACATTTGTCAGGAATATATGTATATAAATAGCCATAAATATCTTTTAAGTAGATAAATTAGTACAACAATCTCGACAATTGGAAAAATGCCATATTTTGCGACAAAACGAAGATCATGTTTCACTATGGTGATAGCGCAGGAAGCAGCCCCAGGCCAAAATAAACAACCTACTGCTGCGGCTACTGTCATTTCACTTCTTTGCCGTTTGCTGAAAGGCATAAAGTTGGACCGGAATTATAAGTATTTAATAAATATGAAATACATTTGGCCAAAATAAACAACCTACTGCTGCGGCTACTGTCATTTCACTTCTTTGCCGTTTGCTGAAAGGCATAAAGTTTGGACCGGAATTATAAGTATTTAATAAATATGAAATACATTTGGCCAAAATAAACAACCTACTGCTGCGGCTACTGTCATTTCACTTCTTTGCCGTTTGCTGAAAGGCATAAAGTTTGGACCGGAATTATAAGTATTTAATAAATATGAAATACATTTGTTAGGAAAAAATTTCATTAAACTTTTAATCGTATGGAGAATACACAATGTCGCCTCACATCTTAAAGTTAATATAAAAGATAGCTAGAATAAGAATATAGTATTATTATCTAATTTAGCACGTTCAATAATACTAATATTGTGAATATGATGTCTCACAGTCGTTCTATAATCAAATACGAAGTGCGAAGAATGACAAACTTTGCTGTCATCGAATATCGGCTGAAAATTAGCGCTTCAACGCTTAAAAGTGTCTTCAGAAAATTATTTTATTATTTTATTGTAAAAAAAGCTTTTTTGTTAGTCGGTAATTATATATTTAAAAATTGTTGAAAGCTCTACGGATCCATTTCTTAGCGCAAATTCAATATGTGCCAGTCGAAGCGCAAGTGGGATTAATATGTTGGCGCGCACTGTAATTGCGCTTCTACCTACTTGTCTATTTCCCTTTTTGCGTGCCTTCGCGCTTGTGTGTGTGACTCGAGCCTGTGTGTTCGACACCCTTGAACAAAGAATGTGAGTTCTATGACAGGGCATGCTGATTGGTTTGATCCCATATGATCGCAGCCTGCATAGTGAAGTCGTTCAGGGTATTTGGTGGTCAGTATGTGAAATCGGATGGGTTTGTTATTCCCGGAATTCCGCGACTATTGTAATTTCACAAGAATATTGCATCAGCCGTTTGGTGTGCGGCAATTGGTCGAATGTAATTTGAAGGAAGGAAATGTCCCGTTGTAGCTGGGCCGAGTGTGTTTCGGTGGCAAGATTGAGTGATGGTAGATTATGCAAAGCGGTCAGCTGTTTTCACAGCGTGACGTCATTATTTCAGAAAATGGTGCGCGCGCGTTTAAATTTGTATGAAAATCAAGCGATTTTGACACTGTTATTTGTTTTAAAGCTAGTAGACTAAATAAAACGAGCTGAGAGGCTAATCATAGGTTCTATATAGATGCACGAATCGGACAATGTAAAGGGTTTTGCTATTTTTTATATTCTAAGTCGTTTTCCAGGCAGTTATTGATCACCCAATACCTTGACCACTTTTACTTTCGCGTAGAATGGCTTTAATTATAATACTTAAGGCTTTAATTTTGAAAACTAAATAGTTACGACTAAGTATTATGCATTACTCATCAATCGGCAGCATAATATTCACCAATTTCATTTATTATACTACGAATCTAATGGCCATAGATGATACATAGCATTATTAGGTGCTGCCTAGCATTTTAGAGCTGATTTCGACAGATTATATGTTTCCTTGGGTTTTAACACTCATAATTTTGGTCAGTTTTCGATTTTGTAATTAATACACCAATTTTATTTCATTCCACCGGATGTTCCTGACATGACAGCAGGTGTGAGCAGCACCTTTATTGGTGCAGCTTCAACGTGTAGTATATTTGAATATGTATATAGTTTGGCATAAATAAACCTTATTGATGGCGAAAACTCAGTTAACTATGTCCATCAACCATTCCTGCTGACATATTGGCCATTGTAGCCATATCATTGCTGCTTTCGTGAGGCCTCCCAGTTTATTCCATTATATACTGAGTTTCTTTAATGTATGGTAATAAAATTAATGATTGACCATTTTAAGGTATTTACTATTGAAAATTGCTTATATATACTTAATTTGACTTGTTTTGGACCACTTGGCCGATCTCTGCTGAAGCCTCCACCAAGCTTCAGCCGGGATAACATGGCAAAATCTGAAAATGTGACGTCACAAGAGAACAGTTAATTAACATTAAAAGTAACGGAACTGTTCTTCGCGCAACCTACTGTGTCTTTCAACAGTGTTTCGGTGGCAAGTACAAGAAATGGTGGAGACAAAGAGATTAGTATCGTTTTGAACTTATCCGCCGCCGAAACTCGCTGTGCTATGGAGACAAATTATATTAATTGTTATCGGGGCAGACTTTAACGTAATTATGATACTGAAAGTCTGAGCTCGGTAGAGCGCACGATGTGGTGAAGTTGCACTGCCGAAGGGAATCGCGCTGCCGAGGTAGACAGGCGTCTCGAGTGCGGATTATGAGAGCGTCAAGACCGATCAGGAGTGCTAGAAGAAAATGCAGGAAGCAGAAATCTCTGGCTGGAAAAACTGCCAGGCCTTGAGAGAACATCGGCGGCGACGCTCGCATGTTCCTCGGCCGGTGGTTCTACAGATGGCAGCAGACCCACTAACCTCCTGTAGTTCTGAAGGCGGCAGAGTCCCGCCCTGAAGAAGATCTCAACTCCCCAGCCACTCTCACTTCAAGAGCGCTCGAACACGCGCCGTCGATAGGTAATTCAACTCTGCCCTGCATGGTGAAAGTTCCGGGGTGAGCTATAGGGAGTTGCATTGCTTATAACAGATAACACATTGTTTAAACAATTAGTAAGAATGTACATAACATTTGTGTCTAATTTAAGCAAACCCGCACTATTCTGCAGCGCTTTGAGATAGCAACAACAGTGACAGTGAAACAAGTTCTTCGTTTGTAAAATCCGCACAAAAGAAAAGAAAGATTGAAGATTTAAATAAAAGGGAACTGAATCTTCAGTTTCTGTAGGACAGTTTGTCTTTAACTTAGGCAACAAAATTCATTTGCCAGAACGCTTTTAACTAGAAACGAGCTGTTAGCAATGTGGAAATCGGCCCAGCGAAGATGAGGCGAAAATAGTTCATTTCAGCAGGATAATGCTCCAAAACATACGTGTCGGCTTGTGTCCGAAAATATCGACGTCCTACCATAGCCAGCTCAGTCACCGAATTCAAATCCAATTGAAGCCCCCTTAAGTAAATACGTTAATCTTAATTTCATATTGTTAATGAAAATTGTAAGCTAATCAACCCAATAAACGTGGACAACCTATCGTTTAGAAGCGGAATGGAATTAAATTCCAACAGAACTGTGCCAACATTTAGTAGAGTGCAATGAATCACATGGTTATAGAATACTTTGAAAAATGATTGCTGGCCCAATTTTGCGAAAATGTGCGGACTTGACAAGGCGCTGGAACATTGTCATCAACGGCGTCAAATCGCCTGATGTATGCTGTACTCTAAAACGGAGAATGGCATCAAATCTGGGGCTTGGCTTGTGCTAGCCGAAAGAAATCTGAAGAGTTCAGGCTGCCCACAACAAAATTCTGAGATTGGTCACCGGCTGCCAATGGCCACGGTCGAGTCGGTACCATGACAATAATTAAATAAAATAAAAGATAAGCGAACACGTATAAGACTGATGATAAAAATAATTCACTTATGGAGATAAAAACGAAGCAGACATCAATGCACTCGTCTCATGTAAAAATGCTCAAGCAACACCGTACAGCCCTTGAAGTACCCCATCCGTTTAGAAAATGGAAACAGCCATAATGAAAAATATGACGATCAAATGGCGTACTAGCACCTCTCCATTCTTTCTTTTTAATAAATAAGAAAAATATGAAAAATGCTTTTACACGACCTCTTCGTCGCGCATTTTGACTGAATTATTACGGTGTAATAAAGAAAGTACCACCTGGTACCCCATTTTGGTGGTCTATGAGGACACAAGTATTTTTGCCGTAATCAATACATATTCGTCAACCATAATCTATGGCTGGAATACAAGAGGGTAGTTAAAAGAGAAATATTACAATAAAATTGTAAATTCTCCTCCTCATTAATGAAAAACAAAAGCCTGAAAAAAAAAGAAAATTCGGTAAAAAAAAAAAAAAACATTTCAGCAATAGAAATGTAAGAGAGAAAAGTAGGTCCGTTAACGACGAGTCTGCGAAGCAGACTGAGCTAAAATAAAACTCAGTAGGTCGGGCCCACTGTTAAATAACACTTTATGTTGCGCCACTATTAAAAGACAGTTTATGTTGCGTCACTGTTAAAATACAGTTTATGTTGCGCAAAAAGCAGCTCCGTTACTTTGTTAACTAACAGCTCTGTTGTGATGCCACTTTTCAAGTTGTGCTCTGTTATTCCAGCTGTAGCTTGGCGGGAATTTAACAGACATCGGGCAAGTGCTCCAAAGCAACTAAAATTATGCTATTTTAGCAAATTTAATGCTATGGCACCAAAAAAGTCATTCCATTATTTTATTAAAATAAAATAAATAAATAAAAAAGGAATAGTATGGAAAAAAGCGTAATACGTTAGAGGATATGGTTAAGCTTACTCTGTTTTCTCAATTAGTAATGTTTATTCACATACAAACACATGTATGTACATACATATGTATGTGTGTATGCCAATCTTCATACAAACAAACCTTCTTACAAACCGTTGCTTCTAGCATTTGCTACAAGGCACTTATGGGAGTGAATGCGCTGGGTGCGCTTGGTGTGCCATGGTTGTTAATATTAACATCTGAACGCAAGTTGAAACCATACAACTGACAGAGAGACAGGCACAGTGACAGACAAGAGAGAGAGGGAGAGAGAGGTAGTGAGCGCTGTGCCTTGCATTACAATGGCCTCACAGCTGTTGGCTCTGGAGCTAAGCTAAGTCTCGTTTGCTGCGCTTACTCTCGTTACACGCGGCGAGTCGCCTTTCTTGGTCATAATTACGTATGCGAATCCATTTCTCAGCCAATTCAATTCACAATTTATGGCCGTAATATTGCGAATAGACTTTATTGCGCCCTCGATTGGCCCATTCGGCTAATCAACTTATCGTCTGATGGCCGAGTGATGATAGAAAGAGTGGGAAGCGAAGTATGGCTGGTACAATTATGATCACAAATGAGTAGAAATATGTTCTAATGGGGTATATGAGTGGAATGTAATGTAAACGGCACAAGTTGTAGCGTCACTATTGTTAAAGAAAGTGAAAAAAGTCTATTCGAAGGAGTTTGTATTGTAATTAAATATTTCTAAAAATCATTTTATAATATATGAAGGTCAAATGCTGAAAATACCATTGATATCTATTTAGTAGTACAGGAGTTATAAAACACCCGGATCGGCCAATTAGCGAAAGTACATTCCAGCGTATTCCATAAGTCAGAATTGGGATTTCTTTTGATATACTTAGCTGCTACCTTAGTTTAGATTTGATTCAGATTCGCAAATATTGGAGCTGTTTGTAGTGGGCTCGATACCCACCGATGTTGAGCGTTTTGCTTTTATTATGTCATTATCTTGTTGATTGTGAAGGTGCGAGTTCGAATGACGCGAAACATGTTTAATTATTTCGAAAATTTTTATAACTAGACTTTTTACTACATTAATAAACATATAAATACGAATATTTCAAAACCCAGATCATTCGGGGCACCCCGATAAGAGTTTGTTCCCTTATAAGTAAGGTATCTTTTAGTTGCTGTTTTTTTTATAATTTCCGTGAGGTTTTTTCGAAGTCAATCACGAAGAGATCTTTGCTATATATCGAAATATTTGCTTTGTTCCGATTGGCAATACAGTTAGAATATTTTCTACATTTTCCTATGTATTTATAACCTGAACCCATTGAAAATGGGAAATCAGGGTATAATGGTTTTTGTTGAAATGTATGTAACAGGCAGAAGGAGACGTGGCTGACCCCACAAAGTATATGTATTCTTGATCAGGGCGACGAGCTGAGTCGATTTAGCCCTGTCCGTCTGTCCATCCGTCTGCCCGTATGTTTGAGTGCGTCGATTTCAGAAGATATAAGAGCTAGAGACTTGAACATTTTTTTTAAAATGGCCATATATATAGCGAGCATATCGAGTTTATCACGAAAAATCGATAACTCTTCCCGTTATTTTTTATCGATAAAAAATGATCGAAAATTCGTTTATAGAATTACATCTTTAGTGCTAGAGTCTCCAAATTTTAAATATATGCTCGTATGTACTTTATAGAATTTCGATTTTTATTTCACCCTCATCCTTATAACCACCCCCTCACCCATAAATTTGTATAACGCGTATTTCAAATACTAGAGACTTGAGTTTCGGCAAATACACGTATATTAATGATATAAACACAATCTAAAAGTTCCATGAAGAATGTACATCCACAAGAAAAGTTATAAAACAATTAAGTTCCCATGGTAAGCCCTCACTGCAGCCCATGCGTGTTTATTCGTGCGTGCCTATGTGTGTGTATGTATGTGTATTTACGCGTGTGTGTGTGTAAGCAGAAGTAAAGTTTCAGGGGATTTCCTAGTCGAGCAGTCTCGACTAGAGCTTTCTTACTTGTTTCTATATGTATTCTTATGGAAAAGGGAAAATGCGAGGAAAAACCTTTTGACGCTAATAGCCAATATTTGATCAATTGGTGCTATTCACGAGATGTTGATTAAACTCTTTATAGCTGCTGATAGCAGACCAAAGGCCACAAACAATACAAGCAAGACAAATTGTGTGTGTGTGTGTGTGTGTGAGAGAGAGAGAGAGAAAGAGAGAGAGAGGGAGAGAGAGACGTAGAGGAAGAGCGCGATAATGTGACTTAATTAGTTGTGTAAATTGCTTAAGACTGTTTTTTTGTTTATATTTATTTCGGATTTTTTTAAAGCAAGTGCCGAATTTAATTAACAGAATCAAGAAACATGGCAAATAAACAGATTAATAAACACGCTCGGCCTATTTGAAAGCGATGCGTACAATGCGTCGTATGTGTAATCAGTGCCAATGCCGATAATCGGCTTACCACATGCTAATGCTGATAATGACAATGACGATGACGACTATGATGATGATGATTATAATGATAATGATAACGATAAGCAGAGCGTTTGATTAAAGTCAAACACAATCGACGTCGGCTTTATGGCCGATAACCCTCCGCGCTCTACCGACCGATCGCCCCACCCACCGCCTTTCGCTGCTTGACTCAGCTAAGCGACGCG
This sequence comes from Drosophila mulleri, assembly GCA_035047565.1. Taxonomy (NCBI): domain Eukaryota; kingdom Metazoa; phylum Arthropoda; class Insecta; order Diptera; family Drosophilidae; genus Drosophila; species Drosophila mulleri. Next base: position 331,808 of record JAWNPK010000100.1, on the reverse strand, counting down.
CTCTCAGCGCTGTTCGCGAGAGCTGGTTAGAGTGGGGCCACTGGGGCAGTGGAGCAGTGGGGTGTGGGTATTTCGGTGTTTGGGGAATTTAGCATACGCTTGGCCGCAACGAGTCGCAGCCTGGACGCCAACGCGCGCGTATGTATACCCCGCGCGCATTCCCAGTTGTGTATCGATCGCGTGTGAACCGAGTGGAGTCGGGAGAATGTCTCAGGAGGCGTCGTCGCCTCTGCTGCTAGCCGCCCAGGCGCTGCGCTATGCGGACGAGCCAGCGGAGGGCGAGGATGAGTTGGAGAAGGAGGAGGCGGAGGCAGAGCGCAGGAGCCGGGACTGCGAGCAAGAGCAGCCGCGCAAGCAATCTCTCGGCCAGCGACGCAATGTGGAGCTGCCGGAGCTGTATGTGGTCAATGAGCTGCCGGAAGAGATGTCCAGCGAGCTGGACACGATGCGGGAAAGAGATAGGGACAGAGACATACAACATTTCGGGCCCGGACTGCGACGCAATTCCATTTCATTGCCGCAGGGCATCAACTCGCTGGACTTGGAAGCGCTACGATTACGCCATCAGATGCAGGTGCAGGAGGCTCTGAACGAGGACAGCCAAACGGAAAGCGTGAGTAGCCGCCAGATGAGAGAGAGAGAGAGAGAGAGAGAGAGAAAGGGTGGATAGGGGGAGTGGGACAGATGAGCAGAGTAACAAGCAGTAATGCGACATTGTTGATTCATTTTACGATTTTGAAAACGAGTTTTTGGCACCGGATAAAAATTGCATCAAACGCGGATCGTTTTTGCCCAATTATACGTTAATTAGGCATATATTAAAACAAAGCATTCGAAACACTTGAGACACTCGGATAGAATTTCCGAAAGTCTCTGCCGATCGAGAGCTGCCTTATGTCATGTACAAAAATCTATATATATATATACATATACATAGATACATACATATATCGTCTATATGTAAATAGATATGATGCAGCATCCGACAGCTCTTCTCATCGATCTATTTGAATCTGATTATTATTGTTGTTCATCTAATTTTCGTTTGCCATTTCAATTCTCATGTTTACACTTCAAGCGTAATTAATGTGCATTGCAAATAGTCGACGGTTTGGTTGCTGAAAAGCAGTAGGCGACTACTTAGATACCCAGTGTTTGGCTATGGGTGGCTGTACGTTGGCGTTGGCGTTTCAAACCGATTCGATTGAGAATAAAAGTCTCTACCGTGTAGCTTAACTTGTGACTCTATCTTATCAGAGTCTTGACTGTATGCATATGTATGTGCATACATAGATCTCTATATAAATCTGGTAAAGGCATATCAGCACGCGGATTTTATTTCAAACATCTAAGCCATACGACATATCAAGTCAGACGAATCCGTTCTGCCTGCAGGGCGTAACCACATAATGGAATATTGCATTACGTTAATTACACAATTAATTACAAGAGAATATTAAACGCATATTTTTTTATAGTCTTTAAATATAGGGTTCGCTATTCGTTAATTGCACAAATAGAATTTACATGAAATTGTGTGTTTATTTTTTCAAATTTACGGAAATTATCAGCGATATGCCATTGGAGCTAGTCTACGCTATATTCTCTCTGAATACCGATCTATTTCATATATCAGCCTGAAAGTGGGCAGCAAGTTTTGGTTATATTCGTGTATTGCCGCCTATTGAAATGGCAATCATTTCTGACCTGGATATTTACTTACTTCATTATAGAGAGTCTGTAGTATTTTTGTACGGTTGAGGTAATTCAAAATGGATTGTGCACCGCCAGACCGGCTAAATAACCTTGTCTTTTATCTTGGAACCAGTAATTATACCGCACTTACTCCAAGGTGCAGGTCTTCTTAGGGTTTTAATTTCGCACTGTCACCGCGTTCCCGCGTCAACCTCCCATTTCCCATTAAGAATAATATAGATTTTTAAAATATTGGGGCTTTATAGATTGTTCTCAAAAATATCTCAGCTGATTCTGATCCAGAACATAAATACTCTCGATTTGAAAATTTTCTTCGCACTGTATGTACATACTTACTATGAAATAACCAAAACAAAAGACGAGAAAATTACGAAAAGACCAGATGTTTTAATCAGAATACCACAAGACGACAAACCCTTAAATATGAAAATAAAAAAAGCTTCAAACTACTGAAAATGACACATTGAAACAAAAATTACAGGGGAAATCTTATTTACCAGTAACGAGATCATTATTCAAAGTGAAACACGTCGATTTTCAAGCAAAGTTTGGAGCCCGCAATACAATTTCAATCCCTTTTCTCTCATAACCTTCCCACACATTGTCATTGAATATTTTGAAAAAATATTTAGATCAAGTCATTATTCCAAATAATGACTTATTTCAGATCAAATCAAAAGATAGAAAAGGAGTCGAAGCATAATAGAATATGCATATTGCTCGCTCTTACAGATCCAAAAGGCGAATGAGTAGCGCATCAAATTTGATCTATGTGAATGAACAAAGTAAGCTATTAAATATGATGTGTATAATATGCAAGGCCTACTTGAGACGGTTAATACACAGAACTGACTGAGTCCAGTGTAGGGAAACACCAATAGTGGGAAATATGACGATCTACAATATATTTATATTTGATATATTTCCCTTTATATATGTATATATGATACAATATATTGGGGCTGCCATAAACTAGATATTTGGGATACCATATTATGTGATGGTCGAGGTGGCAGGCAGCTAAGCGAATGGGCAGGGAATGACCGAAAGCCGATAGAATGTAATTTATGGCTAGTAGTTAAGATTAAATGCTAAATCTAGTCGGCCATAATTATAGCGCACGCCGAGCTGAATAATTTACAAGTCTGTCGCAGCGAATTTCGCGGCACATATCAAAATCAAAAGCAGACGCCATTGTGCAATGCCACAGCGAGGGCTGCCATCAAAGTAGCGAGAGCCAACGAACGATAAGAAGTGCAAAACTGATATTATTATTATGCACTCTAAAAGCTATTTGCATCTAAACTTTATTAATGAGTATATTATATATGATATATGTACATACATATATACATACATACATCGGACCTATATTTATTTTGAGAACTGCACCAAAGCTTACAAAAGCTTAAGGAATTTCAATTAGTAAGTAGTATCCTTTCCAAGAGTGCTACATTCGTACATCTCGTATACTAAATTGATTAGCATGAGGCATGACGGCGTAAAACACCTATAAACATATTTATATAAAGCATATGTATAGCAGTATGTTGAGGAGTTATGTTGTGCAGTGTTTCGATTACTCAGTTCGATTGCCTATTGAACTGCCCTCGATCAGAGCGAGTGAGAGAATCGGAATAAAAGTGTGAGAAATGCGAAGCCGAAGCTCTGTAATTAATCACTCAGCAACGAGTGCTCGCAGTCGCCATGAAGCGCGACGTCGGCCGATTAAGCAAACGCATACCAATACACTCACACACACACACTCACACCAAAAGATAGCAGATTGAAAGCAAAGCCCTCGTCATTTCTAATACAATACTCGAGTAATTATCAAGCGGCCGGCAAAGGCAGCAGACGCTACGAGCAACGAGCTCAGTTTGCACTCATTTCGCCAACTTCACTTCAGCCAGTTCCCAGTTCCGGTCGACTCCTGTGCACCGTGGCGATGAGCATGCCACCTCCGGCGGCGCTGCAGGTGCGCCAGGACGAAGTGCAGCAGCTAACAGCGGGCAAGGCAGGTACTACGACTGGCCAATCGAAGCGATCTGAACTGATCCGCATTGGTTCGCCGCTGGCCCAAACCAGTTTGCACTGACGGCAACAGATGTAGGCAGGAAACGGGCACAGCCAACTGCATCTTATAGATATGCATTAGGAAAATCGCACATACGCTCTGTTGCATTTAAGAATCTTGAGCAAAACATGACAAGGGAACATCTGATCACTATATACAGATATATAGTTCCATTTATATAATTTATATATATATGTGTATATTTTACTTTTCGACTCCCTCGCAGATCGTGGACGATGCATCCGCCTCCAGCATTGGCACGCCCACAACGATTACGGCCCTACCCAGTCCGCATGCGAATCATAGCAAGGAGGAGGAGGACGACGACAGCAGCGATGAGTTTGGCAATGCCAAGAAACCAGTACACAAGTGAGTAGAAACCAGATGCAATCAGATATAGAAACTACAATATTTAGTTATGCACTTATTTTCCATAAGTATGTTTATTTTCCTTTTAATTCTTGTTTTTTTCTTTTTTTATTTGCATCTCCGTTATGTTTTCTTTCAATCTCATTTCGCATGTTAGTGATAATTGGCCTTTGTTGCGAACGTAGTTATAAACACCTGATGCCTGACAAGCTGTTAGATACCCTGTAGCTGTCAATTAACAAGATTTATATTGAGACACAGTTCCCCAACGGCTAAGAACGTTTCTATAGACTAACCTCACAGGATACCCACCACTTATGACTTCTTACAGGGTATTATTGTGTGAGATCTTCTCAATATTTCCGCATATATGCAGTTATACGCTGAATTTTTACGCATAGGTACTGTGGAGTAATTTCAAATATATTACGTTAGTTAGGCATTCTATAATGGATTTCATCGAGCTATTACTAACCCTGTTTTCCAAGCAGATTCCAACATTTTAACCATCCTAGGAGTTTATAAATGTAGTTTATGAATAATACAATACTAAAAAACTTTAAAGCTCATCAAAGAAATTGATAAGAAGATTGGATTGTTGTAATCTAGGGCTTCGTATAGGATCTCTTAAAGTTTTTAAAGTCATATTACACCATCAGCAAACCAAATAAATAGTTGCGACTTTCTGCAGGATATTTTAAAGTCGCTCTTGAGTTCACTATATCCCAGCATCGGGCTTGATATACTCTGAGACTTTGTCCAGGGTATCATAGAGTCACACTAGACCATATCCAAACATAATTGGCATACTTCAAGTCTTCGTACGGGCTATCTTAAAGCTCACTCTAGAGCTGAACATCGTTATTGATCATCAGTGAGCAATAATGCTGCGTTGTCAAAGACTTATGTTCATCTCTTCGAAAGACCCCTTTGAAAACCCCGCCATGCGCAATTGTAACTGTCTGGCAAGCTGCGTGCCCCGCTCAGTGTGGCAATTCTCTTGCTCTCATGCCAAAGTTCAGACTGCAATTAAATTAATTAATTTGGATTTCATTTCTAACTACATCGGGGCGAGCGAATTGGGTGAGTGAACTGGGGAATGGGGAATGGGAAACGCAAACGTGTCATTCCAAACATTCCGACATAAAGCGATTCCATATTTTAGCTCCACAGTTGTAATTATATTCAATGGTTCTTTAGTTGCAGTTAGTAAGCCAAACGCGATTCGTTTGTGTTAAAATTTTGTTTTTCAATTACCAAATTATAGTAATTATTAAACTCTGTGCAAATTATTTCTGTTTAAACTGATTATAATTGAACTGAGTTTTTTTTTTTTTTGTAAGACCAATTAAATGTGAATCAAATAAGCCCTGAGCAGCTCTACAACTGTATACCCTGTACTTTTCTATCAAGTACGCTACTTAATGATGAGATAAGCATAGATAGTAGTAGATAATAACGGTAGTTGTCAATAGTTCAAATCGGTTCAAGTCTTCTGAATATTTGTCCACACAATTTTAGTAATATCATGTATGTAAATTTTCAACAGGTATTGCGAAGTCTACTTCTGTGACAATAACAATTAACAGCATCACAACTGCTAACATGTGCATAAAGCTTAAAATCAACAGACAACATCCTTAACAGACATCGTTTAGCTACCAGCGCGTTGAACAGAATAATTTGCATAAATACGTCTGTTAAAGCCATTTAGCTAAGAGCTCTGCTAACAGCTCTGCCTTCCTTAACATAGCAAACGCTGCGCTTGCGCCTACACTTAAAATCTGTAAACTGCGAAGCTTTTGCTTACAGAATGTTAAGTATGTACGTGTGTGCGCGAGTGAGCACGAGAGAGTAATTCTGAGAATGCGTGTGCCTGTATGTATGTGTGTGTGTGTGTGTGTGTGTGTGTAAATGCCAGCAATTTTGCAGTTTAAGCGAATTAATGACGCTACAGCGACGACGCGTCGCGACGGCAGCAGGTGGTGGGTGGAGGCAAAAGCAAATCTCGCTCGTTGATGATAAGATCATCAAATGGAAGCAGCTGAGATAGAGGCAGGGACGGTAAAAATCAAGGCGATGTTGTTGTTGTTGTTCGTGGAAACATTGTTGATTATCACAGCGTATACATGTGTGTGTGCGTTTACAGTTGCGCCCAGCATAGTAGTGCCGCTGGCATGTAAATTTTTAAGATCTTAGATTTTATTGAGCTGGCCCCTGCTATTTTGTCAGTGTATTTAAGAACTTTGAGACTTCAGTTGATAGCATGATATTTTAGTTGTAGCATTTTAAAATTTAAAAGTACTTTTTATGAGGTGAAAGTGTTTGATAATATAATAATACATATGTACATATACATACATACATATGTATTTATATTATAGCAGAATTCAATAGAAGTCTTTCTTTATTCCTCATAAACAATATACAATTCTACTTTTTATGATGCCACAACTATATTAAATTAAAGAAACATACATTTATATATTATTCTATAGTAATATATTATAATACATGATTTGTATTTTTCAATTAGAAATATTTTCCATAATCTTTGCTTTATCAATTTTCAACACGTTGACTAATATTTTGAGCGCAACTGTATTAAATTACATGCGAACTCATTGTGTGTGCAATATCTATAAAATCAGTTGAATGTGCTATTCAGGCTGTTGTTGTTGTCGCAATATCTGTCTCTGTATCTCCAGTTGTAGCTGAAGCTATAACCGTATCTGTATCTGTATCTGTATCTGTATCTTTAAGTCGGAACAGCTCAGTGGATAATTGTGATTAGGCGTGATAAGACGAACACGCATAGCTCGAAGCTATCAAGCCGGAAACTTTGCTATTGAGTAACCGTTAGAGTTAGTATAACTATGTATATGTATACATACAGATATGTAGATATAAGTTTACATATATAAATGCAAATGTGACATCTTATAGCTGTATGTGCTAATTTCGTGCTAAAACAAAGTTGATTTATTGGGTCTTATCGCAAAAACATTGCATTGAAAATGGTCCCTATGAAAATTATACATAATAACTATACAAGTCGCATGTTCTCAATTGAGAAAAGTCGTCTTATTCTTAGACACATACTTCTAGTATATACTATATACATATGTATATATAGCATATTTAATGTAATTTACCCTCGAGGCTTTTGTTTTCCTGTACGAAAAAAAAAAAACATTCTTAACTATCGCTAATCATAATCATAATCAGAGTTTGCCCATCAGCAAATCATATTCTGGCAGTAAAAATTTGGAATATAAATCTAATATGAAGTCAAGCTAAAAGTAAGTGGACGACTGCCACATGAAGTTCGCCAGCTCAACGCATTTTGTAATATAAAAACTCTTATGTATATATGATCGGGCACGAACAGTACCTGAGATAAGCAACGATACGAAAACCGTTCCATAGCGTCATAAATCGCAGTTGTACTTGGGGAATATCACAGCTTGTTGTCTATTCGTATCTGTAGCTGTGATCGATAATTTACAATAGGCTATCAGAAATGCCGGCTCTGACAGCTGAAGATCAGTTAGGCAGACAGACATCGGCTATCGACTGAATCTATCGGTATTTATGACTCTAATCATCTGCATTGTTTACGACTATCAATAGGGATCGTTTTCGCAGCCGCAGACGTGCTTCAATCGCCCCGCTGCCCGCCCTCCGTCTCAACAGCCGAGAGATGTTGGCCAGCGACTTTGATACCCACAGCTTGGCCAGCAATCAGGCCTCGATCACAAGCGTCAACTCCTTGGCGAGTTTGCTTCGCGAGAAGATGCAGGTAAGTTCAGAGAGAGGAAGAAAGGAAGAGAATGACATGGAGGTAGATGAGAGATAGGTAGATGGAGAAAGAGAGATTAACTGTGAGATTTGGTAAGAGCTAAAGAGGAGAGTAAGAAATAAGGAGAGAGAGAGAGAGAGAGAGGGAGAGACGAAAGAGGGAACTTGCATTAAATTATTTTTGATCACTCAGACATTGTCAGCCTTGTCTTCAAGAAGGGCAAGAAATAAGGGAGAGAGAGAGGGACACAACAAGAAATACTGAGAGGGCGAGAGAAGGAGAGGAGAGCGACAGAGAGAGAGAGAGAGAGAGAGAAAGAGAGAAGATAAAGGGAGAAAAAGAAAGAGGATCCCGATTGATGATAATAAGAGAGAGAGAGAGAACTATTGAGAAAATTAGAGATAGAGAGAGATTGATAGAGACACTTTTGGGTGCAACGAAGAATGAGAAACAAATCACTGAAAGAGAGTACATAGGAAAGAGAGAGTTTTTTTTTTTTTTTTGCTTTTCAAAGGGAAACAGCCTTCATAAGAAATAAATAAGCACAGAGAGTAAGAAAAATTAGGTGCATTCCACTGTTTTGATTCAGAATGTGTAAGCACCCCCAAGAGCACCCTCTGTGCACCCGAAATTGGTTAGTTTAGTGAATGAATAAAATGGCATTTTGAGTGATAAGTGGAATGCAGCTAATTGGTGCTACATAATCAAAATTCGCTGACAGGCCTTCCCACAGCTGATACGCAAGAAGAAGCGCGAAACTAAGGACTACAAGATCAAGATCTTTGTAATCATGATGTTCTTCATCATAATCTTTCTGGTGAGTACTAGATGCAGTTGAACTCCCAGCCCTATGGTTCTTTGAGCTCATCAAATTCTGTACTTAGATTGGTTATGCGTATGTGGCGTACCATCATCAGGTGCTGACCAGGAGCTATTTCCAGAAGCTCAAGTTCAACTCAAAGGATCGCATCTTTCGCATACTGAGCCACGAGGACAAGGAGGTTATCATGGGGCATTTGGGCGTCACCCTGGACAGCGACACGGCGCCCTTCCACTGCCTCGAGAGCCAGCGGCGAGCCGATGGCAGCGTCTGCATCGAATGGAATGGCATCGCCCGCCTCCATCTGAACTTCGAGGACAAGCAGGTGTTCCGCTGCTACACGCTCCAGTGGCAGGCACTGCGACCGGGTCTGCTGCCCACCGATTGCTACGAGCTGAAGCGGGACAACGGGCTGTGGTTTGGCGGGGGCATAACCAAGGGCCAGGAGTGGTCGCTCAGCTATGCCAACTTCGACTTCAAGCCCTATGCCAGCGGCGACCACAAGGTGCATCAGTTTGGCAACGCGGTCAAGCGTTACTTCATCAACTCGATCGGCGTGGCGATGCAGGTGAGCGAGCGCACACCGCTCCAGCTGGGCATCAATCGGACGGAGAATCAGTTCTGCCTGCGGGCGGCCAACGACGACTTTACATTCGTGAATCGCCTGACGCCCCTACCACAGCTGGATTACAAAATATGCACCACGGAGGACATGCGCAGCCTTCACATGCTGATGACACAGCAGAGCCTGTGGGACGGCCTCACCGAGCAGGACATCAGCGAACTGCACTCGCTGCTGGAGGAGCCTGTGTGGCGCATACCCAATCAAGAGCAACGCGACCATCTTAACGAGTCCGTGATTTGCGACTACTCGGAGAACGCGATCGCCATGGGCTTGGGCCACATTGTGATCAACGAGTTCTGGCAGGAGAACATTGGGGACTTTACGGTGGATCGCACACGCTTTCCCACGCTCAAGGACACCATCGATGTGCTGCATCGACGTGGCTTCAAGGTCGTCTTCACCATCCAGCCATTCATCAGCACGGACAGTCCGAACTTCAAGGACGCCGTCGCTCGCAAGCTGCTCATCTATGAACGCTACTCGGAGCGCAGCATCCCAGCCCTGACACGCTACAAGAGCAGCTCCAGTGCCGGCGTTTTGGATATTACGAACAATGCGTCGGTGCCGTGGCTGCTGGAGAAACTGCAGCGCCTCAAGGATGAATACGGCGTAAAGAGTTTCTATCTGGACCTGGGCACTGGCTATAATCTGCCACACTACTACCAGTGCCGGCAGCCGCTCGACAATCCGGACATGTATGCCCGCATGCTGACCAGCAGTCTGGAGAGCGCCGGGCTAATGGCCGTGTCAACGGCCAGCGTGGTGCCCAAGCCGCCGACGTTCCTCAGCACGCCGCCGGCGAACGCGACGTGGGCGGGGCTGCGGGAGACATTGGCGGCGGTGCTCAACTACGGCGTCATTGGCTATCCGTTTGTGCTGGCCGGAGCGATCGGTGGCGACTATTTGCTGGAGCGCCCGTTGACCAAAATGATCTCGTTCTATTCGCTGGGACAGCCGCCACTGCCAGACGCCGAGCTCTTCATACGCTGGCTGCAGCTGGCCACCTTCCTGCCGGCCATGCAGTTCAGCCACCTGCCGGACGAGTACCACAGCGAGCTGGTCACACGCGTCGCCCAGGAGCTGAAGGAGGTGCGCCAGACGGTGGTCATAGCGCTGCTCAAGAAGTATCTCAGCCCATCCATGAACGAGGGACTGCCACTGGTGCGTCCACTCTGGATGCTCGATCCCCACGATCCCGCCTGCCTCATTGTCAGCGATGAGTTCTCGGTGGGCGAGGAGCTGATTGTGGCGCCCATACTGGATGCGGGTCTCGAGGAGCGTGAGGGTGAGTGAGGCTAGCTCAGTCATTAGCAGTCATTAAATTCTGTTTCACCTTTTCTGCTCTTTCAGTTTATCTGCCGCAGGGCGTTTGGAAGGACGGCATCGATGGTTCCCTGCGCAAGGGCAGTCGCTGGATGCACGGCTATCGCGTGCCCAAGGACAAGATTGCCTACTTCCGCAAGATGCCGGACAATACGCGCTTCTAGTTCCACATCTAGTTCCAGTTGCAGCTCAGCATCATTCCCCTTCTCTCAATATTATGATTGTTTATTATTCTTATAATAATATAATATACAATCTATATATATATAAATATCCGCTCATAGATAATACTACATCATGTATAAACAAACGTTGCCTAAGCCCTAGGCTCAGTTCCTAGAAACAATTTTTTTTCCAACATTTTTATTTTTTTTTTTGATTTGTTTTAAGTACACTCTGTTATGCCCTGCATGTTCAAGTATTAAATTAGTCTATAAAATTGGCTTACGAAAGAGTAAAAAAATGTATTGAAAACTTGATTTGAATTTTTAAATGTTCTTTGGAATACATCGGGGCAGAATTGAAGGGCAATTAGAGTTGAGCAACGCTTTACGAGCTATTCTAAAGTCTTTCCACATGATATGCAAAGACGGAATATCTTAAACATTTCCAGAACTTACAGATAGGCGAATTAAATATTATTGCATATGTATTATACTTAAAGCGTAGCTAGAAGTTGATTAAGGATATTACAAAAATTACGCTTAGCTAGAGTCGATCAATAGCCAAATACATATAAATTACTCATAATTCAAGCTTTTCTAAATCGTGCCCAGCTCAATAACTGTTTCATATTGGGTTGGAAAGTAAGCAGGCTGCAGGGCATATGGCCTTATATTAGTAATCGTCTATCGATAGCTACACGTATAATTCGAACTTGTTCAAATAAATATTTAAAACTGTGCGTTTCATTAGCAGCTCACTTAAGTTAGCTCCCACTTTAATTAATAGCAATAAATAGTTTCCGCCACCGGATTGAATTCCAACTCCGGTTTAAGCTTGGGCTGCACCACCAGTTCCAGCTTCAGTTTCGGTTCCACTATCGGGGTCCTGCTCTAGAACCAGTTATTACATAGGTTCCAGATCGGTGTCCAGTTCCCGCTCTGGTCCCTGTTGCACGTGCAGTTCAGGTTCCGTTCCTATTTCCAGTTCCGATTCCAGATACCGAAGCTTACCTCACAGTTTGAGCCGGCACTCGGGCAGCGTTGACTCGCACGGCTCCGTTTCGGGCGGCCGGGTGAGCGGACTGCACTGAGCATCCGCTACAACAACATCGTGCTGATCGAGGCAGACAACGGAGCGCCGACGCTGAGGCATGGGAGCGCCCGGCTGGCGGCACGTAAGCGGACAGAATTGCCAAGGACCAGGCCACCAATGAGCCGGACAGGGCTGCTCAGCGCAAGCTCGCGTCTGCCTCGAGGGTCGCTTGTTCTTTGCGTGAGTCCAGCAGGGCAGCTTGTCGGCGATCACTGGAAATGAGCGGATATTGAAAAGCGAATCATCGGAAAGGCGATGGGTGAACTTACGCTTGCCATTCTCCAGGCAGATGGGCTCACGATGCTGAACGCCGCCGCCGCAGCTGACCGAGCAGGTGGTCCAGTTGCTGAGACGCCATTGATGCTGCCGTCCGCTGGTCACATTGAAGGCGGGCAGCGTGAACTCGTAGTAGATGCCCGTGTTGCTCTCATTGCCACGCACGATAGCCTGCGGAACAGAAAGTACATACGTATATGTAGCATATACGATATATATCGGAGGGCTTCACTTACGTAGAGCGCTATGGCATGCTGTATGGGCTGAGGTATTTTGATGGTCTCCTGCTCGTCCAGCCGATCGTAGAGGCTCTCAGCTCCAGCGATCTCGAATTCGCCGGGCATGGAGATCAGGCTGTCGCCGTTCAAATAAAACTTATCGCCCTGCGCTCGTCCGATGGCCAGGAAGTGCGGCGAATTGGCCAGCTCCTTGATCAGTATGTGTCGGGCTCGAGCCGGTATGGTGACGATCTGCTCATAGACGCCGTCGCTCACATTGAAGGCCTCACTGTAGATCTCCTTTATGGGCTTGCATTGATCACCAGCACCGCCACAGACACCGCAACGATCGTCCTGCATGTCCGAGTCAACGATCCAATCGCAACCAACTTTCTGAATGAAACGCTTGTTTAATTGATCTCGCCGAGCACCTGGGCCAAAGCGTGACTCTCGCATGGTGGCTCGCACTTACCTTGCAGATGCCGTCGATGCACATGTTGTTCGTGCCCAGCGTACAGGGCGTACCGTCGAGCACCGTCTCGCCCCAATTGGCAATGATCGTGTCATCCACATCGCTGCAGAACAGTCGACACGGGTTGTCTGTAATGTGGAACGCTCGTATTGTTATATAGGGTTGACTTACTGAATTTTAAATTAGAATGATTCAGGACTTTCAGTTTTCATCCGTTAGGGGACAAGTGTTTTTTTGTAAAAGGAGGAAGGTTCACATATCACATATGCAAATATATGTATATTTAGGATCAAAATGATCAAGGATGGATAGGCGAATTAGGCTAGTCTTGGCAGCACTCTTTATACTTACTCTTGTCGAAGAAGGGCAGCCACTTGTAGGTGGCGCCCTGGTAGCTGACGTTGTCGTAGCGCGCACACTGCTGGGCCCGGAAGCTGGGCTGGTTCTCGGGACAGGGCTTCTTGCGGCAGATCTTGTAGCGTTTGCGTTCGCCAATGCAGAAGACGCCGCCGTTGGCCGGAAGGGGGGAGTCGCATTCGCGTTGCTGTATGGAGACTCCGCCGCCGCAGCTGCGCGAGCATTCACTCCACTCGCTCCAGTTGCCCCAGCCGCCATGGATGGGCGTCAACTCCTCCATGCGCACGCACTTGCCATTCTGACACCATTTGTTCTTGCCGCAGGCGGTGCCCGGCGCGGTTGGACGCATGTTGGTCACGCATTCGCCATTCACCCGGCACCAGAGCGTCGAGCAGAACTCGTGCGGAGCGGAACAGGCGCCCACATCGCTATCGGTGGTCAGGTTGAACTGCATGCGGCACTGGCGCTTTGCATTGTAGCGCTCGCCCGGTAGAGCCTCCGGATAGTTGTACACATCCAAAGGTGTGGGTGGATCATCCAGGCATTCCCCCAGTCCCTGGCTGTAGCGCACAAGATTTGTAACTCGAGTTATTGACATTGGGCAATTAGAGCTACTGTCTACTTACTCCAGGAAGTGGGTTATGTATTTCCGGCTGCAGTTCGACCAGCAAACCTGCAGCGTATCGGCCCCAAAGGTGGGCGTCATAATGTGCACTATGGAGCCCACTCGTGGATGGCAGCCGATTTTGGCCGTGTCGTGGAACATTCCAAAGCTAGAAGGGGAATTAATGCATTAATAAATTTGTATCTGATCATCGTTCATCTTAATCGATAATTTGTGTGTCAACAAAGCTGTCTAAACCTATAAAATGTAAGCTATATGCAAATATAATAAATAAATATTTTATTTTCACGTTGACTTATCGATAAAGTTATCGGTTTCGTATAAATAGACTTTTCAATTTCAGGCTTATCTAAATTGCGTATCGACAAATTTATCGATCTCAGTTTGTTTTTTAAGTTTGGTATGAATTAGTGGTAAGTAGATCCTTTAGATGGCTTATCCAATTTTCGGAAAGCGACTCAATAAACTCAGATCTTAATTGCAGTCCTTTCGTACTGAATGTCATATAATATTAATCATTTAAATTTCGACTACCGTAGGATTGACCTTATCGAACTATTTCGAATGCCAATGTTGATGAACTCATATTGAAAGAATCAGACTCAAGAATCTGGCTTTAACTCCAACTCCATGGATCATCTTTAACTGCAATGAATACTCAACGTAATTGCATAAAGTGGAGCAGATCTTATATAAGCAACTGTAGTGAGTCACTAGAGCACACACACACACGCACAGGGAGAAGGCCCTAAGTCTCAATCAACATTGTTGCAGCTGTTGAGAAAGAGCGTCAGTAGCTGAAAAACCCCCGCCGTGTCGCTTTTCGCTGTACTTAATCAGATGAGACTTATTGTGCACATTGTCTTTGAGAAGCGAAAAACAAACGAGAAAATAAATAGATAATAATAATAATAATAATATAAAAATCAACAGCAGCAGCAATTTATGCCACGCTCTGCGACTCTACACTGCGGGCAACTCAAAAACCTGATTATTAGAATAGTGCTTAAATCAGCACAGTACAAAATCAAAACAAAAACAAGTAAAAAAGCTCTAGTCGAGACTGCTCGACTACGAGATCCCCTGAACCCTTCAGAGAACTGATATTTCAATAATTCTTCACGTCTTTCTGCTTACAAAAAACATACACACATGCATAGACCCACATAGGCGCGCGCGTATAAACACGCATGGGCTGCAGTGTGGGCTCACCATGGGAACTTAATTGTTTAATAACTTTTCTTGTGGATTTTCATTCCTCATGAAACTTTTAGATTGTGATTATATTATTAATAAGCGTGTATTTTCCGAAACTCATGTCTCTAGTATTTGAAATACGCGTTATACAAATTTATGGGTGAGGGGGTGGTTATAAGGGTGGGGGTGAAATAAAAATCGAAATTCTATTAAGTACATACGAGTATAAATTTTAAATTTGGAGACTCTGGCTCTAAAGATGTAGGAGATATAATTCTATAAACTGATTTTCGATAATGTTTTATATCGAAAATAAAAAAATTATCGATTTTTGGTGATAAGCTCGATATCCGCGCTGTATATACGGTCGTTTTAAAAAAAAGTTCAAGTCTCTAGCTCTTATATCTTCTGAAATCGACGCGTTCATACATACGGACAGACGGACGGACAGACAGACGGACATGGCTAAATCGACTCAGTTCGTCGCCCTGATCAAGAATATATATACTTTGTGAAGACTGCCACGCCTTCTTCTCCCTGTTACATAATTTTAACAAAACCATTATACCCTGATTTCCCATTTCCAATGGGTTCAGGGTTTAACAAATGCACACACACGCACACACATGTACACAGATAAAACACACACACACAGATGGAGAGTCAGAAATAAGCATATCGTTAGCCAGCGGCTGGCACCTGACGATGACCGCGCGACCCAGCGACAATCAAACGTAAATTGCACAACAACAAACGAGTCGGTCTGACTGTGCACGAGAGAGATACCCTGTAATGTTCATTTTTAAAGTTAAGCTAAATTAAGATTAAACTGGTTCGATAGGTACTTTTGACTATTATACTATCGAAATATATGGAATGTTTTGCATGATTTTAGATTTAGTATTGACGAATAATAGAAATCGATAGATATTCATTATTCAAACATAGGGACATGTTTAAGTTTGTTTGGCAGATGTATCAATAGACTATTTCGTAAGCAGAATTTTCTGAAAATATGTTAAAATCTTTCCCTTCTTAAGCTGAATTTTATAGAGACACTCGACATTTTCGATGTTTCTATTGCCCTGTTATCGATTAAAATCGAATTTACTTAAATTAAAAATTGAGTTTCTTAAAAGGTAAATGATATATGTAACTACAATATGTAGACACATTCTCATAGATACTCATAATTAATAGTTTGACAATTTATATATAGATCGATTTACTCGATATTTATTTCTAGCTTCTTTAAATCAATTGAAGCTATATTCTAGTATTGTCATAAGCTTCGATAGAGAAAAAGATACCGGCCGAGCTCCAAAAAGTTTTTTATTTAGCTCAAATAACATGGCAAGTGCTTGTGCATAGACTCTCAGCTATCATGTAGATTACAGGGTATAATGACGATTGTGTCAGTGCAGCCGCTGGCTGATCCGCCCGGCTGGTTGACTCAATCGGAACACGCCAGACTGACGGGCACTTGGCTGCGCTTATAAGGCGTTTTACAAAAATCCACTTGGCACGAACACCAAACGAGATAAGCCTACGAAACCGGACAACTGCGACAGCCACTGGCTGTGCTACCAAATTGCTACGTACCTCCGTACCTCCATATATATAGAAATAGGTATATATATGTGTGTGTCTGTATTAGAGATGGACAAAAAAAGTTGCTAAACATTATTGAATGTTAAAGCCTTTACACTATATTTTTAATGACTAGCTGACGATTTTGAATGCGCTTTGGCTCGTGGCAGTGGATTTACGATAATATCGGTTATTTCCTATATCAGATAACTTTCCTAACTCTGCTTCTTCCAAGTATTTTACATTATAATGATATAAATAAAAGATTATTTTTGTTTGCATTATTTAGTTTTTAAAAATTGAGTTAAGGTAAAACGTTTTCAAATTTTATTTCATTTCATTTTTGCTTGTGTATCATCTCGTTTACTGAAAACGAAATTCTACTTGGTGTATTATGGTAAATGAAATTAAAAGTATTAACAACTTTTTTAATTTGATATAAACCAAGAAATTTCTAATTGAATACTCCAAATTAATGATGCAATATCATCTAAAAATGATATATGTATGTTTATATTATAGCGAATGAATTTGATATATTTGAAGAAGTATTATACATTCATTCATTCATTCCTTAAGCCTTCCTAAAGATTAAGTTTTAGCTTGATATCTAAATATTTATATATATACACATATATATTTATATGATATATATTTATACCAACATCTATGTCCATCTCTAGCGCTAAATGTGTGTGTGTGTGTGTGAGTGTGAGTGTGTTAGTCACTGGTTCAGCGACTAATTGAGTTTGAATCGCGCAGCAGCAGGGCGGCAGTGGGAAGTGGGGTAGTGGGGAATGGGCAATGCAGATGCTGGCTGGAATATGGTGGCCGGACGGTGGGGCGAGGTGTTCAGGGGAGGGGCGGTTGCTCGTATTGACTGTGGGCGTGCAACGCAGGCGATCATTGTCACAACACACGCAGGTGTCAAAGCATCCGTCGCGTTCACTTAAAGCAGGCATTCATTCAGTTTCTGGCTGCTTGTTTGGTTTCTTTTTGTTGTTGTTGTTGTTGTTGTAGTTGCAGTTGTTGCTGCTAGTTTGATTCATTCATTAAACGAATTGGGCTGCGCATAAATCTTGCGGCTGGCCAGCCACTCAATTGATGCATTTGCATTGCGTTGGCCAAGCGACTGGCTGGGAAGTGCATTTCGATGTTGGCCAACAGCGATGTTGGCCAAAGAGCAGCAGGGTGGAGGATGGAGTATGGAGGATGCAGGGAGGAGGGGGAGGTGTGGATTGCATTTTGTAGTACGGAAGTCAATTGGACTTACTTGTGGCCCAGTTCATGCGTGATCGTGTGGGAGAGCATGATGCCGTTGTCCTCGTTCACGCTGCACGACTGCTTCGGCTTGCACATGCCGCCCACATTGGCCAGGCCCAAGGTCCTGCAAGGAGCACGCCATTAGCATTGGCCAGAGAGGCGAGAGCCATATTACTCACATGCAATTGTTGCCACAGATGTTTTTGCGCGTGATCAGTATGGCCACATCGTGATGATGGGGATCGTTCTCGTTGAGCGTGTTCAGCTTGTGCTGCCAGCTGCAGAAGCGATCGAGATTCCTTTGCGCGTTCTGGGTGAGATTCAGCTCCGGCTCCGTATCGTTCTCCTGCAGCTCAATGATGCGCACCACAACGATCTCGATCGCATTGCCGATGCTGGGATCCTTGTAGAGGGCGGAGACCATGTTCATGATGGTCAGCAGATAGCCGATGACATCCTTGTGGAATGCCGACATTGTGGCATCCGCCACGATCAGCGTCTCCACGTGCCGCGGACTGCTGATCGAGCGACGACTGCGCTCCAGGTGCGCCTGCTCCTCCAACTGGGTCTCATATTTGAATTTCGTGTGCGGATGCTTGTATCCATGATGCGGATGATAATGGACCTCCTCCTGCTGCGCCTGATGATGATGATGATGATGATGATGATAATGCTGATTACGATGATGATGGCGTCGCACCTTGCGGCCGCCTTGTATCTTGAACTTGCCACGCGCCTGCCACTCGAGCCGCGTCTCCATGCGGCGCCTCGGCTCGCGTGTGCCACAATTGCTAACCGGACTGTGGCTCAGACTCTGGCTGTGGCTCTGATTGCGCGCTTGGCCCCTGTGCCGCTGATCCTTGCGTCTGCGCTTATGGCGACGCCACTGCTGATCGGTCTGTCCCAATAGAAAGACAAACATTATTATACATGTGCGTGTGTGCGTGCTTGTGATGGATCATCATCATTTGTTTGGCCTACCTTCGGCTTGTGCTTGGGCTTCACCGAGGACCGCTGGAACACCACATGCGGATGACCGTTGATTGGATGTGCCGCATGCTGCTTGGAGGGCTCTATGTAATACTCATTGCTGGCCGTCTTAATGTGGCCCACCTGGAAGAAAAAAACAAAAAAGAAAAAAATAGAAAATAGAAAAGAACAGAATGAGCGCAAATCAGTGCTGCACAGAATGACTTAGGCAACAAACTTGCTCAAAACAAATGACTTAGGCAAGAAACTTGAAATGACGTGTTGTACAGAGCTATAGATAGGACTCAATAGATCAGTATATGTATTTTTGAATACTTATATATATACATATATGTCGATTTATATAAAACTTGCATTTGCAGGTAGAACTGCTTGAGGTCAACTTCCGCATTGAATCTTTTCTTCTATTTACATATTATTTCTATATCAAATATGTACAGATATATATACATATGTATGTGTGCATATGTGAAGGATGCGTTTCCATGTATGCATATACATATGTGAGAATGTGTTAATGAATGAATAAATGAAGGCATATGGAAATACGTATATGTACATATATATAAATGTATCTATATATGATTATAAACATGTTCACTTGTGTGTAGATGTGTGAATGTATATGTAGGAGAGTGCATTAGAACGTATATGTAAATGCATATGTATGTGTATAAGAATGCATTTGAATGAATTTGCTTGTGAACGTATGTGTAAATATGTAAATATAGATATGGATATTCAGAAGTCTATAGATAAATGGATTATCTGTACATACATATATAGAGATGTATGTACATATACATATATGTACATATTTATTAATGATTGACTGCATGTGTGTACAGTTAGGTATGTATTTATGCATGCTTACATGTAAATATGCATGCATATATCTAATTTATATATGTATATGTACAGATGCTACATTTACTACAACACTCTTCTTTGCGATTCTCATGTTGTAATAAGCCATATATACGTATTTATACTAGTGACAAGCTATCAATAAAGAATATTAACTCTTTCGTCTCTTGAAATATATCAGATCATGCCACAAGATTTTTAGTTAGTTTACTTTGTCTTTCTTCCAGTTCTTGGAACTATATGCAAATTATAATATCTATACTGAGCTTGCGCTTGCAGTTACTCACCAGACCGGAACATGTGGATATGGCCACATTGGCCGAGGGCTCGCCGCGCACCTTGCCATGGAAATGACAGTTGAGCTGCTGCGCTGGCGGCGGCGCACGTGAGCGCAGATCCCGACGATGTCGCTCCACAATCAGATGCGGCGCCAGGAAATAGCTGTGAGGTCTGCGGTAGACAAATGCGAACAATTAACGGCATGGACCACGGCTGGAACCATCTATCTCTGGCAGCCCACTTACGTCAGCTCCAGGTGCAGCGTCTCGTCACGCAGCGGCAGCTCGATATGCAGCTCCGGCTCTGTCTCGACGCTGCGTCGCTGCCGTCTGTGGTCCCGGTCGTGGGCGTAGTGGAGCGTATGCGTCATGAAGGCGCCATCGGCATGCACGCGCCGCGGCACCACCAGCTGCCCCTCCCCATCCACCAGCTCGTCCGTGTGCACGCCAAAGAGCGGCTCGCTGCCGCCGTAGCTGAACCACAGGCAGAGCAGCGTGCTCAGATAATATCGTCGCATATCGTGTTCTCTCCCTACTAATCTCTCTTTCACTCTCTCTCTCTCTCTCTCACTGTCTCTCTCTTTTTTCTCACTGCCTCTTATACTCTCTACTATTATGTGTTTCTCTTGTTCTGTCCTTCAGGCCATTAGCCGTTGTCCATGCGTTTCAACAGCTTGGCAATTGGAGGGCACATGGCAGGCGCCCAAATCCTAAAGCGTCCAGGTCCAATTAGGGCATCAGCTATGGGAAATAAAATTGATATTTATATATTGATATAGATTCATATATGTATATGTATTGTATTCCCATTTATAGAATTGGGCTAATTAAGTTTTGCTAAAATATTTATGAATGATATAATCTCCCCATTGGAGCAAGTTATATTCTCGTTTCTTAAGTTTTATTTTGAATTTCTTCGATAATTATTTGCTTTGAATTACAAAAGTACATATATTCAAATTGATATTTATTTTCCAGACGTATATGTATATTGTTGCTGTCTGTTTGTGTGTTATACAAAACGGGAGAACCACAAGAATTACACTGTTCAACAAATATCTGAATCCGGTTCTCTGAATTTGTATCATTTTAGAACGCAAATCTGAAGTATCCCGTATCAAGTGACAGCAGCTGCTTAATAGATTGTGTGTTGAATACCGAAAATCTTGTAGATTGACTGAAAATAGCTGAGAGATAGCTGGAGCTAAGGCTTGCTTAATTAGAGCTTTCATATTTATTGGAACTTTCATGTGAATTAGCTTTCAAAGCTCTTGGATTTAATATAATATTTATTAAAGAAATATAATATTATTAATTAAATATAAATAAATATATTTAGCCTGCTTGTCCGCTTGTCCGTCCGACCGTCCGTATGTATGAATCCGCCGATCTCAGGACCTAGGTACGTGTATATTACGCGCATATCGAGTTCTTCTCCAAAAGTCGGTAACTAGTGACTAGATATTTTCGTATCGCCTTAAAACCGTATCGAAAATGAGTTATTCAATTATATTTCTTACGCCAGTATACTGCATTTATGCTAAAACTTAAATCTCTAATTGAAAGCATCTAAAATAAAATTTGTTCACAATACAAAATAAAAATCATCAAATAATCAATATCTAATCATTATTTTACAAATAAATTCAACATTGGTAGAATTGAATTAGTTATATATATTTTATAACAATAATAAAGAGGTATCTGGTAGTCGAGCACTTCTATAGTCTCTTTTATAGGGCAATTAATCCAATGAGCACATCGACGCCACTGGCAGCAAGTGTCATTGCGATTTTGAGCACTTCGCTCGGTTAACAACAACAACCGACAACAACAACAACAACAATTGACAACCACAGTTTGGGCCACTGTTGCAGGCAATGCATTCAGATTGAATTTCAATTGTGCGCATTTCATCAAAAGCTGCTGCTGTTGCTGTTGCAACTGGCGGCAGTAGCAATTGTTGCTGCTGCGGCAACAATTTTTATGGCTGGGGCCTTGGCGCCAGGCATTTTTGATTGGCGGCTACGCTCAGCGACTGACATCGGATACAGGACACTTGCGCTGCCAAGTGCCATGAATGATGCAAGCCCGATCGGGCCAGACAACAATTATGGCATAAATTTCTACGAAAATATGCAGCAGCAGCAACCAAAGTGAAGAGAGAGAGAGAGAGAGACGGAGAGAAAGAAAAATACTATTTCCAGCTAATAAATAAAAGCTGATTTGCTTTTAGCTGTTTAGCAAATGCTGTGATTCGCTGCGGTCCTAGAGGGGAGCCCAATGTGCCTGTGCTGCTGTGTGTGTGCGCGATTTTTTCACCTCTTGGAGGCTGCCCCACAGCGCCTGTCAGACAATGGACTAACCGAATTTCTAGCCAAGAAACGGGCAGTAAAATAAAACAAATAATTTGAATGCGGCGCTTCAAAGGTAAACATTCAAACATAACAACAGCAAAAGCGATATGTGTGTGTGTGCGTGTGTAAGAGCATACATAATGCTATGGTCTTTATCTGCCTGTGTATGTGTGAATACATCTCTCTCTCTCTCTCTCTCTCTTTCTCTCTTTCTCTCTCTGTGTATGTGTGTGTGTGTATCATAGCGAAACACGACAACTTAATTATTCAATCGATAAACAAATGACACGAAGTCGGAGAAGATCGCAGATCTCAGATCGTTGGCAAAGAGCTGTCGGCGATGGCGAAGGGGAAAGTGGGAAGGGGGGGCAAAGTGGGGAGTCCGTCTGGCCTGTTATCACGATCACGATTTGTAATTTATGATAAATGTTGGCAATTCCATTAATAAAATTAAATAAAGCTCATTAGCTGGCAAGAAACAAACGAAATAGCATATTTTTTGTATTTCCAAAATATATTTGTTTCTTTATTATACCCTGAACCCATTGAAAATGGGAAATCAGGGTATAATGGTTTTGTGAAAAGTATGTAACAGGCAGAAGGAATCATCGCAGACCCCATAAAGTATATATATTCTTGATCAGGACGATGAGCTGAGTCGATATAGCCCTGTCCGTCTGTCCGTCCGTCCGTCCGTCCGTCCGTCCGTCCGTCCGTCCGTCCGTCCGTCCGTCCGTCCGTCCGTATGAGTGCGTCGATCTCAGAAGTTAAAGGAGCTAGAGAGCTGAAATTTTGTATGCATACTCGTGTATACCATACGCAGTACGAGTTTATCATATTTTTTCGATAACTCATTCGATATCTTTTTTATCGAGGATAATCGATAAATTTATATTGTTTTTTCAGCCTAATTTGAACACTATTAGACCTAGAGACTTCAGATTTACTGTGTATATACATTTGATGGGCACACACATTTTGTAATTTACAGATTTTGGATACCACGCCCCCTTCGCCCCAAATTTGTAAAAAACCTATATCAAGTACTAGAGACTTGTGCTTTGGAATGTACACACATTTACACATAATGATTACGTTCTGAAAGTTTCATTAAGATTGTACGTCTACAAATGAAATTATTCAACAAATAAATTCTCATAATATTGCCACTGCAGCGCAGCCCAAGCGCAGTCGCTGCTTACTGCGCAGTTAGCAGAGCGCGGGCCTATGCGTGGGGGTGGATGCATGTGTATGTATGTGTGCAGAATGATTGGAACATCAGCACGGAGGGTTCAGGGTATCTCCTAGTCGAGCAGTCTCGACTAGAGCTTTCTTACTTGTTTTTATTTTTATTTTATTTATTTCTTTTTTGTCATGCGCAAAACGTGTCGAGCTAACGAAATTCAACAGTAGCTCAAAGCTCGCAGGCGAACTACGTATGCTCTATGCTCGACTCTGCTATTCATTTCATGATCTTTAATATTTTAAATTAAAAAAAAATACATTTGTTTTTTAGGCTGTTCTATTATTGTTTCGATTATGCCTACTTTTTTAACCGCCATTATTATCACTATTATTATTATCATTACGTTTATCTCTTCTCAAGCAGTTGAAGAAGAAGAAACGAGTGACCCGAACAAAGTCAAAAATTGTTTTAGAAGGAGTCTGCTCTCTGAAAAGTGATTACCGCATATCTGGCTTTTGTAAACTTATTGGGAGAGAGTCGGTTCTCCGATCTAATCTGACTGACCACATCGAGAATTTTCATCTGTCTGAACCCAGTACCTCAACAGTCAGATTATCATGTTCATATCGTATTACAGCTACGAGTACCATTATATTTATCGCCATCATCATTGCCACAATCATTTTCATTTCCCACATTATCCATGGCATTGTCGATGGACTCGCGCTTGGTTGCTTAGAGTATCGAAAGTTTTTTTGTGAGGCGCCTGTAGCAGGCGCCGTTATAAATTAAATTCAAATTGAATGCAAAAACCCAACGTGACAATAAAATTCCAGTTTCTGTGCCTCTGTCCAGTGCCAGTGTCCAGTTGCCCAGTTCTTTGGTTTCCCGTTCTCGCAGTTGGCAAATATTTCCCAAACGCAGTTGCGGCAAAACTTGAAAGATGCTCATCAAATTAGCAAGCGCCGCATTGTCATATGCTAAATACACCGACACTGCCGACTATCTCTCGCTGCCACTCTGCCTCTCACACTCTCTCTTTCCTTCTTTGCCTCATACTCGCTCTCGCCTCTATGCTGGCTGTCGCCATCCCATCGCCCATTATGCTGCAGTGCGTCGGCTGGCGGGCGCCACATTTAATTATCAATCAATCACATTTGACGGTTCCCTCCATTAAATGTCAGCCAATTGATTGAATTTTTTATTTGGAGAACGACAAACTGCAGCGCTGCGCTGAGCCAGTGGCTATGGCTACGGCTATGGCTATTATGGCCGTAGCTATTACCTTGCTCCCATGCTCTTGCTCATGCCCCTGTTTCTGTCTCTGTCTCTGTCTCTGTCTCTGCCTCCGTCTCATTCAGCCATTCTCTGCACTCGCTCATGATTGATCAATGCCGTTGTCTGGCTGCGCTGATTGATGAACTGCATGCGAATGCCTCGCAATTTGTATTTTGCAGCCTGCAGCTCAGCTCCACTCAGTCAATCTCTGCTCCTCTCAGATGGAAATTGGTATTTAAATCGTGAAATTGGCATGGAAATACAAATCCATGTTCGTAGTCTTGTTGGCCCCCATAGGTTTAATTTCATTACTGACATTACTCTCAGACTGGGCAAATAGACAAATAGATATAGATAGAAAATCGAATGAATCAGATTCCGCTAATCTTCCCCTCGATAACCCTCAGATAGTACAGTACAAATATACGATAGTAGCTTATATTTTTAGGAGTATATTGGTTACGTCCAACGTCCGTCAGTCCGCCTGTTCGTTTGAAATTCAGAATATACTCTGATCAAGTGCTAAAATTTGTCCAATACGTCAACTGGGGGCGTCAGAAAATCAATTATTGTTATTTAACTTTACCAAAATACTTTTAATATTATTCCTATATGTATTGACAATTAGATAGACGATATTTCTCATGATAGTTTCAATAAGTATCGATATTCTTCCCTTGCAGCAGATACATTTCTCTCTATAGGACATTTTATAAATTAATTTCATTGGACTATAAAATCGTAATCAAAGGGCGGTAGGTGGGGAAAATATAAGCTAATGTTTGAATGCAGCCC
Source organism: Drosophila mulleri (assembly GCA_035047565.1). Lineage (NCBI taxonomy): Eukaryota > Metazoa > Arthropoda > Insecta > Diptera > Drosophilidae > Drosophila > Drosophila mulleri. The sequence continues at coordinate 306,070 of JAWNPK010000100.1, read as the reverse complement.
CCTGCTAGCTACTGATGAATACATATACGGAGATCACACCTATCATGTGATAGATCATTGACTAAGCATGAGTTTGGTATTAGGCGAAGCTCGTATTATTCTGGTGAATCATTTGGAAGAGCATTTAGTGACCCACGCTTTGCATGATCTCACATAGTTTCTCTTATTAGGCTTTCTTCTCCATTGCCAATTTCACTCTAGTCCAAATGTGATTTAGCTCCATTGAGTAGCAAACACACACACACACACACACATGCTTATTAAATTTATTATTATTATATATAAATTTATGTACTTTTTGTCAATGGCCGGCGTTGGCGTTCCAAAATTGACATTTGTCAACAGCTTTGTTGACGCTTTGCTTAATTTATTGGCCACGTTTTGTCGTTTTGTCGCTTTACATTTGGCTCGGCCGTTCGATCACATCATCTTCTCGATAATGATCACGAATAATGATTATCATTTGTGGGGCAAACACAACCAGCTGCGAGCTGCGAGCTGCGAGCGGTGTGCTGGAAGCTCTACTGTTAGCTCATCTCGGCTTTGTATGCAAATAATACGACCAAAAAGAAATCAGAATTCAGGAACGAAAAACGAAATACGAATAGAACAAAAATCCCAGGAGAGCTAATAGAATTATACAAAAACCCTGACTAGACACTTTTTAGAGTATTGAGTTTCTTTTCTTCAAAACCAAGATGAAACAAATTTCATACAAATATGAGCTTTATTCCTAAGTAACACTTCATTATCCAAAAGACTAAATTATCTTTATGCGTCCTTATTTGCATATTTCTTTCTTTTTCTCTCAATCTCTATATCTCTCTCTCCTCTGTCTCTCTCTCTCTCTCTCTTTCTCTCTGCACCTCTTTAATCATCTCAATTTTACTGTATTTTTTCTAGTGATAGTTACAATCTTCTTATTCTTTTTGTTTTTTTATCCAAAAACAAAGTTTCTTAAGGATTAGAACAAAATTTCAATCAATATTTTCTGTATTTATAACAATTTCCACAGATTTGAAGGTAAGTCCATAAATGAAATGGATTAAATGTTTTTCACAGATTTTCAACATTGGCATCAACATGATTTTATAGTATTTACAATAATTTTTTCAAGACTTTTCTAAAGTCATAGATTTGATGTCCATAGATTTCCAAGATCCCACAAAGTTTGTAGAAGCTGTAGAGATCTATGGAAGTCTATGGAAATTTGAGATATTGTACTACAAACTGATTTTTCATAGGTGCACTTAGACTTTTACTACACTTTCCCACATCACTTTAAAAATTTCCCTAGTTTACCAAAGTTCCCGAAAATGTAGATAAGCTTTTGTGAGAGTCCCATTAAATTATCAGTTATTTTTGACGCTTTACATAGATCCCCAGGACTCCAAATAATATCCATACTTAATCTCTTTCAAGAAATTCAACTAAAGACTTCCATGACCAAATATCTTTAAGCTTACCCAATATTTCGAAGAACAAAAAATTCTCCTAGATATATAAAAATATAGAAATAGTCTCAAAGATCATTTGCGAAGATCGTAAAGAAACTTCCCGAAAAATGAGTAGCGGAATGTGTGTGTGTGCGTGGCTGTGTGTGTGTTCTAGGCGCTCTATTGGATAACATCTGCCCACGAGCCATATGGCCAAATCGTTTAGAAAATGGCAAATTATGAGACGCAGATGTAGACGGAGGAGGAGATGAAGAGAGCGAGAGAGAGGGAGATGCAGAGGGAGAGGGGGACTGTGCCAGGCCTGACGGGCTTATAGAAAGATTTCACTTGGATGGCGAAGCAGCGACGAGACCAAAGCCAATTTGTACGCCTACCAGGCAGCACATCCATAGAGAGCGAGGGAGAGAAGAGGACGACAAAGAGAGGGAGAGAGCGAAAGAGAGTGAGAGAGAGGAAGTGTGAGACGCAGAGGAAGACCGAGTGACTCTTCCATATTACTGTGTGGCTTCATTCACATATTTTTTTTTATTTCATTCATGCGTCGTAGCTCCATTGAGACACACACACCAACACGCACACCCAATGCGAGAGACACAGCTTTTATTTTTATGAATGAAATGAAACTTTGGAGCGTAGTAAAACGCGAAACGAGGCGAGCAGCAAGCAGAGAGCCAAGACAGAGGATGGTGCAGGAGGGTCAGTGGAGGGGCAGGCTGACGTCTGCTCTGTCCAGATCGCACGTAACTCCAAGCATATGTGGATCTAATGTTGTTATTGCTGTTGCTGCTGCCGCTGCCGCTGCCGTCTCGGGGCATATTTTAATTTCTTTAGTGGCGGGCGTCTCCGCGTCGGTGCCAGCGCATGTGGGCCGAAAATGTATTTTTTATGGCGACGTTTCAGTTTTTTTCCTTAGTTTTATATATATATATTTTTTTTTTTAGTTTGTATCGCTCTTCAGTGCTGTGGTTGTTGTTGCTGTTGTTGTACAACAAATGCAGGCCATAAATTTTGCACAGGCGTCGCTCGGGATGGCCACGGATCGTCAGCAGAAGAAGCGGAGTATGGAGCGCACAGCAAGGGGTGTGGCATTTGGTGGCAGAGGGGGCCGTTGAGGCGAGTTGGAGCAGTTGAACGCACTGCTGCCCACAAAAATACTTTGAAACAAATCATTTAACTTCTGTTTGTTTTTCTCTGCTGCGGCATGGAAACAATGTTGCTAATGTTGTCGTATTTGTTGATGTTATTGTTGTTGTTGTTGCTGCTGGCCAAAAAACATACGCAGCGCTTATTTTGACCATTTTTGGGTGCTGCTGGTGGCATTTATTTGGTCTGACGATGCCTGGCATCGTGTATCTAACAAATACATAGAAGCTCCTATATCTCAAGCTGTGTATTTGTTTATGTTTTGTATCTGAATCTCTACGTCTATCTATATGATTTTATGTATAGTTATTTGTCTCTGTATAAGATGTATCTGTATCTGTATCTGTATCTGTATCTGTATCTGTATCTGTATCTGTATCTGTATCTGTATCTGTATCTGTATCTGTATCTGTATCTGTATCTGTATCTGTATCTGTATCTGTATCTGTATCTGTATCTGTATCTGTATCTGTATCTGTATCTGTATCTGTATCTGTATCTGTATCTGTATCTGTATCTGTATCTGTATCTGTATCTGTATCTGTATCTGTATCTGTATCTGTATCTGTATCTGTATCTGTATCTGTATCTGTATCTGTATCTGTATCTGTATCTGTATCTGTATCTGTATCTGTATCTGTATCTGTATCTGTATCTGTATCTGTATCTGTATCTGTATCTGTATCTGTATCTGTATCTGTATCTGTATCTGTATCTGTATCTGTATCTGTATCTGTATCTGTATCTGTATCTGTATCTGTATCTGTATCTGTATCTGTATCTGTATCTGTATCTGTATCTGTATCTGTATCTGTATCTGTATCTGTATCTGTATCTGTATCTGTATCTGTATCTGTATCTGTATCTGTATCTGTATCTGTATCTGTATCTGTATCTGTATCTGTATCTGTATCTGTATCTGTATCTGTATCTGTATCTGTATCTGTATCTGTATCTGTATCTGTATCTGTATCTGTATCTGTATCTGTATCTGTATCTGTATCTGTATCTGTATCTGTATCTGTATCTGTATCTGTATCTGTATCTGTATCTGTATCTGTATCTGTATCTGTATCTGTATCTGTATCTGTATCTGTATCTGTATCTGTACCTGTATCTGTATCTGTATCTGTATCTGTATCTGTATCTGTATCTGTATCTGTATCTGTATCTGTATCTGTATCTGTATCTGTATCTGTATCTGTATCTGTATCTGTATCTGTATCTGTATCTGTATCTGTATCTGTATCTGTATCTGTATCTGTATCTGTATCTGTATCTGTATCTGTATCTGTATCTGTATCTGTATCTGTATCTGTATCTGTATCTGTATCTGTATCTGTATCTGTATCTGTATCTGTATCTGTATCTGTATCTGTATCTGTATCTGTATCTGTATCTGTATCTGTATCTGTATCTGTATCTGTATCTGTATCTGTATCTGTATCTGTATCTGTATCTGTATCTGTATCTGTATCTGTATCTGTATCTGTATCTGTATCTGTATCTGTATCTGTATCTGTATCTGTATCTGTATCTGTATCTGTATCTGTATCTGTATCTGTATCTGTATCTGTATCTGTATCTGTATCTGTATCTGTATCTGTATCTGTATCTGTATCTGTATCTGTATCTGTATCTGTATCTGTATCTGTATCTGTATCTGTATCTGTATCTGTACCTGTATCTGTATCTGTATCTGTATCTGTATCTGTATCTGTATCTGTATCTGTATCTGTATCTGTATCTGTATCTGTATCTGTATCTGTATCTGTATCTGTATCTGTATCTGTATCTGTATCTGTATCTGTATCTGTATCTGTATCTGTATCTGTATCTGTATCTGTATCTGTATCTGTATCTGTATCTGTATCTGTATCTGTATCTGTATCTGTATCTGTATCTGTATCTGTATCTGTATCTGTATCTGTATCTGTATCTGTATCTGTATCTGTATCTCTAGTTGAATCTGATACAAATATCTCTAGCTGCATATCTGCTTCGGAAGCTATAACTCCAACTATATCTATATCTATATTTGTAGATGTATCAGTATATCATATTATATATACATCTGTATCTGTACCCTAATGTGTTTCTTTAGCTGTATTCATAACTATATCCGTATCTGTATTAGAATCTCTAACTATGTATATGTGTTTCTCTCACTACATTTGTATCTGTATCTTTATCTGTATCTTCAGTTGTATCTCTATCTCTAGCTATGTACTTATAAGTGTGTGGCTGAGATCACACAGGAAATTAACTTGAAATATGGCCACCGTTTTACCTTACTTCATAGCAACAATAAGAGAAACAATGAACAGGGAAAAATGTACAAAACAAAACAAATCAAAATACAGACCCAACTCAGCGAATTGATGAAGCTTCCAGTTGGTAACATATTAAAATTCAAGTCTAGTCTCCTAACTTAAATTAACCATTTGCGAATATACTAACGTAAAAGAACAGATGTTAAAACTAATTTTGACATTTTTTAATATAAATATGAAATTCTACATTTAAAGACAGATAAAGGTAATACTTATATAGAAATTGACAAAAATTTTAAATAAAATTGAAAAATTGTCAGAGAGAAGTTCTAGCTAAGCGACAATTAAACGTTTATTTCAATTTGTTAAAATAGTAAAAAACAAATTTAAGATTTATAAAGAAATAAAAAATACTTTACTATTTGTTAAAATTTTTCACTTCATAGATGTGTTCGTAAAAATAATTTATTAGCGATCTTAAATCCGATCGTTCTTGAGAACTCCGATAAATATTTGTATATAAATATAAATATTTGTATATAAATTTATGTAAGTTGATAATTTATTATATATAAAACCTATTTATTTCTATAGCAAATGGCGCGTGCAATAGAATACTAGATGAGATAAGCTCTGCTATGAATCAAAAACTTTATGGATAGACGTTTTTTATACCCTGAACCCATTGTTAAATAGAAAATCAGGGATATTGGTTTTGTTAAAAAATGTATGTAACACGAAGAAGAAAGCGTGAGTCAACATGGACCCCTCCATCTTTTCAGAAGTTTCAAGAGCTAGACTGCCTATATAGCACGTGAATATAAAGCTTGTTAAAAAACGAGAACTATTATAGTTGAATTGTTATCAATGATAAATCTCATCAGAAATTAGCTATACAAAAAATATATCTCGTTCGTTTTTACAGGTAGAGTCTGCCTATTTTTCATATAGTCAAGTCTATTTGTATGAATTCCACCCCTTTCCCTTAAGATTTGCGAAAAAGAAAACTTTTTTAATATTTTAGAGACTTGTGGCTTATAAGTATAAATATCGCAGTTTCTGAAAGTTCTGAAAGTTTGATTACCAAAGTCCATCATCCACAAAGAAAGTTATTCAACAAATAAGGGTTCAGGGGATCTCGTAGTCGAGCAGTCTAAGCTATAGCACTTTTATTTGTTATACAACAAAGTTTCTTTAAATTGGTTTTGCGTAAATGTATATACATATAAATATTGAATGGAATTAATGGTTATATGAGTGCATTTGGAGCACATTATGTATACGATACTTACCCTAAGATTATTGTTGTTTCTTTGTTTATTATATATTTGTGTTTTTGTTTGTTTTTATTAATTTATTTTGTTATTTGATTTTTTTTCCCTCTGAATGAAGCCCGCAAAGATGTCAACCGCAAATGCCGACGTTCTTGCTGATTGTAATTATGATGATAATGCTGATGCTGATGATGATGTCAGGTAAATACTGTGGGGAGCAAACGGCGATTTGGGTCGTCTGATTCGCAGCACACAAGCAAAAAAACAAAATAAATTAAACAAAAATTTCGGAAAAAAAATAAGAAAAAAAAAAACAAGAGCAATAAGAAGTGAGATAAATACATATGTTTGCGCCGGCGATGACTAACCGATTTTCAATATTGAATTAGTTTTCGTCACTTTATGAATTCTATTGTTGATGCTGCTTCTGTTGTTATTGTTGTTTTATTATTATTATTGCTGCTACGCATGCGCCACAATAAAAAAGGCGTGAAACAAAAACAATGTGAGAACAAAATTGCACGAGCTCAAATTAATTTACGAAAAAAATCCATTAAAACGCAAAACAATCAAAAGAAACGAACAAAAAATTCGAAGACGAAAACAACAAAACAATCGGCGTTTGGCGCGCGTTTTGTTTTTGTTTTGATTTTTTGTGTCGTTTGTTTATCGATGTCAATTTCAATTTCAATTTCAATACGATGCGAAGCGATTCGATTGCGAGTGCTTGTGCATACACTACATACACACTCTCTCACACACACACGCGCACACACACGGACACGCCGGCGCAGTCGCCGTTCAGACTCAAACTAAGTGAAAATTGCAAGCGGCCACTCGTTTTATTCAAAGGAAAGATTGGGGAGCCCAGACAGAGTCACAGCCGTAGCCCAATAAGCCGAACCACAGCCGGCGCACGATCAAGCTAAACCAACGCACGAGCGAACGGCCGAACAGACGAACGACCGAACGTGCGAGTGGCTGTTCGCTAGGCAGCGTCGACGTCAGCGCAGCGCACAGCGCAGAGCAGCTGCCGCAATGAATTTTGCTGACGGCAGCGACGCGATGCGGCGCGAGCTCTCACTCAATGGAGTCAGCGGCGCTAGCGTCGGCGTCTTAATGCCGCGCCAGCTGCATGTGACCCCCAGCGAACACCCCACCAAAAGGAAATGTGAGTGCAGTCGCTGTTGCTGTTGCTGTTGCTGTCGACGTTGACGTCGCTGCTCGCAGTGACCCTGCCGCTGTGGCCCATTATCAGCATTGTCATCAGGCGACTATGCTTGAAGCTTTTGTTGTTGTTGCAATGCGTGGCGCTATCGACGAGGCAGTACACACACACACACACACACACATACACATGCATATGTATGTATGCATGTACGTACATATGTAATTATAATCATATCATGCATATCTCTTCTTTCTTCTGCTTTTATAGTTCTTTATGATGCCTTATCTCGCTCCAGTTCCAGAAACTGCCGTGGAGCGACGACGAAGCGGCGCCGCCGCGGCGTAGTCAAGGACGACACCGTTAAATTGTGCAGCACAGCAGTGCCGCCGGCCACGGCGCAAAAAGGGGAGTAAATTGCTTAAAATTATCACATTGTAAAAAAAAGAGGCAGAAGAAGAAGACAGACGGGATGTGCGCTGAAGAGGATCATTAACAATGCGCTGGGGCGCGCAAAAATAGCCCCGAGCAGAACAAATCACATTATTAGTCGGCTTCGACGCCGGCGTCAGCGTCGTTGCAGTTATTTTTAAAAATTTGTTGTATGGCGCCCCGTTTGATATTTAGGCGCCAAGCGGCGGCAAATTGTGGCGACACGTCTGCAGCGGGAGCAACAGCAGCAGCAGCAGCAACAACAAAAACTACAACAAAATGTATACGAAAACAAAGATACAAGATAAGCGCAATTCACGGAGAGGCGCGACAGCCAGCAGACGCCAGCTTCAAGACGCGTCGCGCAGCATCACCAACGCCGCCGCCGTCGCCGCCGAGAGATCTCTCGATGGCGATGCCAACAGATATCAAGCACGTCTCAATCTCGATTCATTCAGGGCCGGGCCGAGCCGGGCCGCGACTTGGCCAGAAAGGTTTTTATTTTTTTGCCGCCAACGCCGCTCAATTAACAATGAAAAGTCGGTCTGGTACGTCATAATATATTTTTATCTGATTACCAGGCAGTAGACGCCAGACTAGCCACAAATCGTGCGTTGGCACAAACACAACAAAACAACCACACACATACATATGTATGTATGTATGTACATACATACATCATGCATATATGGCTACCTCCCAAGCATCATCATCATCCTTGCTATCTGTGTGCTTGTATGCGTATGTGTGTGTGTTTTTTTTTCGCGTGACTCTCATGTCAGATCTTTAATCAACAAATCTCACTTGTGGCGCCGCCGGTTCATCAATGTGACGCCACATGCGTTCACCTGTGTATACATATACATATGTATGTATGTACATATGATGCGCACACATATGCATATATATATATACATACATATATGTACATGTATGTGTGGCGCCAACATTGTTAAGCGCCGCTCACATTTTGCAGCTGAATGAATTGTGCCACATTATGTGGCCAGGTAGCATGGCCTATTGCCCATTTTAATGCTGTTCTGCTGACTGAGTTGCATGCTGCGCACTCCTTATTTGAAATTACAATTTGAATCTACAATTGAAAATCAAACATGTTTAACGTCAAACTGTGAATGGCAATTTGGCTTGAAGAAGTAAACAAACTGCGAACAGCTGTGCACACCGTGACTAGGGGTGCACCAATTAAATAAGGTGCGTAATCTGATATGCACACACTAAATATATACATAATATATGCTCTGTGATGCAACATAATAATTAAGGTAATTGAGCGACAAAAACTTTGCAATTTATATTCAGTATATATTACTTAGAATCAAATTTTTTCTTTTCCGTAATATTAAATTTACCTAATAAACGTTTAGCTAGCAAACTTACAACCAGTTTATTTATTTTTTTTTGGATGTGAATACTTCATGAATTAAAAGGTTTCCATTTCAAGAAAAAAAAAAACTAAGGTATTTTTTAATTATTTAAATATTTAGTCAATATTTTGTTTGATGTTGATTTCTAATACAGTCAATATCAATACTTTGCTGGGCAATGTCTTGCTCTTGCATCATCTGTGAGCAGCATACCAAATTTTTGCTTTCAAATGCGCCGCGCATTAAGTCAGCTGTCAAACAATTGGGTGGCAACTCTGTCCGCACTGTTACAGTGCGACTGTCAAAAACGATAAAAAAAAGTTGTCTGCTCGGCATTAAAAATTTCAGCAGCGCTGCTAAATATTTTCCAGCATATCGGTAAGTTTTGTTTAAGCCCGAACTAGAGGAGGGAGCTGAATTTGTAAGAGCGCGAGCAATTGGCAATCAGTGGCAGCCAGCCAGAAAGTAATATTTGGCTAGAAAGCGGTGCACGGCCTGCTTGCAACTTATGTAATTGCCCACAAATTGAATGTTGTTTGTGTTGTGTATTGATTTGTTGCAGAAAATATGATACGTGCACCGCTCGTGAAGGCGCTGGGCGCCCTCGGCTCTCCCACACACCAAATCGCTAGCCGAGCCGTGCGCACCAGCGCCGTATTGGCTCAGACACCGGCCAAGGCGCCCGAGAAAATCGAAGTCTTCGTCGATGATATACCCGTAATGGTGCTGCCAGGCACCACAGTACTCCAGGTGAGCCGTTTCAACAGCAGCCACAGATAGCTATTCCCAACTCTCCCTCTCTCTGCCTCTGATCCCCAGGCTGCTGCTGAGGTTGGCGTGGAGATTCCACGCTTCTGCTACCACGAACGCCTGGCCGTCGCTGGCAATTGTCGCATGTGCCTCGTTGAGGTGGAGAAGAGCCCCAAGCCGGTGGCCGCCTGCGCGATGCCCGTGATGAAGGGCTGGCGCATCAAAACCAACTCCGACTTGACCCGCAAGGCGCGCGAGGGCGTCATGGAGTTCTTGCTAATGAATCATCCGCTCGATTGCCCCATCTGTGATCAGGGCGGCGAGTGCGATCTGCAGGATCAGGCCATGGCCTTTGGCTCCGATCGCTCGCGTTTCACGGACATCAACTACACGGGCAAGCGGTAAGCTTTTGAAAAATAACACAACGAACCAAGCTGAATGAATTCATTCTTTCTTTCATCGCCTCAGTGCCGTGGAGGACAAAGACATTGGACCTCTGGTCAAGACAGTCATGACTCGCTGCATCCATTGCACACGCTGCGTGCGCTTCGCCTCGGAAATCGCTGGCGTCGATGATTTGGGCACGACTGGACGCGGCAATGACATGCAGATCGGCACCTACGTGGAGAAGCTCTTCCTCACCGAGCTATTGGGCAACGTGATTGATCTGTGCCCCGTCGGCGCGCTTACCAACAAGCCGTACAGCTTCGTGGCCCGTCCCTGGGAGATCCGCAAGGTGGACAGCATCGATGTGCTGGACGCCGTTGGCAGCAACATCGTTGTGAGCACCCGCACCAACGAGGTGCTGCGCATTCTGCCGCGCGAGAACGAGGACGTCAACGAGGAGTGGCTGGCGGACAAGTCGCGCTTCGCTTGCGATGGCCTCAAGCGCCAGCGCCTTGTGGCTCCCATGGTGCGCATGCCCAACGGCGAGCTGCAGGCCGTCGAGTGGGAGGGCGCCCTTATCGCTGTGGCCAAGGCCTTGCAGAAGGCTAAGGGGCAGGTTGCTGGCATCGCCGGCCAGTTGGCCGATGTGGAGGCGATGGTGGCGCTCAAGGATCTGGTCAATCGGCTGGATGGCGAGCTCTTGGTCACCGAGCAGGACTTCATCAAAGGCAGCGGCATCGAGGTGCGCTCGAGCTACTTGCTCAACAGCACCATTGCAGGTGGGCGTCATGGGAGTACCCAGTTTCTGGCCAGCTTTTCATATGACTTCTGCTTTTAGGTCTGGAGCAGGCCGATGCTGTGCTTCTGGTCGGCACGAATCCGCGCTACGAGGCGCCCCTGGTCAACACGCGTCTGCGCAAGGCCTACGTCCACAACGAGCTGCAGATTGCCTCGATTGGACCCAAAATTGACTTGTCCTACCAGCATGAGAATCTGGGAGCCGATCCCAACTTGGTGAAGGACGTTTGCAGTGGCTCGCACGCATTCTCCAAGGTGCTGGAGGGCGCCAAAAAGCCAGCCATCATCATTGGCGTCGACGTGCTGGAGCGCCCCGATGGTGCTGCCATCCATGCCACCATCTCCGAGTACTGTCAGAAGCTGAAGAAGCCAGTGAGTGTCTGAGCAGTCGAGGCCTTCGATGGATGATAACTATGGTTGCTTTTCGTTGCAGGACTGGAACCCCTTCAATGTGTTGCATAACAGCGCCTCCCAAGTGGGCGCCTTCGATGTGGGCTACCAGCCAGGCGTCCAGGCCGTGTTGCAGGCTCAGCCCAAGGTGCTGTTCCTGCTGAACGCCGATGCCGGCAAGGTGACCCGTGACCAGCTGCCCAAGGACTGTTTCGTTGTGTATATTGGTTCGCATGGCGACAATGGTGCGTCCATTGCTGACGCCGTCCTGCCCGGCGCTGCGTACACTGAGAAGCAAGCGATCTACGTGAACACTGAGGGCAGGCCACAGCAGACGTTGCCGGGCGTCTCGCCACCAGGCATGGCGCGCGAGGATTGGAAGATTTTGCGCGCACTCTCCGAGGTGGTGGGCAAACCGTTGGCCTACGACAATCTCGACGAGCTGCGTGCCCGTCTCGAAAGCGTGGCCCCACACCTAACGCGCCTCGGCGAGTTGCAGCCGGCTACCAGTGGCGAGTCCGTCGCCAAGCCCGTAAGTATCATATGACTGGATATCTATGTATATGAAATCTCTTCTAAACCGCACTCCGTCCACAGAGCATATCCATCAGCAGCACGCCCATCGATGTGAAGCAAAAGGAGCTGCGCGACTATTTCATGACCGATGCCATCTCGCGCGCCTCCCCAACCATGGCCAAGTGCATATCGGCGGTCAACAAGCAGCAGCGGCAGGACGAGGCCAGGCGCTGCGCGGCCGTCTAAGCTATGGCCGCCAACTACGATCTGATCTGATGGCCTATAACACACATATATTAAATAATTAATGCTGTTTCCATTATATTTTTTTATTTTTTTTTTCTAAATGCGTGTCCAAACACTTTTTGCTGTTCGCTTATTGTCGAATACTCAATCTAGTCGAGCAGCGAGCAGCGGGCGGAAGTGCGGAAACGGAAACGGGAATGGCGAAAGATATTTGAATAAAAAAAAATTCTGGAAAAGAGATGAGCAGGAAGATAAAGTAGCTAAGCCGGGAGCTCCGAGCAGTCTGTAAATGTCAAGAATTTGTTTAAAACAAAAAATAAAAAAACACTTATACAACATGCAAATAGGAAAATAAAACAGAAACACAAGAAATATAGAGAAAATACGCGGAATTTAAAATAAACGTGAAGTAGAAAAAAATATACGTAACATTGTCTGTGTGTGTGTGTGTGTGTGTGTGCGGGCGTATATATATATATATATGTATATGTGCAATGTTTTTGCACAGAGTGCTTATAGTTATATCCCCTTCTATCTATATAGCCCTCTCGCTCTTGCGCTCGCACTACTCTAATCGGTTGCCAAATAGCGCGAAGCTGCTCTTACTAAATATATCAGTGTTTATAGCGATATGTTTGATCTGCAACTATAAGATTTTAGGATCTGCTAAGATCTATGTTTATCGGTTGAGCGTAATTCCGAAGCATATATACATACATATGTACTTCGGGAATATTGGAATAACATACTTTCAATGGATGCCGTCTCTAGGAGCTACATACATATATAATTCTTAAAGCTGAGTATAATCTCAGGCAGCTCAATAATAAATGTAAATGTATATACCTACATTAATAATATTCGTTACATAAACTACTCTATTGAATAATACAACCAATTGTCTTAAATGTGGGTAAAAAACTTCTATTGTTCATATTTTTGTACCGTAAAAATACAGATTTATTTATTAATATTTAATCATCTTCATTTAACATAATTTCGTAATTTTGAGTGCACACCGCACGGGGGCCGCTGCGGCGGCAGGAGAAGGGGGCGGATGCTGCGCTCAGTTCTACTGAAGCCGAAAGTCCTGCCCCTTGTCCTGGCCGCCTTACTGATAGTCGGCTGAGCTATTGTGTGTGTGTGTGTGTGTGTGTGTATGTGAGTGTTGTGTGTCTGCTTGTGTATGTGTGTATGTGTGCATGTGTGCATGTATGCGTGCATGCTACTATCGAAACTAAATGAAAACTTGAACCACTATCGCTAAGCTGTAACAACTCTCAAATTCGTTGGTCATATCACGGCATCTCCTCAGCCTAACCAGAAGCGAGTGTGTGTTGGGGCGTGCTTTCCTATGTCGGGGTGTACGTGTACGTGTGCGTGTGCGTGTGCGGGTGTGGGTGTGCAGGTGTGTGGGGGTGTGGGTGGAGAAATACAATCTTATGGAACGTGGCCCCCCGTTTAGCTGCAGCAGCTGGCGGGCGTGGGATCCAGACCGGAGCGCTTGGTGATGCTCAGACGTGTGAACTCCTCCGCGGTGGTCGGATGAATGCCCACGGTGTTCATCAGCGTGGGGATGGTCAGGCCTGACTTGAGGGCGGCGGCAAAGCCCTGGATGACCTCACCGGCCACCGGTCCCAAGTAGTGCAGTCCATAGACGCGCTGCTCACCGCTGCGCTGGGCCACAGCCTTCACATAGCAATAGCGCACGCTCTTCTGCGGTATGAAGAACTCCGTGGGCTTGTAGTAGCCGTGGAACACCTCGATCTCTTCAGCACCGTACAACTTTATGGCATCCTCCTCGCTGAGGCCGACGCAAGCATACTCCAGCGGAGTGAACACTGTGGTGGCCACATCAACATAGTCCATTCGCAGCTCAGAGTCCGCATAGAGGCGGCGGGCGAGCAGACGGCCGGCTAGGACGGCGACGGGCGTTAGCTCCGGCTTGCCATAGATAATGTCACCGACCGCATAGATGTGGGGCACATTGGTTGTCTCTTCGCAGTCCACCTGGATCTTGTCCTTGTGCGTCAATACGCCAGCATTGTCCAGATTCAGGTCATCGACCAATCCCTTGCGGCCAATGGCCCACAGGACTGTGTCGAAGACATCGCTCTCCACCTCGCCGGTCTCCGTGTTCTCGTACTTGACTAGCAAGCGGCCGTCGGACTGCTTCTCGACAGACAACGGCACCGTTTTGCGCAAGAATGGAATGCCGCGCTCCTCCATGGCGGCGGCCACCAGATTAGCCATCTGCTGATCGAAGCCGCGCAGCACAATCGAACGCACCATCACAGTGGGCTCGTAGCCGAGTCCCTTGAGGAAGCCGGCGCACTCCAAGCCAATATCTGCGCGTTGTCAAATAGAAGGGAAATTAACAAAGCCCGAATGGATGAGGAGCAAGCTCAAGTCGACTTACAGCCAGCGCCGACGACCAAGGTCTTGCCAGGCTCATGGTCCAGGCTGAACAGATCATCGCTGGTGATGCCATACTCAACCGCTCCAGGTATATTCGGATAACGGGGACGGCCGCCGACGGCAATCACGAAGGTCTGGGCGGTAATGGTACGCTCGCCGCCCTTCAGCTTGGCAGAAATCGTGTGCGAGTCCACAAAGGAGCCCAGTCCATTGATGTACTCGACTTTTCTGCAAGAAGAAACCAGGATTAACCGGTTAACAGAGTCTCAAATGATCGCTAGATCGATTGTGCCATACTTGTCGCGCAGATCGACGCGAGTCACCCAGTTGACGGACTTGATGTGATTCTGCACCGCGGTGACGAGCTTGCCCCAATCGGGCTTGATTTTGTCGTCGACATTCCAGCCGTAGGCGGCTGCCTCGTGCACAGCTTCGCCAAGGAGCGCTGCCTGATGCATGAGCTTCTTTGGTATGCAGCCGACGTTGACACAGGTGCCGCCGACGCCCCACTTGGTGCCCAGGGGTGTTGGCTTCACGAAGTCCAGGCAGGCGACGCGTGCGCCATGCGCCACAGCCTCCTTGGCACAGGACAGGCCTCCAGAGCCGCCTCCAATAACAACCAGATCATAATCGTAGTTTCCTGCAAATAGAAAAAGGGCAGCACAGCTCAATTAGCAATCAACTCGACTTGGCAATGGAGCAGGCCGAGCTACCCTTCAGCAGCTCGCTCAGCTTGCTGGGCTTCTGCTGCCTCTGGCGCAGTCGTATATCCATGTAGGCCGAGCGATATATGCTGCGTCCCTCAGCGGGCCGCTCGTCCGCTAGCGAAGCGGGCACAAACTCAAATAGATGCATTCGGCCGGCCGCTGCGGCTTCGACTGCGCCTCGCTTTACTCCAACGAGCAGCTGGAATTGTTTTGATTGTGATTATGATTGCGATTGCGATTGTGATTGTGATTGTGTTGTGTCCTCCCGGTGTTTAACTATGCACGTGTGTGTCTGCCATCCGCAAATCAAAGTGGAGCAATCATTGTCGGCCCCGCCCTGACCTGAGGTTTGCTTTGGAATCCAATACGCTTGCCATGGCAACGACAACCGACTCCCCGGCTCCACGATTCCACGACTCCACGACTCGACGACGACTCGGTTCGTGTTTGTGGTCAGCGGCAGTTGGATGGGGCGGCCGGAGAGCAGCCAGTCGAAAAGGTGTTGCCTAATTGGCGGTTGCTTGTATCAGAGGTGTGATGTCTAATTACATTTCATTTATCGATTCGCTCAGTCTATCGATATAACAAAGAACGACGGAGCAGTAAATAAGTAAATATTAATTTTGCAATTTACAAACAGAGATCGCAAATATAAAAGTTGTTATTCTGAATGTGAGCTTATATTACTTAATCTAAGTTATTGATTAACTCCGTATATCGCTAGAACTAAGAACGACAGAGCAAATGAAGATCTCTTGCGAATGATGCATATTGATATTACAGTTTAGTACAAACCAAGATCGTTTCGTAAACAAATTGTATAATATACATATGTGTATATTTACATATTCTGAAATTTGTAAATGGCTAAAAATACAAATCATCCAATTGCTTGGCCTAGACGAAAGTCCAATTGGAGCGGAACGGTTCTGATAAGCGTAAGCAAATCAAATATCGAGACGAGAAAACAATAAAGTGTGGAAAGCTTATCGAAGCGTTCTAATGAAATCAACTCTATAACTACTCTTTATGATAGAAATATGTGAAAAAGTGATCATTCTTTGTACATACATACATACATATGTATATGTATATATGCACATGTCGGGCGAATACATACATACATATCATATCGTATCGTATCGTGTCGAGGTTTAGCTATGGCTTATTGATATACAACAATAAAATATGCATAAACAATGGCAAACGACATGCCGAAAGCTAATTAAATTACGTGCTGCTGATAAAGCAGTCAGCTCTTGTAGATACCCCCGTTCCGGCACTCCCCTGACCGGACATCCAAAAATTTCCTTGTTAGCACCAAACAGCAAACACGTCACTAACTAGTTGACATTTACGATGCGAGCCCAATGGGAAGGGTATGCCAAGTCACGATTGCATTCCGATACGATATACAAATTCACGATGACGGTGTGCTAATGGAAATGATAGTGATAGGCATAGTGACGTAATCGGCTGCTGTCTGCATGCACCGAGAGGATGTGTCGCTTGTGAAATATCTGAAAGCATTCAAATTCTCGAACATTCGATCCACGTGGAACTTGCATTCCCCTGGGAGAGCGGCGATAACTCGCCTGCCAGCTGCAGATATAATTGTAATTACAGTTACGGCTAGAAAGCTGTTACCGTTCGCCCTCAAGCTGCCCTCTGTTGCCAATCTTTTCTCTGTTGCGATCGTGACGCTGCAAAAATAGTTTTTTTTTTGGCTTCGCGGTTAGGATCAGAAATAACCGATTGTCGGTTCGATAAGCTAAGCATATGACGATACGAGCGTAGCGGAGCGATGGAGTTTAACAGTTATTAAACAATAAAAACCAAATAAACCTACACACACTATCCAAATATGCGGCTTGAGAATGTGGTGGTTGCAGAAGAACAGATTAAAAATAGCGGGAATTGCGTTTGATCGATAGAGGAACAAGAGAAACAGAGAGAGTTGAAATTAGTTCTTTGGCCCTGCGTCTTTCGGTGTGTGAGTAGGGGAAGGGAAGCGAGTGTTGGCTGGCTGGCTTACCTCGTAGTGGTTTGACCTTGCGCACGGGCTGTTGGTACATGGCCTGCCGATCGCAGTGCGGATGGTTAAAGGGCGGCACATTTAGCCCGGTGTCGCTGGTCGAGCTCTCGATTGAGTTGCGGGCGGTCTGCAAAGCTTTGCCCGGATTGCGTCCAGACTGCTGCGAGGTGCGTCGACCGCTCTTGTCCATTATTGTCGTTTGATTTCGTCGTTGTTGTAGTTGAAAATTATTGAGCGTGTAGTGTGAACTATTTGCAGCACTTGCTTTTGTAGTGCTTGACATTAAAATCGTCGCATGCTGGCGTACCAGCGTTATAGAGAATCTCGAATTCCACAGCGTGAGCGACATGATGTATGTGTGTATACAATGTTTATATTACCGCTGAATCACGTTCCCCCCGGTGGTGCAATGTACACCGCGGTAACCACTTGATTGCTTTGACTCTGGTAAAATTATCAAGTTGTTTATTGCGGTACGCGATCTTAGAAAAGTTTTCAGTTTTGTTGGCGAAATCACAGACACATAAGAAGTAAAAGGAAAAAAATACAGCGACGTCGTCGTTGCTCAGCGCTTGGAATGATTGGAAAGTGTGGGCAGTGACGCTCGCTACGTAACAGCAACAGCGACAGCGCAGTTGTATGCGAATGCGCGTCGAAAAGAGAATACGATGTAGATGGCGGCAACAGCGGCTGACATAGGGTCACCGAGCTGTTTGGCTGACCATTGAAAACAAAATCGTGCTCAAATTATTTACATAATTTGCATTCAAATAAGACACTGGAAAGCGCAACAGTTGGCTGCCGCAATCAGGGCTGCCACCTGGCCCAACTGGCAATCCTATCGAGCATGTATTCGGGTTTTGCGTATGGCTGGCAACTCTGTCAGCTGCCGGCCGCTGTGTGGAAGAGTTCGCCTTTTTGCTTATTAGAAAAAACATACACACACACATGTTAGAGATAAACGTAATTAAAAGCAGCGTAGCCACCCAGCACCTCGTGAAGCAACAATAGTGTAGCAGCTTGTGTCGTTAGTGTCAGTTATAAAGTTTCGACTGTTTATTGTCGGCGCTTAATCGCTCAAGTGCAAATAAACGATAAGATTTCCAGTGAAAACTATTGCACTGCTCAGGATGAACTCAATACTCATAACGGGCTGTAATCGTGGTTTGGGGCTGGGCCTTGTGAAGGCATTGAACAAACTGCCGGAGCCGCCGCAGCATCTTTTCGCCACATGCCGCAATCTGGAGCAAGCCACTGTAAGTAGTTTTGTCTAGTCATGTCTCCAAGGGGTGACTCATGCATCCCCCCCACATCGAAACTACGCGAATAATTAACAAAACTGGCTACAGCAACAATATAGATACATATGTATAACCCGTAACGCGAGGGAGACAGCAAGAAATATTCTTGTCTTGTGGCATCACTTCTTATTCCGCTACTTACACTCACCTTTACCTTGCACGGGCGCCATGTTTTGCAGTTTGGGCAAGTGTTTTAAGCTAACGAACAGGATCAGCAATAGCTTCCAAATATTTGAGGAAATCGGTTCTCAGTTATACTGAAGATGAACACACTCAGTACGGCACTTTAACGGCTAACAAAAAACAAACTTGTACTTGTCGAATAACAGTTAACCAGCTACTGCTCTACCGCGATACTCTCGCCAGCGAACGCAAATGCGAAATAAGCGGTAAACTTTTCGCAATTGCTTTTACGCTTTCAGTTCGATGCTTTGGTCGGTCTTTGCAGCTTGTTTTCCAGTTGTGGAAAGCACAAACTATCGATGTATCGTGGGACGTGAGTATCGATACTTTGGCGTTCGCAATGCGACTATAACATTAAGTCGGCCGCGTTCCACGGCATGAACTTGCCGCCAATTTTGAACAGCAATTGATTTACATTCACATTGCTCTGATTTTACTTTGTAGGATCTAAGAAATCTGGCTAAGGAACATTCTAATATTCATATATTGGAGATTGGTAAGTGTGTGCAGTCTTGCGTTTAGCCCAAACTCACATTGCTGTTTTTCATAGACTTGAAGAATTTCGATGAATACGACAAACTGGTTAACCAAATTGCAGAGGTAACAAAAGATAGCGGCCTTAACGTGCTCTTCAACAACGCTGGCATTGCACCCAAGTCTGTGCGACTCGGCGCCACCAGGCAGCAGGATCTGATTGATACGCTGCACACAAATTCCGTGGTGCCCGTAATGTTGACCAAGGCCTGTTTGCCGCTGCTTAAGAAGGCGTCCGAGGCCAACGTGGAGGAATGCATGAGCGTTAAGCGCGCGGCAATAATCAATATGAGCTCCATACTCGGCTCCATCAAGTCGAACACGGATGGCGGCCTGTTGCCTTACCGTGCCTCCAAGGCTGCCCTTAATGCGGCCACCAAATCAATGAGCATTGACCTGGCACCTCAAAAGATTCTGTGCGTCAGCTTGCATCCCGGCTGGGTGCGCACTGACATGGGTGGCAGCAATGCTCCACTGGATGTGACCACGAGCACCACAAAGATTGTGGAGACCATTTGCCAGTTCAACGAGTCGCACAACGGTGGCTTCTATCAGTACGATGGAGTAGAGCTGCCCTGGTAGAGCCAAGCGCCATAGTTAGCGCCTACACAGATCATATATCATATATGTACATATATATTTTGTTGCTATCTATGTAAATTATTGTTGGTGCTAAAACAAATGCGTGGAAATCATAAGCTTGTTTTGCATCTTCAGCTGACGTGGCAGCCGTGCCAGCCATGCAGACGAAATCTCAGTTAGAAGAACTCCAGCACAGGTCAGAACGTCGGCGGCTGCGATGATTGGGGCTGGCCAGCGCCAGGTCCGTTCATGGGGTATGCGACGCGTTTGCGCAAGTCGAGCCGAGGTCGCCGATTGCCACTGTCTCCACTCACTGGCGGCGGATCGTTCCAGCCGGGCGTCAGTGAACCTCAGGTTAGACGACAGAAATATGTTAACAAAGACTTCGACTTGCCGTCGTTTAATTTACCTGGAAATGCTCCACTGGGTGCTATAGTCTGGCCCATGGGCGGTGGTGGCTGATGCTGTGCTGGTGGTGGCGGTGGCGGTTGTGGTGTCATGTCTATATCACTCTCAATTTTAAATATCCAACTATGAACGGTTTTCCGCTGTTGTTGCGCAGCCTAAATTCGGAGTACTGATGCTTATTATTGTTTTTCGCCTTTCGCCAAGTGTCAACAAATTTGTGTGCGCAGCAAGTTTCACGCGAGAGCAATGCTGCGCGCAGCCAACTTCAAGTGAGAGCGGAAATCGCGCACACCCAACTTAACACATTTTGATTTGAAAACGTTAATTTGATTAGGGAATTTTAGAAATTGTAATTATCGGGCAGGTTAATAGAGAACATAAGAAGTTTGCAGGTTTTGACTTGTTTAGCTGAGAGCTTGCTTGAAAAGCAAGCTTGATAAAGCTACCATTAATTTAAGGGTATCTAGGCGTAAATTTATTTATTTGCGCAATGCAAAGGCTGCTGGTAATAGTAGTAGGTACGCTATTTACCGTATATTTTACCAATAAAAATATTTTAAAGATATTTTTAGGCAGCTAAATAGTTGATACAAACGCATTAAGAGCGCAGCCAACTTAATGCATTTGGAATATTTGCGAATTTATTTCATTAGAAAATATTGCCTTATGCGAAAGTTACTAATAAGGAAAGACGGATGAAATTTGTACAGTATTTGCAGTTGTGATTTTTTCGCCCATTGACAATATCAGTTGTTGCATCGCACTAGTCTCGCAGAATGTATATACATACAATATTTAACCAGTAACTGCATAAAAAAAAGAAAAACTTTCTTTTGTTCTTTATTTTCGATAAATACGTACGCCCAGGCAGTTGGGCGTGAGCGCAGCCAACTTCAAGTGCGAGTGTGCGTATAAAGCGCAGCCAACATAATGCATTTTGAATTTTAGTACGTTAATTTGATTAGAAAAACGTTACAAAAAAAAAAGGAAAAAAAAAAACAGCACAGAAGCCATAAAGCAAAACAGATAGACATGAAGGGATACGTATATAGGGAGAGCGAAATGCAAGGAACGATGTGAAGTACCTCTTAGTATTACCTGTATATGTATCTAGAAAATACAAAATAAGCTTTTATTCGTTGTGGTAAATAGTGTTTCAATAAAAAATTGATTAGTGTGAAATAATGCCAACAAGGTTTAGTAATGTCTCTTCATATTGAATACATCATTTATGTAGTATTTGTTGCTTCTCTGGCATCTTACAATAGCCGCTGTCACACGCACAAGAGTCTTGAGTCTAATCTTGTGCAGTGGCCAGCAGCTGCAATAAGTACCGTTCCCAAAGGATCTGGATTCTATATACATTTTATGATATATGTATATACATACATCCTCTGTATATGTATATATTGTAACACTCGCACTGTAGCACTTGAAAATTTGGACTGTTTTGTTGCGGCTGGACGAATTTACTGCTTGGCTTGGCATAGTTTACGCCATTTCGTAAATTGTTGAATTAATGATGAGCCAATAGGGACGACATATGCTCCGGTTCCCAATTCTAAGTCTGCGGCTCTCGTTTTAAATATTTAAATCGACTGCGTCGATACGATTGTTGTTGTTTTTTGTTATTGTTGTTGTTCCAATTTTTGATGACATTTTGTTGTATTCTTATTGATTTTCAATTAAATGCTTCAGTTTTTCTTGCTGATGGGCTCCATATTTTCGAATGGAGCTCGATGAGCGCACAAAAAAAAAAAAAAAAAAAAGTTCTTTAAAAAATAAATGAATATATACATGTATATATGGATGCATTTATACACATGTAATTGTTTGGGCTGTTGTCGTTGCTGTTTATGTTTATCCTTCTTTGTTGTTTTCACTGGCAGAAAAAAAATAGTTGTTGCCGCTGCAGTTGCCGCTTAATTAACAATGCTTAACTGAGACATTGTTCTGGCCGCTTTGCTGCTTTTATAGTTGCATTCTTCGCCGTCGCAGCCGACGGCGGCGCTGGCGTTGGCGATGGCAGCGCGGTCCGATTTACAGCTGGCGTCGCATCCCTCGCATGGCAGTCGTCGCATTTCTCGCCTTACCTTCTACCACGCACACACACATACACATTCAGAAGTGCGCTCACACGCACACACACTGGTCAGCGGCGAAGTCTTACATGTGTGTGTTTGTGAGTTTGTAATATTATTAGACGTTCTTAGTGTGCGCGCAGATGAGTGTGTGTGTGTGTGTGCGCGCGAAAGCTGAAGAAGAAGACGAAGAAGAAGAAGAAGAAGAAGCAGCAGCAGCAACAGTAGTGTATGAAGTGAAGGAGGGAAAAGAGCCGTTGCCTGCTTTTAGGTGCGCGGCGATTGCAGCAAATCAAAAAGAAATACAACAAGCGCGCAGCCAAATGAGAGTGGAAGCAGCAGAAGCGGCGGCGGTGGCAGCGACAGCGCACATGCATATGTATGTATATTGAGGCAGGCTTGAAAAGCAGGCAATGGAAATATGATGCCGTTTACGTATGCGCCATGGCTAACTTCAATGTGGCTGCCCCATGAGAATTTCTGCAGCCTGAGGCCGAGAAACCTCGCACTGTCACGTTCCGGAAAAAAGCAAAAAAATAAATATAAATAAATGAAAGCAGCTGGAAATGCACATGTGACACCTTTAACTGACCCCCCTGCCCCTGCCCCAGTCCAGCTGGCCCCAACCCCCAAAACGGCCCCTCACTTGTATGGCATCGCCGTTTGGAATGCTTCGCTGCGCTGCGCCCGTACAACGGGACCTGGGGAATCTCAACAAGGTAACCAGCGGGCAGCAGCAGCTTAAATAGACAACAACAACGACAACAACAACAGCACCGCGGGTGGGGAGAGGGTTGGGGATGGGATGGATGTGTGCTAGGGGCTGTGCCGCTTAGCGAAAATGGCGCGTATCAAGTGACAGATTGTCTGCGGCAAAGAGGCCAACAGCTAGCCTAGTATGCTTGCCGATGTTTTGGCGGGATGGGCGGGGCGTTATCCCCATTGCCGTCGTCGTTGTTTTTGTTGTTGTTGTTATTCGTTTGGCTTTCTTTCCTTTTGTGTTCCGCGAGCTTCAGCTGCTGCTGATTCCACTAGCACGCGTTGTTGTTGCTCTTCATGTGAAACCATAATTTTCAAAGCAGTCGACACACACACACACACACACACACCAACAAGCATACACACACGTATATATTGGTCACACTTTTGACACCTTTGCTTTGCCCACCTTTTAGGCCGCTGTCTCGCTTTAGTACATACACATCTGCATACACACACACACACATACACTTGTGTTTGGACACTCTCCAATTGATAGGCATACAAAATTATGGAAATCCTTGCCATACTACGCAAATCTCTCAAGGAGTATCGAGTGCTCGAATCGTGCGCCATGATCAGCTAGTTAGCTGGCCTTAGCTGTTGACTGTCTTCCACAAAAGTATGCTATAATCACGTCAAGAGATATGAATCAATTCTAATTAAGTTTGTGTCTCTCTAAATATACGTATATCTATACATATATTTCTCTCTGTCTATGCCTTCATCTATATCTCTCCCTCTCTGTCTTTTTCTTTCGTACTATTTGTCACCATGTTTTTTTCTCACTCCGTCAAGTTCCGTCTTTATTTATATCTCTTTTTCCCTCTTCATCCTCCCTGCTTCTGTCTACTTTTCTCTGTCTTTCTCTCTCTCTCTATGTGCATCTATATACATATGTGTCTATGTAAATCTATCTCTATCTGCCTATCTCTTTCTTTCCCTATCTGTTTCCCTCTCTCTATCTGTGTCTCCCTCTAACTCTCTCTCTCTCTCTCTTTCTTTCTGCCTTTCACTGTCTTTTTTCTTTTTCCGTCTCGCTCCTTCACTATCTCCCCTTGTTATGTCCGGTATCTGTTAGTCGGCTTGTTTATCCTTAGATTTTTAGTATATATTTAAAATTTATATTCATATTTTTATATGTATATTAAGCTATGTCAAACATATTGAGTTGGAGACTGTCATATAAGATAAGAGAATCAAATCGACATAGACTCTATATCTTATTTATGAACAACACTAAGAGTTACTGCCAATATCAGCTTGAGTAGAATTTAAGTGCGTTCAGTTATCAGTCAGCTTTTCAGAGGTTTAGGCATTAGAGTTGCCTATATAAATAATAGCTTTATCATCT
Source organism: Drosophila mulleri (assembly GCA_035047565.1). Taxonomy (NCBI): domain Eukaryota; kingdom Metazoa; phylum Arthropoda; class Insecta; order Diptera; family Drosophilidae; genus Drosophila; species Drosophila mulleri. The sequence continues at coordinate 281,489 of JAWNPK010000100.1, read as the reverse complement.
ATCTATCTATCATATATGTATCTATATATCAAATACATATAACATATAACATATAGAGTTAGGACAGAAAGGACCGTTTGCTCTATTACAAATTGTTATCTAAATATGACTATGGGCAGTAAATTTGGAGCATAGAACCCATAGAACCCTAAACTCGGCTACTTTGAGATTGGGAATAATCGTGAATTGCATGTTCATGCTTCAATAATATTTTTTAATTGATGATTGTGAAATTTAAAGTATAGAATAGAGAATCACTTCGAATCTTTTCAATAGGCATAGCTATATAGCCTTGATTATTTCAGTGATAGGATTGGTAGTGCATCGGTTTATGGTTGTTGATAAATACATATAGTTATATATGTATAAGCCAATATAAAAGTCAATAGCTTCAATATACAACTAGCGATATCCCAACAAGCATAAAAATCAATATTTTTTCACACGCCCAGCTATTACTAGCTAGCTCAAAGCTGTTAATAGTTAAGTTGGTTAATTGGACAGCCGAGCATTATAATTATTCCGCATATATGCAACAGCAGTAAAGCTAAGCGAATAGCGGGCTAGACTAAAAATACTTTTATTTATGCTCACCCATAATACGAAAGGAGTATATTGGCTTTGGGCAATTAGCGACTCGATGCTAGCAATTGGATGACTGTTGGCTCGTCTATAGTATAATTGTTAGTAATATGGCCCGCCCATTGGGGCGTGGCAATGCAGAAAATATTGATTTTACAATCAAGTTAGCAGTAGAATCATGCAATTGCAGCGTTCTCATTAGTTGTTATTAGTTGTTCACAAAGTGAAATATATGTATATAAATATTAATATATAAATTTCAGTCCATCTATTCGTCTGTCTATCCGCTCCTCAGTCTGGTTTTCAATCCGCGTGAACGGAAACCATTTCGCCGGAACTGAAACTAAAGTTCAACTATTCTAAAATATTAATACTATCCCAGTACGCCTAGTGGGAACGTAATAAATGTGGAAGTATCTTATCTGATATTACTAAACTTTCCATTTGTTTAATGCGCCAGTTCTATAATGATTACTCCTTGAGCTGAAGTGAGTAGCTCCTTAAATGTCATTTCATTTGTGTGACATTGATGCATTAAGGATAGCTTGGTAACACACACATAGTCGCCCACACGCCTAGAATGCAATTGACAGGATTCCTATAGCTGAGGTTAGCTCACAAAGAAGTTGCAACCGGAACCGATTAAGCCTCGAGCTATGCTCGTTCCGTCTGCATTCCGACTTTAGATCATGACAGTGCATATGAAAGCTCCTGCTACATTCAGATAAAAGCCTGAATATATTGGTATGTCATATCACATATATTAGTTCAATATGAATCATATAATCCATATAATCGTGCTCCATATAATCGTGGAAGCTATACGATATATAAGTATATTGGTTTCCTAAGTGGTATTCCATTTCGGTTGAATCAGAGAGAGAAAGAGAGAGAGGGACATTGAGAGATAGAATGAGTGTGAGTAATATACGGAGAGGTAGTAGGATCGAGCGAGAGAGATATGGGGAGAGAGAAGAAAAGAGACAATAAAAGATAGACAAATGAAGAGAGCGAGAGAAAGAGAGCAAGAAAAAAAGACATAAATATAGGCTTAATTAGATGCAAATTGGTAGACTTATAACGACAGAGAGAGGGAGAGAAAAAGATATATGCATAGAGAGGAAGGCATAGAGAGAAAGACAGGGAGGGTGACAGTTAGAGAGTTAGAAACAAATCAAGAATGATGAAAAGGCACAGTAAGAGAGCAATAGAAAGAGTAAGCACGTAAGATAAAAACATAAAATAGACATAAAATAGGAAGAGAAGGAGAGAGAGAGAGAAGGAGAGAAGGAGAGATATACAGTAAGAGAGAGAGAGAAATAGAGGGAGAGAGGCAGTAAGAGAGAGAGAGAGAAATAGAGATAGAAATAGAGAGAGAAAGAGAAAGAGAAAGAGAAAGAGAAAGAGAAAGAGAAAGAGAAAGAGAAAGAGAAAGAGAGAGACAGAAAGAGAGGGAGAGAGAGAGTAAAACTTGTCAATTTGTTCATTTTGTCATTTTCAGGGTTACATATTTGGTTTGAGGGCTGCGCATCGTGTTTGGCTGGGGCTGATTTGTGGTGCGTGGTATGCACGTCAGACGTGTCCTTAGCAGCAACAACGGCCACGGCAACGACAACGACAACGGCGACGGCAGTGGCGACGAGGTCAGTGCAACCAAAGTGCACGACGCGACGTCAATGCGCGTTCAACAAAAAGCAACAACAACAGCAGCAACAACAGCAGCAACAACAGCAGCAATAAGAGTCGAAATAAATGTTGCAGCAATGGGGTGAGGCGGGGCGGGGCATTAAACGATTTGCTTAAGCGTTTATCTAGGACACGCGACTTTGTCTGGGCCTGGCCTCGGCTGGTGGGCTCGCCAGCTGAGCCACCCAAACATCCCGCACGCCCCACGACTCGCCCCCGCCAAACTGTTGATGACGTAGCAGACGCTTGTGGTCGGCTCGGCCTTTTGGCTCTGGTTTGGCTCGACTTCGGCTACTACTGTCGTTGCCTCGGCACTGGGTTACTGTGTTGCTGCTGCTGCTGCTGCTGCTTGGTCCTGACCTGCGCCTGGCCGTGTAGCCTCAGCCCCGGCCCAGATGCTGCCTATGACGTCAGCAGGCTCGGCTCGGCGGGTAAATGGCCTCTGCCAGCTCAGTCACATGTTGCTGGCACGCAGCCACAACATACAGACACACACACACACACACACGCACACATTCTTGCAGCGCCCATTGGCAGGCAGCGACTGTTGCTGCGGTTACTCTCATTGCTGTTGCTGTTGTTGCTGTTGTTGGCATCTGTATTTGGCTGGCTCAAACTCCGCCCGCAACATAGTAAATTGTTTGGCCAAAGTTATGTCACAAGTTCACATTTCAGTCATCGAGACTCTTTAAGGGATTTGGCCAAAGCCAAAGCTGCTTTTCTGCTTGGCCATTTCCACAGCCAATTCTTCTATATATTTCTATCAATTTTCTGCAGTCGAATTTCAGTTTAGGTCTCGATGCCTTGAATAGCTTTAGAGTGCAGCTCCAAGAAGATATATATATATATATATATATATATATTTGTATATATATATGTATATATGTATATATATATATATATATATATATATATATGTATATATATATATGTATATAAATATAAATTGTTTCGCTTTGGCAAAGTTTGCTTGATATTTGGAGCCTTTTTCTGCAGCTGAAACTGATTAAGGCACAGACATTTGTTGGCAGTGAATATATTTTGTGTTTTTGCTGTGAGATATAGACTTTGGATATGCTTGTCTCTATTCAAAAGTCTTTCGATACCAATTTGTAGATCAAGATGAATAAGTATATAAACAATAATGACTGAGGTAGGTGCACATGCTGCACCGTCAGGCCAAGCCGTCTCTCTGACCTGTTGACGTCAAGTTGATGTCTCTTCCCCTCTCTCACTCTCTCTTTTACACTGCCTTTCACTATCTCTCTCTCTCTCTCTCCTCTCTTTTACTTTCTCTCTCTCTTTTGGGAGTCTCGCATTTGCCTGCTCTGCTTTCTTCTCCTCTCTAATAATCTTTCTCTGTGCACACTTACACCATTTTGGCCTCTACTTGGACTACTCATCTAACACGATGGAAGAAACGTTGCTCTGTGTCGTACCTCGCATTGATAATGAATGCTGCAGTGCATTAATGAGACGAAATGAATATTCATGGCCATCCCTTAACTCCTTTAAGCAGCATTGAATAAAACGTTCCTATTTCCACAAATAAAAAATAAACAATCAATATACTCAATTCATTTTCGTGAATGAGTATAAAACCAAAGCGGCTGAGCAGAAATGATTCTGGTTAGCAATTTAAGAACTTTTGCATGCTTAAATTATTTACACTTAGTTGCTTTCATTAAAATATATGATAAAAGCTGAGCTCTTTGTTTGTAGCAAAAATTGATTTGAATCTGTATGATTCAAAAGTGATTCAAAATTGATTTGAATTTTTATGCCTTGAATTTGCGGGGGCCTTTGTATAGTTTTGTTTTGCTTTTTTGTTGTTGTTTTTTTAGGCACTTTTGATGCATTATAAACAATTGAGCATTATATCATTAAGATTGAATATAACGGTAAATGATGTACCACAATCTAAAACGAGTATATGGCCCAATATAGAGTCAAGTTGATTTATTTACAAATGAACAAAATGAAATATTATACTATATATTTCAATACGAAAATTTAACTTCGTTTAATTTGTTAAGGTTAAATATTAAATCCATTTGAAATAATAAAATAAAACATTGTAATATATAAGAGAGCAAACGATTCAACTCGTTTGTAGGCGCCTGAAAGTATGCTTCGAAAATTGCATCTGATTTGACTGCAGCCTTATAAATCTTGACTTGATTTTTCACTTGAGTTTTCACTTGAAATCTATCTAATTTTTCTTGTCGACTGACCTGTGTCAGTTACACTTCGTCACTTTCCCAACTCATCTTAAGTTGTGCTAATATAAAATGAAATAAAGATTAAGTTGCTTTACATTTAGCATGATAAAAAAAAACAAAAAAAAAGGAGATTTCTATCACTTCTGCGTGAAACATATGTAAGTTATAAAATTTCCTTGTTGCTCCACATAAACTTTAACTTCTGTAACTTCCATGTGTTGTTTTTGTTGAGCTTGTGCCGCACAGACGAGCTCAACGTGTCAAGTTTTTGATTTTCGAACACTCAAAACTTGATTAGTGGAACTCGCTCGTACGACAGCCGAATCTGGATATGATAATATTGTGTAAAGGATTGGGTTCTTGAGCAACTTACCCAGCAATTTCTCAATCAACATTGAGAAAGAGATAGATGAACAGAGCGAGAGAGAGAGACAGAGAAGCACACACATTTCAAAATACACTCGAAAAAAATGAACATACAAAAAAATATTTTCTTTTGTTTGCCTCGATTTGTATATAGAATTTGTTCTTTTTGACCAAGTTCACAGTTTTGAATTTCAAGTTGGAGCTTTCGTCGTCTTCGCAGTTGGCTCGAGAGTGGATGCTTGGCTGCGGTCAGAGAGATTGACGAACTGGCTGGCTTGGAGACGCATTTCCGACTGATGTTACCAAATGCGCCAGCTTCAAAATGTAAACCCATTTGCTCCAGCGACGCTGGCAGCGACGCCACACCGAATGTCCTTTGCAGCCCCGACAATAGCGCTGCCGCTGCCGCTGCCGCTGCCGCTGCCGCCGTTGTCGTCGCCGTCGCCGACATCAGTCCTCCCCCAGCCCTGCCCACGGCTCTGGCACAGCAGTCGGCTGGGCTGCTGTCTCTGTTTCTCAATGAAAACTCTGTTGTCTGTCCCCTCCCACGGCCCGCCGCATATCCTGTGAATGAATGCCAGCTATGACGTCATCCGAGCCAGAGCAACACCAAAACGACGCGAATCTAAAATTTCGATTCGTGTGCGCTTTCGCTTTCGCTTTCGCCGACGACGACGACGACGACGGCCTCGCCAGTAGGTCACTGTGTTAGCAGCTAGCATCCAGCATCCAGCAGACACAGAATCGATGCCTCGCCTGCCCTGCCCTGCCCTGCCCTGCCCAGAGCTCTGCCCCGATGACGGAGAGAGCGTGTTGAATGATTCTCAGTTGCTGTTGTTGTTGCTGGCACTTGGAGCCTGGAATTTGGTTTTGGTTTTGGTTTTAGTTTGTGCTCTTTGCGTGCAGCCTGCGATGACGTCGACACCTGTTTGACCATCGTGCGCTCACACACACACACATACACACATGTACACATGCAGTTGACACTTTGACCTTATGGCTGCCTGAAGTGCTGCTCTGTTGCATATTGTTGATCCAGGCCTGGCATGCCCGCCCGCGGCATGCGTGCCTTGCGTTGCGTTGCGTTGCGTCCGACCTTCGTATTTATTTTTAGTGCGTTTTTTTGCGTTTGTTTTTGTTTTTGCTTCTAAAAATAGCTAAACGGGGTCAGCGCCAGTCGATCAGCAACACAAGTTAGGCGAATGCTGCAACTTCACACCAAATACACACACACACGCACACTCACAGCTTAAAAGCTGCTTGAACGCCAACTGCCAATTGTTAATCAATTTGAATTGCATTTGCATATGCGTCACAGAGAAAGAGAGAGGGAGACAGAGAGAGAGAGAGAGAGAGAGAGAGAGAGAGAGCGCGAGAGATTGGCTAAAGGGGCGAGAGGGGTGAGATTTGTGCAGGCTGCTGATTGCAGCTCCATTGTGGCATGTTGCGTATTGCCTTGCCAGATAAAAGAAGGCGGGGCCAGGGCGGGGCGTGCACAGACCAATCTCACAGGCCTTTAGTGGCCGCTGGCCGAAAAGTGTGTTTTTTTCTTATATGCCAGCATAGACTTTACCTGAACTATACTATAAATACTGCATACATATGTATGTATATATAAATTTGTATATACCATCATATATACATAGCTGCTATATAGGCATGCATATGTGTGCACATACGTCTGTAGGTAGCTGTTGATGAGATGCTATGTACACACATGAATTTCAGCAAAAATGATGGAATAGTAAACACTCTTCTATATAAATATAGAACATAGAATATGGAATATAGAATATAGAATATAGAATATAGAATATAGAATATAGAATATAGAATATAGAATATAGAATATAGAATATAGAATATAGAATATAGAATATAGAATATAGAATATAGAATATAGAATATAGAATATAGAATATAGAATATAGAATATAGAATATAGAATATAGAATATAGAATATAGAATATAGAATATAGAATATAGAATATAGAATATAGAATATAGAATATAGAATATAGAATATAGAATATAGAATATAGAATATAGAATATAGAATATAGAATATAGAATATAGAATATAGAATATAGAATATAGAATATAGAATATAGAATATAGAATATAGAATATAGAATATAGAATATCGAATATCGAATATAAAATATGGAATATAGAAAACATTAAGTCTACATATACCTTATCGCATATATTAGGCAGGGTATTCAATTAGGTAAAGCACTGAAATTATATTTTTGTCCAAGCAAGTATATATGATATACTAAATATATATGTATGTATGCATATATATAGGTATATTATACCAGATGTTTGTATAGAAAGCAGCTCGCCAAGAAATTATGAATTCACACAATTTTCTTTTTGTTTTTGTTTTTTTTTTTGCTCTTTTGTTATTTTCCTATGTCTGCGACCATATGTTGGCGTTATCTTAATCGAGGACCGATCTAGTCACTTGAATAACGAGATTACGTGAAACTGATTAGAAATTGATTTGCTACAATCTTCTCTTTACTCACGTTATGAATACAAAATATAATCTTAAGTGATAAACCAACATAATGTACGTTAGGTAAATCATGTAAAACTATAAAATCCATTAGAGCTCGATTATTTTTTTTTTCATTTTTCTTCTCTTCTCTTTTCTTTTGGTTTCTTCTGTTCTTCACTTATTTCTCTTATTATTTTCCCTTCTTTGCTATTTCGTTGATTCTCCTTTCTTTTCAATGCAGCTTTAATTAACTTCATATGAGCTTCAGTGAGATTTGAAATCGTACTTGACTGAGCTTTCATAATTGTCTAAGCTCTTGATAGACGTTTTCTTATTTATTTATGCATTGTAATTTAGCTGCGCTTGCACCTCTCTCACTTCACTTCACTTTACTTCACTTCTCTCATATTTTATATTATTATTATTATTATTATTATTTTTTTTTTTGAGCAAGAGAAAAAGAGATTTGTATGTAGATATTTTTCATGATAAATAGAAATGCGTATGTAAATATTATTTATGCAGTCAATTCACTTAACACTGCAAATCGGGGCTAAATGAAAATGGAAAATTGTTATTCGTTGTCCGCTCAATGTTGCTGGCTAATTGAATCAATTGAAAATCCCTCGAGAGTCGGGGGCTCAGTCTCTGGGCAGCACTCAGGAGTTGCATTTGCAACTTTTCGATCGTGAAGTGGGCACGTGCCATAATAATCCCAGATTTTTCTCGCGCTGAATATGAGAGGTATTTTAAACAGAATGCGGAAATTACCATAAGAGTACTTGAAAAAGCAGAACTGAGCAGTGCGTGACTTGCAGATACCCTGTCTTACTCTGTATATCTTTGTCGCTATATAGAGATAATTATAGCTCTTACTTGATGAGGAGAGAGAGGCAGAGACATGAACATTTTGTATCGTTGTACAGCGATATCTTATCGATGTAATGAGCTATCGCGAAAGTAGATCAATCTGTGCTGCATATGCTAGACAATAGCATATCATATTGTATGATCATATGGCTGAACAGAGGGACATAGAGGCAGGTGGACAGGTGGACAAAGGGATACAAAAGTACGGTTGATCCAGATCAAAAATATATATAAATTATGGGCTCTGTTTGCTGAATTCCCTCTTCAATGTGCAATATACAAATATATATATCTTAGTTTTCCGATAACTATCTACGTATATCCACTCCCCGCGTGTACAGGGTGTATGGAAATTCAGTTGATGGAATTTGTATCGTTGAAAGCCTCGCAGCAAATTCGGGAATTTATATGCATCGTTGCTGTCCTTCAATACTCGAGTGATTGGCAACAATGAATGCGTGAAGTGGCTAGAATTTTATTATAAGCGGTTGCGGAATGTTTAATGACTGCTATAAAATGCAGCTTGAAGCTGAAATTGACCGAAACACAAGGAAATTCGTGGAAAAATTAAGGTAGTATACATAGAATGGAACTTATATAGCATTACACTGAGGTAGTTACGGTACATTGAAATGGGCACACAACGTGAAACTTGATGTAAGTATGGAACATGGAATGAAGTGGACTAGAACAGGCTGTGAAGTATCACAGAACAGTGTGAAACATGGACAAAACACTCTGTAAAACATGGAATTGAATGTGGGCAAGAAAGGAGCAAATGGAATGGATTATGGGTGAGGGAAAGGGTGAAGTCTTGGTGCTCCACAAAATGAAAGAATGGAATGGTTTAAGTAAAATGTGCTCCACAAAATGAATCATGGAATGAAACATGACTTAAATAAAAATATGACATTGAAAACGTTTGTGAAGCATAAGTTGAAACATGGAATGGAACATAACTTTATAAGAAAAACGTGTTTGACTAGCTTAAGTCAAATGAAAAATAACATGCAACGAGGCTTACATGCGAAACGTCGAACGGAACGTGGAATGGTACAAGGCTTGAGCATAATGTGGAATATGGAACAATTGCATAAAGTCCAAAATGGAATGGTACACAATTTAAGCCTCAAGTGGAGCGGCGAATGGAACACTACAGCCGACTGTTCATTTCTGATCCAACATTATGACTAGAGATTACTGTGATGTGTGTAAAGTCCGTTCCATTGCCACAATTTTCACATGCTGCTATTCATCATAATTAGCTCGGCTTAAGCTGAGTTTGTGGAATTCTATAAATAAATCCAATGCCATCAGATGACGCCTGCTGCCAGCTAATTAAGCGTCCATTGCGGACCTGGCCAATGTTCCATGGACACACACTCGCTCTCGCTCGCTCAGTCTGTGTGGAGTGACCTCGTCTAGCTGTGGGCGCACTGTGATTCCATTGATGACGCGCTTTCATTCACAAAACGGCAAGTGCAGCAGTTCAAGGCGAGCCCTGGAGCGGGCTGCCAGCTGCCAGTTGCTAACGTCAGAGAGCGCTGCGCCGCTTCGGGATCCAAAGTTCAATTGGAATCCATTGCATCTGGGCGACATAAGAGTTAAACGCTGACCTTGCCGACGCCAGGGGCAAGGGGCAGTCAGCCACTGGCGAAGGGATGCGGGACTGGGATACTGGAAACGGCACGGGCAACAATTAGCTACCATTGTTGTTGTTGTTGTTGTTGCTGCTGTTGCTGTTGCTCTTGATGCTGGCAATGGTCGATGACGTCATTGTCGGTGTACAGTGACGTACGAAATGAAACTAGTGCAAACTTTTTGCTAGCTGCCGCTGCGCTGGCCCCACAATCCACACGCAGCTGCACACTGCACGCTGCACGTCATCTATGCAAATGTGTGTGTCGGTGTGTGTGCGTGTGATTCGAACAATATGGGTCGCAGCAAACGGCGTCAAATTGTTGCCAGGTAGAGCACAAGGGTAATGGGGTTGCAGCTGCCAACAATGGGGCAAGAGCTCAAAAACAGAAAAAAAAACAACAACAACAACAAATTGTGGCTGCACTTATGACGTTTGTTATTGCTTTGACGCACTCCAATGATGTTGATACACACCTCACATGAGTGTATGAATGCGTGAGTGTGTGTGTGTGTGTGTCTGTGTTTGTGAGCCTTTAACTCTTACCTTGATCTGTGCTAGCCGAATGCCCGCCCGCCCGCCGCTTCCTGTTTGCCAAAGTCCAAAAATAGCGCACAACAAAACTTGACCAAAAAGCAAAACAACATTCCCACTCACACACACAGACAGGGAGACACATACATAAGCACATTCACACACACACACTCTCACGCACATCATTGAGAAGAAAGTAATATCGAGGCATCATAAATTTGCTTAGCCATTTACTAAAAATCTGTTCAAAACTGTTTCAAACGCTGTTCAGCATTAAAAATAGATGCGATGGGATGGGAGAGGAAAGGGAAAGGGAAAGGGAAAGCGCGAATAGGGCAGCAGCATAAACAGCCAGCAGAAGCGGCAGCGGCAGCAGTTGAGGCATAGACGAATTGGTCGAGTGCCTACTTCAAAGTAAATTTATCGAATAGGTGAAAAGAGAAGCAGTTTAGAACATAGAGTGGAACATGGAATGGAACGATGAAGCATGTAATAAAAGCATGTAATAATAAAAATGTAAAAAATGGAGCTTGGGATGGAGTATGGAACGTAACATAGAATGGCTCATGGAATGGAACACAAAGTAAAACATGGAATGGAACATACAAAATGAAATGAAAAATAAATGAAACACAAAACAGGGAACGGAACATGGAATGGAACGATGAAGTATGTAATAAAAATCACTTGGGATGGAGTATGGAACGTAACATAGAATGGATCATGGAATGGAACACAAAGTAGAACATGGAATGGAACATAAAAAATGAAATAAAAAATAAAAAAATGAATGAAACACAAAACAGGGAACGGAACATGGAATGGAACAATGAAGCATGTAGTGTAATTCACTATGGAGCTTGAGATAGAGTATGGAACGTATCATAGAATGGATCATGGAATGGAACACGGAGTGGAACATGGAATGGAGCATAAAAAAGAGTATGGAATGAAACACAGACTGGAACATAGAATGGAACACTGAATGAAACAAGGAAGCATGCAGTATAGCGCGTGGAATGAAACATGGTATGGAACATTGAGTGATCATAGAATGAAACACAGAAAAGAGCATGAGATGAAACAATAGAACTTGTAATAAAACATGGAATGAAACATTGAATAAATCATGGTTTGAAACGTGGAATGAAAATATTTAAAATGTCATAGCCCATTGATTGATTGCATAGCCATGGTCCACATTGGAATGCAGAATGGAACATGATTATACAATATAATAGAATAAGGAATATCATGTAAAATATAAATATATATAAAAGGTGTGTATCAGTCAATCACGCATTTGCAGGAATAAGGAATAAAATACAAAGTGAAACCTGCGGAACGCTGTGAATCGGGCTTTTGAAACAGATGAACTGTGATTGCGAGTTTTTCTTTTTATAAAAGTTATCTTCTCTGAGATATCGTATAAATATTTTATTATATATATGTACATACGTATATACATGTATGGAAACTAAATTCCCAATTTTCGTAACAAGTTCTCGGTCCGTAAGGGATTTCATTAATTTGTTCTGTTCCGTAGGTGAAATGTCTCTTCGTATCTGATGGATGCGATGGCTAATGCGCTACATGGTTGGCTGCCTAAAATGTTCTATTTAAAAATGAAGACAAAGCAAAACGCGGCCGACCAAAGGAAATACAAATTCAAAAATCTCTTAAAAATAATGAAAAACGAAAAAAAAAAAGAAAAAAAAAAACAGCAACAACAATAACAATTTCGAAATTCGAAATAGACAAAATTTAAGCAACGAAATTCTTTTTTGTATTTTTCAACACAAAATTTACACAGATCGCAGTAGGTACATATTTAATATATATATACAAATATATATACGTATGAATATGTATGGTTATGTGTGCACGCCCACACGCCCACACACGCCCACGCGCACACATGCAAACATATATGCATATATATAGGTCTGCTTGCATGTGTATACATATTTGTGACTGAAAAGTTTAGCTAGAAAATTTGCTGTTGCCTTTGGCGTTCGCTTCAAACGATGCTGCTAGGCTACATAGCAACAACAACAACAACAACAACAACAACAACAACAACAACAACAACAACAACAACAACAACAACAACAACAACAACAACAACAACAACAACAACAATGCCAATCGCAATAACAATTTAGACAACAATAAAAGCAGCAACAATTATTTTTGCTTCGGATTTTTGTGAAATTTTTGCACATTAGCACGAACTGCAAGGCAGCTGCGTATATCTACATACATATATCTGACAGATATATACCTGTATCTGTATCTGTATTTGTACCTGTATTTGTATGTGTATCTGAATGTGTGTGACTTGTGCTGCGTCTGTTTTGTCTGATTTGTTATTCGGATTGTTTGGTCTTTGGCAAATTGCGCATACGACGCGTTGCACCGTCATCCTCACATAGCTTTTGCCAACATCTATATACATATGCTTCCCATCAGACATGACTATGTATATATATGTGTATACTATACAGGTATATATGTATCTATATTTACATACAATTTAAATATTATATATAATATATATACTCGATATTATGCGCCTGCAATTGCAGTCGAGGGCAAGATTTCCGCACTCAATTGTTATTCTAAATATAATTTTTGTTCTTGCTTTTCCTTTTTGCCTTTATTAATTAAATATTTTCAAAATATATTGATGCGAAATTCTTTATGCTTTCAGCTGCTTAGCTTTTCAATTTCAATTCAAACGATTTTCCGTTTCGTCTATCGCTTTGTTTGCCTGTTAAACAGTTGCCCTGTCGACTCAAGCTTTTTGTTGCAGTGTGCAGGTAGCTAGCAGTCTTCATTTCCACAGTTTTGCACATTTACAACTCATTAGAATTGATCAGAATTCGGATTGGATTATTTATTTATGTAGAACAAATAGATAACTATGTATGTCTTCAGCTCTTTAAATCATCGATACAATTTAGTTGTCGGTATATTGAATTGGCTTTAGGATTGTGGCTAGAAAGATCTAAAGTCAGAAGACCGTCTCACCACTCTCGAAACTCCATTGGAAGAATAGTTCAATGAATGAGCCCAAATTTGTACGTCTATGGCCTCTCCACTCTCGAAACTCCATTGTAGAGACAAACCTTTCTCTGCTTGATTTGGAATAGCAAAAGTGAAACCAGCATCTATGTTAGATCTTAAGCCGTTTATGTTTCATTGTAGTATCTTTGTCTACTACTCTTATTCTGGTATCCTGCATATAAAAATAAATCTTACTTAATTTGAACTCGCGCTAATTGAACTCCTATTTTACTACTACTACTACTCCTACTTTTCTACTACTATTACTCTAGCTTTCGAAAGTCAAACGACTTGACGTATTGTGCATAATATTTGAATTATTCAGAATTCATTTACAGCACATGTTGTCGGGTATCCCCCAGAGCATTTGAAAACAAAGTCAAGGCCACATTCACATTAACAGGATAGCCTCTCTTCCTTCCAAAGAATTATTAAATTCCAACAATATAATCCATAGTTTTCGGGTTTCATTAATTCTAATGTGATATTTGATCCAGAGTCTTTGCTATGTCCTTATCTGTAATTTATCTCCCAAAGATAAAATTGCCCTTCTCCTATGGCAGTTTTTTCCCTTAGAAATTAAACCGAAAACGCATACTCTAAAATTTCAATCTCAAAATATATGATAGTTCCTCTATCGATCTTCTTTGGTTCCCCAAATCCAATTTGTTTGTAGTTGAGTGTGAATAGAAATAAGTAAATATATCTATTCAAAATGTTTGATTCATACAGATTTTAACTGTTTACTATATACATCGTATAAACTTAGGCTGTTTATTTTTAAAATATATATTTCAAAAATGTAATTATCATATAAGAAATAGAATATATGCGTGTACATACATTTATGTATGTGTATTTGTTTTCTATAATTTTCCATTTCTTATATTATAATTTTATTTTTGAAACTGGAAAATACTTTTGTTGTATATTTGAAATGTTTGAATATCGAACTGAAGTCCGTGGCGCAGCTGCCTTTGGCTGGCTGAGGCCAGGGCTGGGCAGAAGCAGCTCAGGCAATTGAATTGTGCGTGGCCAATGCTCTGCTGCTGTCTCCATGCCTGGCCAACTGCATATGGAGCAGCAGACGGGGCCGGCGGGGGCGCGCGGGCGAGGCCAGAATCTCTCCCCTGCTGGCCCACTCAGTGCTCAACTGGAGCAAACTTATTTTTAACACATGCATTGAATTCCAAGCGGCTCCGCTTACACCGCACACACAGACAGCCAAACAGAGAGAGAGAGAGAGAGAGAGAGAGCTAGTGGGAGAGAGATAGATTGCTATATGTATATATGTATGCGATACAGTTATACATATAGCTCTATAGATGCTTTGGGCGATTTCTCCAAGTGCTTGGCCGCCTGCAACAGGCTGCTCGGATTGTCGCTCAGTGTGGAGCGTACGAATTGTGGCCAACACAGATTTTCGGTATCCATTTCGATTTGGGTTGCCAGCGGCGTCTATTTTTAGGCCGTGCGCCCAGATACAGATACAAATACGCACACACAAGCTCTCTTGGCGAGCGTTAGCTGGCGAAAGAGAGACAGAGAGAGAGAGAGAGAGAGAGAGAGAGAGCGCGCACACGTCCCCCTTCGCCCTCTAGAAAAACGCAATCGTCGAAGGACGGGCAGGTGGGCGGCACATATATATACACATTCAAATGTGTATAAGAGCGTGTGTGTGTGTGTGTGCAGAATCCGAATCTGAATCCGAATCGGTATCTGTATCCACTGGTTGGCTGCCATTAGAATATAGTCTGCCGTGGATCGTCGGACCGTTCAGTCTTTTTGTGTCGTTCAGTACCATCCGATTCGTGTGATCGACAGCATCGCTCAACGTTTTTTTTTCATTTTTTTTCCAATTCCTTGAAGGTGAGTGGGTTGTCGGCGCACCAACTGTGCGAATTGCCCCAACCAAGTAACTGAAACCATGAACCAGCCACGCAGCATCGAAACGAATGAAAAGCCCAGCTCAACGCACAATGAATCCAAATTCTAAACCGAAAAGAAGAAGAAGCATACCAATTGAAACAGTATCAAATCAAAATTTTGCTCTATCTTTCGGGTGTTCCAAATGTAATTTTTCACGAACTGCAACGAGGTCATAACGTGCGCGTGATCCAAACTATCTTCATTAAAAAAAAAAAAGAAGAAAAACAAACAAACAAACAAAAAACAATATTTTTTTTTTATTTTTTTTTGCTATTTTTTTACAATATATTTCGATATATTTTTTTGAAATATTTTTTTCAAGTGCCCAAGTGTGAAACGCACAGCAAATGAATGCAAAGCGCAAAAAGATACAAACGCTAAAGTTAAAGATACAGATACTTTGGATACAGCATATTTCAATTTTTTTTAAAGCAAATTTTATGTTTTTTTTGTTCGCCAACTTTTCTCATAATTGTTGTTGAACGCAACGATTATGTAAGGAATATGTATGTGTATGTGTGCGTGTGTGTGTATGTGCGTGCATGTGTATGCGTGCAAAAGCTAAAAATGTAGCTGACAGATACAAGATACATTCGTGCGAGCAATAGCCACAGCCACAGTCGCGGTCAGATTCAGAGCAACAGCAACAATTCAATGCGAACATCTCAGCGCCAAGCAACGAAAACAACAACAACAACAACAACAGCAATAGCAGCAACAACAACAACAACAACAAAAGCAACAACAACAAAAGCAACAGCAACAAGAGCAACAACTGTTGCCCAAAATAGAAATATGCCATTGTACACAGACACACAAACACACACACACACACACACACACACACACATACACACATACACACGCGTGTATATTTCATATGCGTAGTTAACAGCGCCACAAAATTCGATGTGAAAACTTATTGAAAATGTTCAAATATTTTCGTTTTTGCATGAAATGTTGAAGAAATGATGAAGCTTCTGGAGCAAATGTCATTAGGAATATATAGAAAGCAAAAAGATCAGTTCATTCAAATAGTTTTCCAGTTACAGACAAAATAAATGCACTCGAAATGATTAAGTATTCGAATTCAAATATTGCCATACAATTCGAGCTCGTTTTTAGCTACATTTAGCTCTTTCTAGCTATAGCTGGACTTTTGAGTTATCACCTAGTAACTGTTTTTACTTGCAAAGATCTAGGATCTAAGATCTAAATCAAATTTCCCCAACTTTTCAATAGAGTTCACAAATTAGATTCTCGTTACTTTGTTACTAGATATTTTATATATTATATTTATATATATATATGCTATTCTACATATACATATGTATATCAATGCTGACATAAAACATATCTTTTAGATCAGTAATATCCACTATCTACTATCTACTATATCATCTAACTATATAATGAAGAACTCAGCTACTTTTCGAAAAGCATTCGAAGCATTCCAATGCGAAGGCAGCTAAAAGATTTTATTTATATTCGCATTGTCAATCTATGCTATATATATTTAAATATAATGTAGATAAATATATATAGTTGATGTATTTACTTATAGCACATTTCTCGTATCTGTTCTATATAGCATTCAGATATATGTGTTAAAGTTCCATAAGCTTTTGCCTCTGTTTCTTCCATTGAATGGTAAAAACGCCTTTGAAATTGTGGCGCAACCTTCGGCTTTGGCTCGATTCGTTTGGCAATAACGGTATTTATATAGCCTATATAGACCATAACGGTTGTTGTTGTGTTAAAAAAAAACACATACACACACACATATACACACAGTTTTTGTTGCTGTTGCTGGGAAAGCTTCGATCGAAAGCTTTTCAGTGTGTGTGTGAGTGCATAGAGTGCGCGCATTCTCTTTCGCTCTCTCACGCTCCCGCTCTCTTCTTGGCTTGCTCTCTCATTCTGACGCCTGTAATTGGATATGGATGGTTGGCTAAACAGGTTGTCCTGTTTGCACACCCAAGCTAGACGGACAGAGAGAGAAAGAGAGGGAGAGGGAGTGAGCGCGAGAGTGCGCGATCGGCAGGCACTGCCCCCATATACGGTGCGCCAGCGATGCCGTATACGTAATCGCTTCGTTTATATGCATTGCGCATACGCACTGGGCCCGCCGATAAACTATGTTAGTGTGTGTGTGCGTGTAGACAGTTAATTATTTTGAATTTATGGAACATCTGCTAACAGCCAATTAAATGACAGCCTGTCGGCAAACACCCACGCATTATTAGCAATCTCTGTATGTGTGTGTGTGTGTGTGTGTGAGTGTGTGTTGATGATGAGCTTTTGCATTAGTCGGCATTTGCATTGGGATTCATTCAAAACACACTCATCGTTTGGTGCTCAACTCTTTTTACTTGCAGTAACTCAAAAAAACACAAATCAAAATGGCTGATGATGAGGTGAGGTGAGTATCGAAAACGTGCTGTGAATCGCATAGAAAGGCACTCAATCAATATACGAATTGCAGTTGAAACAGTGTTGAAAAGCGTCCAAATCTAGGGAGATCTAGGCACTGGACATACGGAACAGGAAGCTGGCGAACTGCCAGGCGGCGCAACTGGGTCGAGGTGAGTTCATTGAATCATTTAGATCGATATATCGAATCTAATCGAAATTAATTACACGATTACCCAGGCTCAGCCATTTAGTCTTTGCGCTCGCTAAATCTTTACTCGCATGCACTGGCTTCTCTTGCTTACGCAGCTGGCGCTCTAGTTCCGATATACACAACTGCCATGGACGAACTGTCAAGTGATCAATGTTATCGATTGTCGATTGTCGCTTATCGATTGTCCACTGTTCGTTCTGTCGTTGTGCTGTCTGTGTAGCGTCGTTGCACTCTATGTTTATTTTCTGTTCTACCGAAACACTGGTCGATTATTAATCGGTTATCGTCTTCTCTGTGCATTTGCAGAAAAAGGCTGCAGCGGCACCAGCTGCACCAGCTGCCGCCGCAGCTCCAGCTGCTGCCAATGGAAAGGCCGCCGCCGCACCCGCCGCCGCCGCCGCCAACGGCAAAGCGGCTGCTGCGCCCGCTGCGAATGGCAAAGCGGCTGCCGCACCCGCCGCGCCCGCCGGCCCGCCAAAGGATCCCAACGATCCCAAAGTGAAGGCCGAGGAGGTACACTGGTGTACGTGTGTGTGGGCGCCAGCGCCAATTCGCCCAGTCCAAGAAATGTTCACGCAGCCGCCAATCAGCAAGCAACCCCAAGTCCCACGTCATCTGCGTGTGCCATCTACATGTTCTATTTCGATAACTAAACCGATAACGATAACGAAAGCGAGAGCAGTCGCTTACGATGCTAACTGACATTTGTGTGTTCGCTTCTGTTTGCAGGCTAAGAAGGCTAAACAGGCTGAGATCGAGCGCAAGCGCGCCGAGGTGCGCAAGCGCATGGAGGAAGCCTCCAAGGCCAAGAAGGCCAAGAAGGGCTTCATGACCCCAGAAAGGAAGAAGAAACTCCGGGTAAGTGTGATTCGTAAATGGTGAGGTGAATGCGCAAACTTTGTAGTGTTGAGCGTTGCCAGAAGTGCGCAAAAATGAAAAAACAAACATCAGATATAGAGCAACTGCATATGTTGCTCAGTATTGCCAGATGTGCAATGTTTTCCTAGATGGCAGCTCTGCAAGAGACAGAAGTTTAAATTAGATTTTGAGATTACTGCACTTACTGTAAGCAAAGAAGCCGAGAGTAAGCCCAGGTGGCAACACTGCGAGCTTTTGTTGACTGCTGTCAGTATGTAGCTAGCTGGCAGCACTGAGCACTACCGGGGTAGGGGTGCGCACAGTGGGCGATTCAAGTACTAATACCGGCCTTTCGTCGTCTTTCAGTTGTTGCTGCGCAAGAAAGCCGCTGAGGAATTGAAGAAAGAGCAGGAACGCAAAGCGGCTGAACGTAGACGCATCATTGAAGAACGTTGCGGCAGCCCCAGGAATCTCAGTGATGCCAGCGAAGGTGAGTGCCAGCGGTTCAAGCGAAACACATCAATGAAAGCGAATCAAAAAAGAAGAAGAAAAAGAAAATTTAATAATATAAATGTTCTCATATGAATAAAATAAAAAAGAAGAATAAGAAAATAAGCTGAACCAAAAAAAAAAAAACAAAAAAAAAAAAGAAAACTGAGAAAAAAATAAAACTGCAAAGAAAATGTAAATCCATTTTATTTGCAGTTTTTAGCTTACAAAATTCAAAATATTTAAATCGAATAGAAGCATAAACAATAAAAGTCTACAAAATGTGTCATCTATCATCACACACACACGCACACATACATACACTATATAAAAAAGAGATCAAACAAACACAACAACAAGTTGCGCTTTACACAGACACATACACCCACACCCACACCTACACCTACACACACACACAATCATATGTTATATATTGAAATATATCACTTATTCTCTATCTCTCTCTCTCTCCTCCCACACTTTCCGTTGACCGTCTCTGCCTATATACACACCCACACACCTACACACCTATACACCTACACACCCATGACCATATCGAATGTTACCCAATATGTATATGTATATATATACCTATATCTCTCTGTATCTGTGTGTGTTTTGTCATGATGCCAAATACAAATTTCGATTGACACAGACACACTGAGAACCCTGATCAAGCAACATTATGACAGGATTTGTAAGCTGGAGGACCAGAAATATGATCTTGAGTATGTTGTTAAACGCAAGGATGTTGAGGTACACGCACATATCTACTACATAACTATCTATCTATCTACCTATCTATCTATCTATTTATCCTACGATCCACATCTTAATTTTTTATATAAATATATCTATATATCTATATATCAAAATCAAAAGTCTAAACAAAATTTAACGCTTAACAACAACAACAACAACAACAACAGCAGCTACAGCAATAGCAACATCAATAGCTAATGTTAGCTATATATATATATATAAATATATGTTTCACTCTCTCTCTCTCTCTCTCTCTCTTTCTCTATATAAATATTTCTATTGCTGTCTAACTATATTTGTATAATACACTTATTTTCGTACAAATCCATTTTGTATACAGTCAATTCTTTTTACTCAAGCAAACAAAAAACTAAAAACTAAAACCAAAGTCCTTGTACATACATAATCCCCCTTATATACTCTCCCCATATATGTATATATATACAATATCTATATATCTACTCGTTTTTTCTAATCCGTAAGCCTAATTTTATATGGCTATCATAATTTAACTGGCATAATATTGATCCCATCGCAATTTACCTATTAATTACTTACGTAATTCCTTTTAATTACCAGAGTAATTGTTAGTACTTATGTGCCCATTAGCTCAAGTGATTGAGTTACTTTTGTGGTCAGCATTTGAAGCCATTCTTACCAAATTATTTCAATTACTATATGTAATTACCAAAGTAATTGCAGTGGTAATTCAAGGTAATTTATGCTACAGATCTAGTTGTGACGCTCTTAAAGTCTCTCTTGTCTCTTTAGCTCTCTTCCTCTCTTTGGTCCAATCTTTCTTTCTCTTTCTCTCTGTAAAGAAGTCATCTCTCTCTCTAGATACACTACAAGTACACACACACAAATGCAAAGCACACTTGGCCCTTTTCTTTTACACACGTACACAACACCCAACACCCACTCAGTCACACACACACACACAAACACACACACTCGTCTGCAGTTCGTGCAGTGTTTGAGACCCGACAACGAATCATATCCGAATTTTGAAGCAGAACAACAACAAAATCCAAAATTCACTCGTTTTCACATTCGCAGATACACTACAGAAAGTTTGTCAGGATTATTACAGTAAGATACTGAAATTGGAGTCTGAGAAATACGATGTGGAGCACGAGGTAGCCAGAAAGGACTTTGAGGCAAGCGTTGCACCCATAACTTTCTCTTTCTCTCTGTCTATTTCTCTCACTCTCGATCTATTCGGATTTGTTCTAAGCTCCAAGCGATGCGGAACTAGATAACTCGACTAGAGATCGATGGAATTTTTCGTAGTTTGATTTAGTTCTCTTTGCGACAACAAAGAAATGTTAATAACATGGGTCCAGACACACACTTTGGATAGCAAACATAGTCTGTGAGCAGCACTTGAAAGATATATGCAAATATTCCAGAGATGCCCGCACCAAAACGCCTCCTGGCGGCCAGTCTGTGTGTGTGTGTTCCCTCGATTAGTTGCGTAAACGTAGATAACTTTTAGCTCCGTTCACTGTAATTTTTGCCATCTCGATCTCTTCCATGATTTTGATTTTATATGGAAGAGAGACCCGAGTACAAGTTTTGAATACCAATTGATCAAGAGAGCACCGTTCAAAATTTGTCCAATCACCCATTTGACATACTGGGCGTTAGTATAAAGAGTATATAAAACGAACAATAATACCCGTAGTCGTAGTGCCAATAACCAACTAACCCGATTGCTAAGTGGATAGTTGAACGACTTCAATGTCGGCTCGACGGTCCTCAACTAACTAGCGGCCTCTACTAAACCCAAGCAACAACAACAACAACAATGCCAAATACACGCTGTTGTTACTGCCTTTTGACCTTTCCTCTTAGCTCTTAAGTATCTATCTATCTATCTATCTATCTACCTATTTATAATTATACGTAATTTTTGGCCAATATTTTGCTTTTTGTGGCTTTTATTTTTCACTCTCTCGTTTTTTTTAGATTTATAACGAATTTCTAACTAGCTTAAGTACGTTTTATTTATCAATGGCTTCGTTGTCGTCTTGTTGTCGTAGTACAGCTGTTTTGTTACTTTTTGAATTTTGCAAACAGCTTTTTACTAATTGAACTACAACGAACAACGCACAACGACCAACGAATAACGAGTAACGCTCTGAGGGACCACATAGGGCTGACTAGGTTCGGCGAGTGCGCGAACGCATGCGCCTAGGTAGACCAATATACTAGCGAATACTTAGCTAACAGCGAGCAGAGGTCCAGTACATGGCCAACGAGTAGCGAGTAGGTTTCACAGCGAGTAAACAAAGTAGCGAGTCGATTGACGAGTTGCTCTGCTAGCAGCGAGTAAGCTGCGCACTTCGCTCTCACTCTCAGTCTCTCGTTCACATAGCTCATAAGCAGGGCCTCTTACACATAAACAAGTACAGTCACGCAGCCACAACCACAAGAACAACAACCACAACAGCAACAACAACAACCACAAAAATAACAGACACCCAACTCACACAAAAACAAAATAAAGCGCACTACACTGAAAAAAAACGATGCAAACAAAGTAAAATGTGAAAGTAAAAAACTAAAATATGAACCGAAAATAATCAAATAAAATAACAAGAGAAAATTGAAGCAATCAAAGCACAATTATTATGTATTTATGTATATGCAACTACTGTAGGTGCTCAAAAAAAAAAAAAAAAAAAAGAAAAATTAAATATATATATATAAATAAATCAAAGCAAATATTATACATGTATATCGTAAAGCTAAGGATAAAGCTCACTCTCTATTAAGTATTAATTTCAAATATATTCCTTCTCTTTTCTGATACGCGCCGAACGACGTGCGTTATATGTGCGTCTCTGTCACTCGATCTTGCTCTCTCTCTCTCTCTCTATCTCTATCTCTCTCCCTCTTTATCTCTCCCTCTTACCACTTACTCTCTAAACGTCTTTCACTACAAACAAAAAACACGCACAACACAATTACAATATACACACACACACACTTTCTCTCTCTCTCTCTCTCGCTCTGTCTCTGTCTCTGTCTCTCTCTATCTTTCTATCTCTTTAACGTCTTTATTTATACTTATAACCGGATCTATATGCGTCTCTTTTTGCACATATACACACACTCACGCACACAAACGTTCTCTCTCTCACACACACACACACACACGAACTATTGCGCGCGTTGAACGTTTGATTGACGTTTATTTATAACCGTTACCGCCACCGTTTACCGTTTACCGTTTACCGCTTACCGTTTACCGTTACCGCAGCCGAACTGCAAACAATATGCAAACAATATTGGCAACGACTTTACCAATTGGAGGGCGATAAATTTGATTTAGAGCACGTGCAGAAACTCAAAGCGCAAGAGGTAAATTTCCCAACAAGAAACCCAAAATCAAAACCAAAACAAATATCAACATAATACTATACAAAATACCAAGCACACAAGATACCAAAAAAAAAAAAAAAAATGAAACAAAATACAAGAGCAACCAATATGTGAATGTTTATTATTATTATTACTATACAAATCAATTGAAACCAGTACAAAAATTAAAATATATGAAAGTATATATATGTATTATTCTACATATATATATATATGTATATGAATATTACCTCATATTAATAATAATAATGAAATTTATTATTATTTTTGTCATTTTTTTAATTTTTTTACATAATTATCTGCCCTTAATTAAACTTAATCGCAATTTTTAGTTCTTTTCACTCTGAACTTAAGCCTAATTTTTGATATTGTTCTTAACTGCGCTAAACTACAACAAAAAAAAAGTACAAAGCCAAAAAAAAAAAACAAGATTTAAAAAAAGTATTACTACAATTACTATTATTATTATATATATATACACACCAGATATCTCTTTTTATATTTAAGAATTGCATATATACATACATATATATAAATATATAAGGCGCACGATACTAAGCAAAATGAAAAACAAAGAAAATCGGCGCGTGCTTTGAACTATGCGTTTGGGATATTCCCTGACAAAAAAAAAAAAAAAAAAAAATCTATAAAATCAAGAAACGTTATTCAATTGGGCTAGAGATAATTTATAACTGTTCTTTATATATATATATATATATATATATATATATATATATATATATATATATATATATATATATAATATATATATATAATGAGTGCACTCTCTCTCTATTTCAATCTATCTCTCTCTTTTTTCGACCTATATCTCTCTCTTTTTGACTTTCTGCTTGATCTATCGATAATTAAGTCCAGTTGAAAGCGTTTCTAATTTACGTATAACCCACAATACCGATACTTATACCAACCATAACCAACCACAGAAAAAAAAAAAACAACAACATTAACAACAACTACAGCCAAGACATTTCTCAGTTTCCGTACGTTGCGCCCCATTCCAAAAAAGAAAAACTAAACTAAAACTCACTCCAAATCAAAATATATTCAAATTCAGGTAGAATTCTTACCGAACACATAACATTCAAAAAAAAAAAAAAAAAATAAGAAAAGTTTTTTAAAAAATTAAAAAAAAAAATTATGTATATGATATATATATCTATATATCTATAGAACTGTATAAAATACTATATGAACCATAAATCATGCATACATAAATGTCAAAAAAGTATTTCAAGATTCGTCGATTATGAAAAACAAAACGATAAAACAACAGAAAAAAAAAATCCATTCAAAAAACGAAAAACAACAACAAAAATATGTTTTTACAGGCGAATTGCAAGAGATTTGCGAAGAGTATTACGAGCGTATGTATATTTGTGAAGGCCAGAAATGGGATCTGGAATACGAAGTCAGGAAAAAAGACTGGGAGGTACTGCAACAAATATTCAATTCAATAAAAAAAATACAAATACAAAACAAATCAAAATTTCAAAAATACAAAATACCAACAAAAAAATACCAGACATACAATTTGTTTAGTATCATATGTTTTTTACGTTTCCGTTTTTTTTTCTGTATTTTTTCTGCATCAAATATGAAAACTTTTTGATACTAGTGTGCGTTCTTTGGGAAAACAAACCAAAGTATTTGACTCTATTTGTAACTGTGTTTCTTTCTCTCTCTGACTTGCTCACATACAACAACAACAACAACAATAATAAAAAAAACCACAACAACAAGTACAATCAAATTACATACGTCTCCCATACATATAATATATAGCATACATACATACAGACATGATGGTTTCGTATTTCCAAAATAATTCCACAATTTGTTCATCAAGCTCTTCCGATTCCGTTGTTAATCTCATGTTCAAAAAGTAGATAAGAAACAAACGGAAACACAATTCAATCCAATGGAATCAGTCAAACAACAACAACAACAACAGCAGAGTGCAACAAATCAATCGTGTATATAAAGTCTATATAGTCTAATATAGTGTATAATGACTCTATATAGTATAGTTCATACACTACTTGTAGCCTATATAGTCCATGTACATGAGACTTGAATCTACTAGACTAAAAGAATCAGTATTAGATCAGCTTTTCTGCAAACTATTTTGTCAAAAAATTTTTCAAAAATGCATTTGGAAAGACATTCTTTCTTGCATTAACTCTTTTCTCTTTTCGGAGATCTCTAGTCTGGTCTAGTTCAACTATATAGATTGTGGATTCAATAATTATGATTCTGATTCTTGTGTTTCGTTAAATTGTATTCAAATTTACAATCAAGCATTTGAAACTAATGTTCTCCGAATTCTAGTGTTGGGTAATGACCCCTGATGAGAATTTTTGCATAAAATTGAGTTTAGACTTATTTGTTAGGAACTCGTTTTGCGGTTGCTTCTGTCAGTTACTACAGTTATTGCTGTTCAATGCACCAGTTTCTTACATTTGGCGAACGCAGCACTCACATTGCACTACACAACACTGTTTTTCTTGTCGTTGTTTAGCACCGCAACTGACACACGCACACGCACACACACACACACACACACACGTTCCGAACAATTTCTGTGACATTGTTTTGTGTTTTCTACAACAAAAACTTTTTCATTCTTTCTTAATGTTATTCTGTGATAATTTGTTTGTTTCGTTGTTTCGCGTGTTTTTTTTTCTTTCTTTTACCACTGTCCGTTGCGTCCGTTAATCTGTCACACACACACACACACACTCACACGTATACGACAACGCACACTTAGCACAAAGCACGTTAGCACGCGCACAAATGTAGGCAATAGTTTTGTAACCTTACGAAAATTCTGCATGTGCAGCCAAAGACACACGCACACACACACACACACACACCCACAAACAAATAACAAGAACAGCGCACACACACACCAAAAGTTATCCGCTCTGCTCACCTTCCCTCTCTCCCTCTCCAAGGAATCTATGCATTCACACACACACATATACACAAATACCTGCAAATCCTGCAATGCGCTCGCACTTCATTGTAAATACTATTCGAAAGCGGGCTGTAAGCAATTGACTTCATTGTAACCGTATTGCTCTCTATTTGTCTCTCTCTCTCTCTCCCTCTCTCTCTCTCTCACACACACACTCACTGACTGTTTCACTCTATCCACCTGATGCGCGCCCTAACCTCAATGATTTTTAAGAAGAAAAGCAAAATGCATAAAATCCAAGCAATTGAAGAGCATCAAAAGCCAAGCGTCGATTTCCTGGAATTTAATAAAAAAAAAAGCAAAATCAAAAACAAAAACAAAAAAAAAGAAGAAAAATCTGAAATAATTATTCATTAGTTGAGGCAGGCCTAATTGGAGCTCGAATTTGAATTCGAATTCGATTTCGAAGTCGGTTCGCTTTAACCTTCTTTTTAATGGCTAATGCTAGTTACCGCTGCCCACTAAATGTTACCGTTACTTAATTACCGTTACTATTTATGATTTATTACCGTTATCACAAGCAACAACAACACGAAGCCGAACAAACAAAATAGAGAAAAGAAAAATGAAAATGAAAATGAAAATGAAAACGAAAACGAAAAGGAAAACACAAAACAAAGCAGATAATTATACTCGCTCCCTCTATAAATGCATATATACATATACATATGTATATACATGTATGTGTGTCTTTCTCACTCTCTCGCTCTGTGTGAACCCTATGTAGTTGTAGAGACGTGCAATCAATCAATCAATCAATCAATCAACCAATGTATCGTATGTTATGTATGTATGTGCCTTGCTGTGCAGTACCTCAGGCCCCAGTTCCAGTACGCTCAAGTCTATATGTAGGACAAAACTAAAGAATGAAAAACAAAACAACAAACAATATATGTAATGAAAAACTAAAAAAAAAAAAAAAATCATAAAAAAATATAGAGAAAATCGACATTTGGATGTTATGCTGTTCTTCAATCGACTACAAAACAAAAGAAATCAAATGATCAAATGAAAACCGACCTAAGTTGCCCTCTAAAAAACCAAAAAAAAAAAAAAACAACAAACAAAAGCAACCGTTAGACCAATTAACCTAACTGCACATTCGGCTTGTCTTGCTAGCTCGCTCGCACGCACGCATGCATCGGCTGCACCATGCTAACGTAGACATAAGTGATGACAATGCTAATGCTAATGCTAATGCTAATGATGTGCGTAGAGTTGTAGCTCTAAGTGTAACTGTAGCCTGTAAGTGTAACTGTAACCTGTAACACCTACTGTAACTGTAGTAGTGTTTGCTGCATGCATTACGCTTCGTGTGCACGTCTTCTTGCCCCCAATGAGCCCGCATTTTGATTTTGATATTTGAGACTTGAAGTAGTTTATTTTTTCTATAGCACATCTAGAGTCTATTGTCAAATCTGTCTCGCATATATATCACATATCCTGATGCTAACTGTGCCTTTCTCTTTGTTTCTCTTTGATCTATCTCGTTCGCTAACTACAGATCAACGATCTCAATGCTCAAGTTAACGATCTTCGCGGCAAATTGTAAGTAGTTTGAGTTAGGCTTAAGATACGCTTGCAGCTCTAGATGTATGTAGTCAACTGATCTCTACGATAATAATGGAGATAAATTTGGATGTGTCTCTACTATACTTTTTATCAACATTTAAATGTCGAGATAAAGTATATTTATAAAACTGATTTGTGCAAATTTAACTTTCTAAAGCTGAAAACAATCTCTTCATCAAACTTCACTAAGAAAGCTTGAGTAAAAGCCGAGTTCGTATAGGTAGTTGACGAGAATCTCTCAACAGTTACCGTAAAAGTCTAATATATCAGCTGCAAGCGTATAAAGGCTAAATGACATTTATTCCGAACTGTGCTAATCCACTCTAATCTACATCGATTCCATATATAGCGTTAAGCCAGCCTTGAAGAAGGTGTCCAAATACGAAAACAAATTTGCCAAGCTGCAGAAGAAGGCCGCTGAATTCAACTTCCGCAACCAATTGAAGGTGGTCAAGAAGAAGGAGTTCACATTGGAGGAGGAAGAGAAGGAGGTAAGTTCGAAAAGATTACCAGACAGACATAGGCTAAGCATTATAACTTGATATAAATATACAATATGATATACAATATACTATACTATACTATACTATGCTATACTATATATGCTACGATCGACAAAATTGCTGTGAACGCTCCAATAGAAAAAGATAAAAGATGCCTCTTCTCTAAAGCAAGCCAAAAAGTGTAAGAAATGTGTGAAATGATGATGTGTGTGTTTAATGTTCGAGCACCAAGTGTCCTCCAAATATCACTTTATGTACTACACACTCTCTATCTCTCTCTCACTCTCTATCTCTATCTATGTCTATGTCTATCTCTTTCTCTGTGCAACTGTTTGTCTATTTATATGGTACACACAACACAAGAACCTCTATTTAGTCTAGTCTCTCTCTCTTTGTATGTATGTATGTATGTCTCTGTAGTTTGTAGTATCGTAGTGCCCACAGCACAACTCGTAGTGAACTGTTCCGGAATGTATTATATTCTACGTGCATATATATATATATTTCTATACATTTGACAACACTAATATATTTCTTCTCTACAAATCTATATTCTCTGTTCGGCTTGGATATGCGCAGAAGAAACCCGACTGGTCCAAGGGCAAGCCCGGCGATGCCAAGGTAAAGGAGGAGGTTGAGGCCGAAGCTTAAGTGTCCACGTCCACGTAGTGTCCACTGTACCACCCGTGACTCCCGCCCTAAACAATAATAATTCAATACAATACAATTATTTCACCACAAACAAAACAAACAGAATACAAAAACAAAAAATAAGAACATTTATCTGATACCAAGCAAAATCGACCTGTATATATATATCACAGTATATACGCGCGCAAGCACACATATATATCTAGATACATGTGCGTGTCTGTGTGTGTGTATGACAGTATATAGTATATCTGTGCATATATGCTATATATATGAAGTCAGGATCAGTGAATGCGACAAACATTTCAAGAAAACACCAGCTATCGAAAATAATTCACATCATGAAGGATTCGAAACAACAGCCCAACATCTGAACGCTCTGATGAATTATTTTTTATTATATTTCATTAATTACAAATTCTATTTTTTAATGTAAATTAAACTAAATTACAAAAAAAGGAAAAACATGCATACCTCTTACTATTATTATTATTATTATTATTATTATTATTTATTTATTTATTTTGTTGGGTTCACTTTCCTCTCGCTCTCTCTCTCTCTCTCTCTCTCTCTCTCTGCACTTGCCATGCACTTGAGTTTCCCGTGTGTCCTTTAGCTACCTCGTCTGCAGTTCGGTTTGCCTGGCCGATCGATTCATTTGAACTGTCGCTTGAACTGGTTCTGGTTCTGGTTCTCTGCTTGCAGGAACAGGCGCCCGAGACACCAGCGCCAGCATAGTGAGCCACGCATCGAGCAGCCCTCGCATCCAGTCTCTACTCGACTCTACTCTATTCTCCCCATCCCGCTGGACTGCAAATCGATCCACACTTACAATTTGTACTTTTATTTTCGACTAATAAAACACAATATAATATTGAACATATCGAGTAATATATCCATACTTCGGAAACGAATTTCGGACAGGCATTTGGGTACAGTTATCGACGACGAAGCCCTGGCTGAACTTTGGATAGATGAGTTGCAATACTTGATCTCTCTCAATGATTGCAGCATATTTAAGCGGAACTATTTACATATTTCGATCGATTCCGACTCCGAAATCAGACTTTGAATTTACGTAGCTTGGCTTTTGATTTTAAAATCTTACAAATTTAGATGTTCGATATGCGAATTATATAAATTTTCCATTATATTCGAGTCCTCGTTGTAGAAAGAGCCTCGCATCGAAACAATCTGAATTTCGTTTTAAAAGGGTAAGCTAATAAATAAATGACTCCGAACCATCCGAATTTCGAATGAAAGAAGCTTAAATTCAATATTCGAATATATTAACTTTCGAATTGAGCTAAACTTTGCCAGAATTCTCAATTATAATATAATATATCTATCTATAATCTATAATATTTGTATTCCAAATATTCCGAATAGCTGAATACATACACTTTCGAATATTTTCCAACTCGTGCTCCAACAAATGAGCTACGATTGCTCCAAGTAAAAACGGATATATTAGAGACATCACATTACCAAGACTCTGAAATTATATTAGATAATAGATCGTTACGAAATCTGAGCTGAGAAGAAAGTATTTACTTATGTAGATTATAGAAAAAAATTGTTTTTAAAACTTAAACTAGCCAAAAATATCTTCTTTTTTGTTAATAATAATAGATTATTTTTTGAGAATTCAATATGAAATTTTGATTAGGACTGGAACGACTCCAACTTTTCTGGATGTAGATTCTAAAATAAAACAATCTATATAAATTGAGTTTATTTTTTTATGTTTTGTTTTTATTGTGTTTATCGAATAGCTTAGGAGAATTTTGTGTGTGCGGAGATTGGTAGCACTTAACCTAACTATATATATATATATATATATATATATATATATATATATATATATATATATATAGATTTTATAGATATATCGATATCGATGAAAAAAGTCAAATTCTTGTGGATGAAGTACATATAATGATTTAAAATTAAGCAGCGAGCTAAAGTTAATAGTTGAACGACTTATATAACTAAGATCCTAACTAGGTTCTACGACTTCCGCTATGCAAATGGGGGCGTGATCTTAGGGCACTACTCACTAATGTAGTTAGGCATAAATGTGTGCGAATTGTCGTTGCGTTAATCAACTAAATAAATAAATAACACCAGATATACAGAAATCTAGATATATCTGTATAATCGAAGGACTAAATACAATTAAAGTCTTAAGACTAAACTCTAAATAAATTAGCAAAAAAAAAAAAAAAAATAGAGGAAGTTTTTTATTCGAATTACGATAGATGTACTTAGAGCGAGGGCGAGGGCTGATTGGGTGTTTGGTGTGGGGCCGTGGGGCCGTGGGCGTGGCTTAGGTCTAGACCTCAATACTGTTGAGACTGCCCGACGAGATGTTGTCCGTGTGGCTGCCCAGGCGCGTTCGCTTGATCAAGGCCCGCGCGGGCATCGGCGAGCGCTGGACGCGCGGACTGCCCGGCACGTGGGGTATGCCAACATTGTGGGGATGGTGGTGCGTGGCGTGGTGGTGCAGCAGATGGTGCGGCACATTGTTGTTGTTATTGTTGTTGTTGTTGTTGTTGCTGCTGATGTTGTTGTTGTTGTTGTTGTTACTGCTGCTGCTGCTGTGATGATTATGGAGATTTGTGTGGCTGTTGTGCGGCTGGCTGCCAGAGGCGCGTCGCTGCCGACGCAGCGAGTGTATGCGCGTGGGCGTGGCCTGCCCATCATCGAGGCCATAGCTCGGATGTTGTTGCTGCTGTTGTTGCTGCTGCTGTTGCTGTTGCAGGCTGCGTACGCTGCGCTCCAGCGTGCGTCGCTGCTGATCCAACATGGGCGAGGCGCCGCCTGCCACCAGCTGCTGCTGCTGCTGTTGGTGGTGCTGCTGGTGGTGCTGTTGGTGGTGCTGCTGGTGGTGCGGCTGCTGCTGCTGGTAGTAGGCGGCGTGCGGTGGCACAGGGGGCGGCGCCTGCAGCTGCTGAAAGTCGTGGCGCTTGTGTGAGAAGGTGGGCGTGCCGGGCGCATGATACGGCTGCGCGTGGTGCAGGCCAGGCTGGTGCAGAGCGGCGGCGGCAGCCACAACTAGTGCATTGCCCTGAGAAAGAGGGAGAGAGAGAGCGAGAGGGGGGTAAACATTAGTAGACTAGACAAGGCTGCTGTGGCATGTCTGGCATGCAGCAAATGGTAGCTGGTGGCTTGGCAACAAGATTTCGAAAACGTTTCTCAACTCTCAAATTTCTTCGCTTTTCTTTGTTCTCTGTATTGTATTTACGTTTTGTTGTTGTTGTTGTTGTTGTTGTTGTTGCGCTTTGGCGGCGACGGTTTTTTTGGGCAGCGGCGGCAGCGGCTTGCTAGGCGCCTCCGTGGCCACTGGCATCGATTGCGACTGCGACTGCGACTGGGATTGGGATTGGGACTGGTTGAGACTGTCACATGCCTCCAGAGTCTCGCAGGAGGATGAGGCGCACGTCTGAGCCTTTTCGCTGACTGCATTATCCGCATCTGCATCCGCTTCCGCATTCGCTTCCGTTTCGGCATCGACATCCGCATCCGCATATGTATCCGCGCCAGCGACCGGATCGATGTGCCGCGCTGGCTGCTCCGGTGCAGCGCCGGCGGGGATGCCATTGGCGGGCGGCAGGAAGCGTAACTCCATAACATTGCGATTCTGGAACAGGGGACGCTCAGTTTGGCAAAATGGCGAACGAGTCGAGGGAAGAGCGACAAGCGAGAGAAAGACAGACAGACAGAGGGAGAGAGAGACAGAAGACCAAGCATCCAGAGAAGATTGAAACGAGACGAAAATAAAGGGAAGCAGCGGGAGTGAAGAAGAATAAGCGATAAACTAGCAAAGTACACGACGGAAGCAGTAGAAGCGAAGAGAGAAGATAGATAGAGAGAGAGAGTGAGAGAGAGATGGAAGAAACCACAATATAGAGTTGGAATCTTAGAGAGTAGAGAGAGGTAGGAACAAGTTAAAGAAAGACATGAGAAACCAAGGCTGAGAAAGAGAGTAGAATTGGAGAAACAGAGAAAGAATCTCTGGAAATCGGATGGCAAGAGATACAGAAAGAATCATATACATAGATACAGAAACAAGAGAGAGAGCAAGACAGAAGTACAGAAGAAGAACGACTAGAACAAGATGGCAAAGAAAGACATAAGAAAGAGCAAGAGAGAAAGAAAAGGGCAAAAGTAACGCAGTACTAAAATACTGAAGAAGGAAAGACAAAACGAAATCGTAGTCAAAAAAGTCAACGTAGAAGACGAAGATAGCTAAGGGAGCGACTGATCCATAGAGAAAGAGTCGCCTATGATCACTAAGAATATCGATATCTGGCCACACTGAGAATACGCAAATGACTCAGTTACGTCATGTTAATGCCATGTAAATGTCGCCTTAATGTTAAGCTCTATGCTATTGGCAAAAGATATATGTATGGCATAAATATATATGTAGATAACAAATATGATTTATGTACATATATATTTCCTTCAATGCGAAGTCTTCTTTGAAAGTGCTGAGCTGACAAACTGAAGTTAGGTTACTCTGAGCTTTATCTAGCTGCTAGACCTATCAAATTTCCAAGAACTCTGACATAATCTATCTAGTTTACTGCAAGGACACATACGGAATGGAAATTGGAAAGCGTGGGGCAGGATTTTAGACTTAGCCAACTACAAAAGAGACAATTGAAAGCAAAAGAATAACTCAGTGGGAAAGAGAGACAGACACGGAGTAAGAGACAGAGAAAGAGAGAGAAAGAAAGAGAGAGAGAGCAATTTTGAGGCGAGGCAAAGCCAAAGACAAAAGCGAAGTTGAGGCGAGAAACGTTTTAAAATTTTGACCAAGCAACCAACGAAAGGGTTTTTTTTTTTTTTTTTTTTGTTTTTTTTTGTATATCTTTAAACATTTTTGATTTAAAGCCGTAATTGGAAAGCGGATCAGTTGTCCGGATACTGGGAGAGCGAGAGTGAGTGGAAAAGGGGGGCAGAGTGCTTACCTTGTCGGCCGCGGGATCCTGGGCGAGCGGATTCGGCGTGATGTTCATGCGCGGAAGGACGCCATTCAGGCGCCGCAGGTCGCCCGGCTTATGGCCATGGCCGTGGCCGTGATTGTGATTGTGATGCGGTGCCACGCCCAGTACGGCAGATGTAACAAAGTCCGCTTGAATGTGATCCAATTGCGGCTTGTTCTCATCTAAAAACAGAGAGAGATAGAGAGAGAGAGAGAGAGATGAGCATGCGGAGGGCTCTTAGATGAGAGCAAGGCGAACAGGACTTACCCTCGGGTTGAGGATTGTTGCGACGGCGCAGGCAGAGACAGGCCACGGCAATGGCTATGAGCAGGAGAAGGCCGCCACCAGCGGCGCCAGCTATGACCGGGTAGATGGAGTTCTCATGCTGCTCCGACGAGTTGCCATTGGGAGCAGGCGCAGCAGCGGACGGCGTTTGACTCGCATACTCTGCAGAGGAATAGAAGCGAATAGAGGCATTAGGTAAACAGATACCACGGGTGCTGCTGCACTCCACTCACTTGTCGTGCGACCTTGCTTGATCTCGCTGAACTCGGAAGCGGCGTGCGCATTGAACGACTGCAGTTTGAACTCATAAGCGGTGCCCGGATCCAGTTGGTCGATCTTGAAGCGCCTCGCGTGGCCGCCGTCGACAGTCGCCTTCAAGTAGTCGGAGGCTGAGGATGCCGGACGGTAGTAGGCGTAGTAGCCATCGATATTGTGCAGCTGGGCGGCTGATGTCGATGCGAGTGTCCAGTGGAGCACGACGGCCGATTCCGAGTAGGATTCAATCTCGCGCAGCTCGGGCACGGGCAG
This sequence comes from Drosophila mulleri, assembly GCA_035047565.1. Taxonomy (NCBI): domain Eukaryota; kingdom Metazoa; phylum Arthropoda; class Insecta; order Diptera; family Drosophilidae; genus Drosophila; species Drosophila mulleri. The sequence continues at coordinate 246,428 of JAWNPK010000100.1, read as the reverse complement.
ATTCGACTTGGCCGCGCCGCGCCGCAGGAAGAACTTGGCTGAAGTGTTGCCCTCCTTGTTGTCGTTGTTTGAGTAGACGGCGATGATGCGGAAGCGATAATTCCGATCCGGACGCAAGCCCGTCACTGACGATGTGAAGTTCTTGAGGCCCGGCTCATGATGGTCCCGCTGATGATCCCGATCCCGCGACTGCTGCCTGCCATAGGGTATGTTCTCGTTGCTTGTCTGCCAGTTCTTGCGGGCGTTGTCGCCGAGCATTCGATATTGGACTTTGAAGAACTGTATGGGCAGACCATCGTTCTTGGGCACGTTCCAGCGCAGCATGACGGCATCGTCGGCCAGTCGGGTGACATTGGGTCGCGATGGCGGCACCATATTCGCTGCAAAAGTGATTTTTTCATTTTAAAATCAAATTTAACTCAATTTTTGCTCAGGTCTTCGTTATTGTCCAAGTGTTGGTTAATGGCGATGACGCAAACAGTGCGCGCAATGTTAGCGCAAAAGGGAGTCGCCACCGCGCAGAACGGAGCACACAGCCACTGTTAATGGCACTGTTAACGGCATGAGTAGTTTTGCGCTGTTGTATTGAGTAGTATCGCTGTACAGCGTTGAGTAGTATTGCAATAGCTGCGTACGCGTTTTGAGCGGAATTTTTTTTTTTGGTTACTGGTGGTTTTTGCCTGCCACACATATATCGATATATATATGTATATACATACATTAAATGTACCTCAGTCAGCTAACAAGCCCGCGCATTTACATTAAATGCCAAACTTAATTAAATCAGAAGCAATTTCGTGCGACAAATGTGTGCAGCTGCTAAGCATAGCAATACTTCCCCATAGGCATGTGTAGTGCAATATAAAGTGGCAATTCTCTTTCTTAGTGGCAAGCTAGACGGCCCGCGGTCCGCGGACATCGGACAACGACAACAGACAAAAAAGACTCACACTGACGCTCACACAGGCGCGCGCGCGTTAGCTCGCTCTCGCTCTCACTGTCCAAGTGTGCTTATGTGCGTGCATGTGTGTGTGGTGTGTGTATTAGCAAAACGAGTGCAATTGATTTTCGTATATTACTCGCTACTCGGCATCACTATTTAGCACTCGCACTCGAACTTGTGTACTCGGTATCGGACTCCGACTCCGACTCGGACTCGGTCTCGGACTCGTTTTTGTTCTTGTTTGTTCATTTGCTCGCTCACTCGCTTGGCGGCTTGCTAACCAATTCGGAGCTCGCTCGCGAACTGTCACTCAAGTGGTTCATGCGGTTCATAAACAAACTCAATTCTGAAAAACTCAAAACAAAGCGAGAAAAACAAGTGGAGGAAAAATAAAAAATCACACAAACAAACCATAAAAAAGAAGATATCTGCGATTGAGCTAGGATGTCGGCAACCGGAGATGCTGGCGCCGGTGCCGCCAATGCCAGCAACAATGTGAACGTCGTCCAGGCGACGGTCAACGTCAGCGGCGACGGCAGCCCCACCAACAACAGCAACAACAACTCAAATGCCAACAACAGTAACTCGAACAACAACGGCTCAACGGCCGGCAGCTCGAAGGGACAGCTGCCGCTCACGCCCCGCTTCACTGCCGAGGAGAAGGAGGTGCTGTACACGCTGTTCCACCTGCACGAAGAGGTGATCGACATCAAGCACAGGAAGAAGCAGCGCAACAAGTACTCCGTGCGCGAAACCTGGGACAAGATCGTGCGCGACTTCAACTCGCATCCCCATGTGAGCGCCATGCGCAACATCAAGCAGATTCAGAAGTTCTGGCTGAACTCGCGGTAAGTGCATAGCGACTCCAATTGATCTAAGACTAATCTTTGGGATTTCCTTGCAGCCTGCGCAAACAGTATCCGTACAGGGACGGCAGCGGGTCCGGCGGCAGCTCGGGCATGGGCAAAGTGAACGCCATCTCGGCCAACGCACAGCAGCAACAGCAGCAGCAGCAACAACAGCAGCAGCAGCAGCAGCAACAACAGCAGCAGCAGCATCACGACAACGTCAAGGTGGAGCCTGAATATCAGATCAGTCCGGACGCCTCTGAGCACAATCCGCAGGGCGACACCTTCGACGAGATCGAAATGGATGGCAACGACGTTAGCGAAATGGAGGACGATCCGCTCGAGGCACAGCAGCAGCAGCAGCAGCAGCAACAGCAGCAACAGCAGGCGGCCCAGGCCCAGGCCCAGGTGGAGCAGCAGCAATCGGCTGTCGCCGAGATGCAGAAGCTGCAGGTGAGCGCTGCAGTCGCTGCGGCAAATGCGAGCATGTTGAACACGCATCGCATCAACGTCGACTCCATAAGTGCCGAGAAGCTAACGCTGACCGATCTGCTGCACTTCAAGCCGGCGCGGCCCCGCGAAGAGATCATATTGCAGATCAAGCATCCCACCGATGCGACAGGTGAGTTGAGCTGGGTGCAATGGCAATGGCCACTCTTTGTATTTACCGCTCTTCGTCTCTCGCTCTGCCCTTGATAGCCACGCAAATCCACACGATACCCACGCAGCCGCAGCAGCACACGATGGCCACCATCACGGCCGGCGGCTACAATCAGCAGATCATCAGCGAGATAAAGCCGCAGCAGATAACGCTCGCCCAGTACCAGGCGCAGCAGCAGCAGCAGGCGCACGCACAGGCCCAAGCCCAGGCCCAGGCCCAGGCCCAGGCTCAGGCGCAGGCGCAGGCGCAGGCCCAGCAACTGGCACAGCAGCAGCTGGCGGCGCAGCAGCAACAGTTGGCGGTGGCGGCGGCAGCGGCACACCATCAGCAGCAGCAGCAGCAGCAACAGCAGCAACAACAGCAGCAGCAGCAGCAACAGCAACAACAGCAGCAGCAGCAGGTGGCCGCAGCAGCAGCTGCTGTTAAGATGCAGCTGGCCGCCGGCACGCCCACCTTCACATTCAGCGCTCTGCCCAACGTGACGGCGGCCACCTCGGTGCCGGTGCCAGTGCCGGTGCCGGTGTCGGCGGCGGCAGCATCCGTGGCAAATGTCAGCGCTAGCAACGTGGCAGCCGCGGCGGCAGTCACACAGCAGCAGCAACAGCAGCAGCCCGGCGACAGCTACGAGGAGCGCATCAATTACTTCAAAGTGAAGGAGGCGGAGCTGCGCTGCAAGGAGCAGCAGCTGGCCACCGAGGCGAAGAAGATCGAGGTGAACAAGGCGCAGGATGAGCTCAAGTACATGCGCGAGGTGCATCGCCTGCGCGTCGAGGAGCTCAAGATGAAGATACGCATACTGGAGAAGGAGGAGGAGCAGCTGCGCAAGAACAGCAGCACATGAGATCTGGAGGACATTAGCGATGCAGAGCCAGACGTCGAATTCGATGAGCCGCCGCCGCCGCCGCCGCCGCCGCAGCAGCAGCAGCAATACATGGAATTGGATATGCAATTGCTGCTGTAGACGGAAGGAAACAGCAGCCCGAAACATATATACTTATATATATACATATATATATATATATATTTGTATATATATATATATACATACATACATATAGTCTATAACTTTATCGATAGTTATTTTAATGCCCATTTTCCTCAATTAACTTAAATATTTTTTTTTTTTTATATGAAAAGAAAACTTGTTTTATGGGTGGGCGGGGCGGCGGGCTGTATTCGGCTGGCCGTACTTTACGATTAGCGATTAGCGATTAGCGATTACAGTTTACCGATTAATGTTAAGCGTTCAATTATTGATTGATCAATCGCACTTAGGCCTAAGACAAGTCTCAAATTGTAATAGTATCTCGCATGTGAAATACAGTGAAAGCAGCATAAAACGAACCAAATCGTGCACACAACTTACCAACTCTCATGTATTTGCGCTTCTTGTTGCGTGAGCCACCGCCGCCCGAGGACGAGGCTGAGCCGGACGAGGACGACGACGATGCCGAGGAGCCGCCGCCGTTGGCCAGATCGTGGGCCGATCGCATGGGCACCTCGCCCAGAGGCTGATAATCATCGCCGCTGATCTGCATCGGGTTCACACGCAAGATGTTGCCCTCGCTCGTCTGCAAGTGGAGTGGAGGGAAAGCGAAGGGATTGGATTAATTTGCAGACTATCATACATATATACATATATATAGTTGAGATACATTAGATATGCCTGTACATATACGCGTTTGTGCTCATGAAAATCTCGAACCAAAGCAAACGCTATATACGTACATAGATACATATATGTATACATGTATACCAATAAGGCTATGTAGATGTATATGTATCTATGAGTAGTATATATTCTTTACATATGCATGTCAGGAAAATGCAGCAACTCCTGGAATACAATATTTGAAATTTGTGATGGAACTTTTTACGCTCATCTATACTTTATATGCTATATACCCTGTGTCCTTCAGCTTGCCACAGCGAATATCGTCTAACTCGTATATGTATGTAAATACCTATTTTTGTAGCTCTGCTTATTAGCAGTATATATCTATCTCTGTCTGTAATATACATAAATTATATATGTATACATATATGTCATATATATCGTCTAGCTCATGTACATATGTATGTATGTATATAGCTATTTCTGTATTCCTGCTCCTCCTTATTACCAGCCTGTCTATGCCTGCTATACAATATATGAACTCTCTAGCCAAAGTTTCAATCAAAATTTGTACACAACAAGTTTAAGAAACAATATTTTGTTGTATTGGTAAATGTGCCTAAAGTAAACATTATCGATAAATATCGTTATAGCTAAACACCTATTTCAACATAATTCGAGAACTTTAAGCGCTACAGACATCCATTCGGTGTTTTGGGCTTTTGTTGAGTGGAAAGAGCTGTAGAATATTTCATATGGCACTGGACATAGTCCATAATCTCTGTCTATTTATCTGATATTTACTTTCATGATTGGGTTTCAATGGGTATTCGAATGCTAGAAGAGCTAGATATACCCATCTTTCCGCAGCTTTGCTGAGATGAGAAATGGATGTTAATTTATATCCTGATGGACAACAGATGGCAAAGACCTATGTCCCTTCCATAGTATTTATGGCATCGATAAAAATCGATTTCGATATGTAACAGGGAAAATATGAAATTCGGTAGCAAGATTCTACTTTCATTTATACTGAATATCTTAGTATTAATCGGGTAGCTATCACTAAATGTGTCATATGGTATCGGAATAGGTCCCATATGCATATCAGTATTATCTGTAGCCCGATTTCGATTTGTCGACTTACCTCGCCTAGCTGATTGCGTGCAAAGCACTGGACGATGCCGGCATGACGCTTCTGGACATGATGGATGAGCAGGCGTCCGTGCTCGATGAGGGTTTCGTTGTCGTTGCTGGCGTCCTCGCCGTTGATCAGCCAGTAGATCTCCGGCTGGGGATGCCCGGAGGCCGCGCACTCCAGCGCCAGGGAATCGCCCTCATTGGTCAGGGTCAGATCGGGGCCGCGCAAGATGCGCGGTCGCTCGAGCACACTGAGCTTGATCATGTGCACGAGTACGGGCGCAATGCCGTTGTCCAGGCGACACACATAGGAGCCCTGATCCTCGGGCCGGATGTCCGTGATCTGCAGTCCGTAGGCGAGCACACGACTCCGGTTGTGGTAGATGTTGGGCACATTCGGACTGCTCCAGACGGCGCCGGGCCGTGGCGATCCGACGCCTGGGCACTCAAGGACAACCGTTTCGCCGGGCCGAGCGGCCACCTGCGTGGCCGGCTGCTGGAGCAGGAAATACGGCGGAGTGCGATCCGTATAGTCGACGCGCAAGTCGATCACCTGCGGCAGCCGCAGCTCCACGCCGGTGATGGCATTCGTCGCCGCGCAGGTGTAGTTGCCCGCATCCTTGGCACTGACCGAGTTGAGGACCAGTGCGCCGGCGGCGCCTGGCAGCAGCTCCGTCTGCGGCAGCTTCTCGCCGTTCCGGTAGAAGCTCCAAATGGCCGGCGGACTGGAGCTGACCGAGCCGCAGCGCAGCAGCACACAGTTCTTGGGCGCCACGCTCCAGCGCACCGCATGCCGGCCCACGCTCGGGTTGTCGATGGAGATCGAGACGAGCGTGAGGCGGGCGGGCGTCGAGGCGATCGCACCGGGCCCGTACCAGGCGACGCACTGGTAGTCGCCCAGCGTCTGGGCGTTCACATAGATGCGCAGCTTCCAGGTGCGCTCCTCGTTGCTGCTGGTCACATTGTAGCCGGCAGCCGGTCGCAGGTAGCGGTACGGCTCGCTGCTGCTCGGCCGGAAGCGCCACTCCAGGCGATCCGGCTGCAGGTTCAGCTCACACTCGAACACCACCTCGTCCCCGTTGGGCGCGATCGCCGACTCGGGCGCCCGCTCGATGTAGACGCCGAGCATGTTGCTCGAGTTGTTGTTGCTGTTGCTGTTGCTGTTGCTGCAGCTACAACTGGCTATCAGGTAGCTGAGCACCGTCAGCGGCAGCAGCAGCCGCGGCACAGAGGTGATCCGTCGACACATCTCTGCTCCACAGGGAAAGAGAGAGGAGGGGAGGGTGGGTGAAAGGGTGGGATTGGGAAATCTGAAAGAAAAGAGAATCGATTTAGTACAAGTATATTTTGTATATACATATATCAATGTAGATATAGATATGTATGAAAGGCTATAAAAAAAAAACAAGTAAGAGTGCTCTAGTCGAGACTGCTCGACTAGGAGATACCCTGAACCCTCCAAGCTGATATTCTACTTGATATACGTTTTTTACAAATTGGGGGCGTAGGGGGCGTGGTATCCAAAATCTGTAAATTACAAAATGTGTGTATCCATCAAATGTATTTACACAGTAAATCTGAAGTCTCTAGGTCTAATAGTGTTCAAATAAGGCTGAAAAAAACAGTATCAATTTATCGATTATCCTCGATAAAAAAATATATCACATGAGTTATCGAAAAAATATGATAAACTTGTACTGCGTATGGTATACACGAGTCTACATGCAAAATTTCAGCTCTCTAGCTCTTATAACTTCTGAGATCTAGGCGTTCATACGGACGGACAGACGGACAGTGCTATATCGACTCAGCTCGTCGCCCTGATCAAGAATATATACCTTATGGGGTCTGCGATGATTCCTTCTGCCTGCTACATACTTTACACAAAACCATTATACCCTGATTTCCCATTTTTAATGGGTTCCGGGTATAAAGAGTGGCGACAGCTGACTGCACGATGCTCGCTCAAGGTGCAAAATGGATTGAATATATGTACATATGTAAGAATCGAAATCTGGCCACATAACTTGGTCAACCAAAACTGTGACAGACAGGCTCTACTCTGATATTATAGATATATAATACAATACAATCTTGCTATCTATGCTATATATGCACATAATAATATCTTGCCAAGTACCCAGTGCGATCTACAACGAAGAGTAATATAGTATTGTGTTAATATTTATTCCATATCTACATGACCATATCTATATCTATAGGACCTAATGGACTATCCATTAATATATTTTGTCCGAATACCTCCAAAATAACTTGTTGGACTAGAAAACACACTCTACAGTAGAATCCGGATATAACGACGTCGCAAGGGACCTTCGTCATACCCGGAAGAAGCTATAACTGTATAAGTTGTACGTACATATACACACATACATATACACTTGTATTCTAAATGCCCAGACGCTGCAGACAGTGCTGACAAAGCCAATATACTCGTTTTTCTGTTCTGTTAGCGAGTATAAAAATATCATACATACATAACTATATATGTAGAAAGATTATCCACGTTTTCTTGTAGTGATAATTTATTGGGTTTGCCGAATTAGTGATTTATTACCCGGCTTTGTGTGGCCGACAAGTTATATATTGGATCAGAAACCAAGGGTTTACGTAATACTAATGCTATTTGGTATGTAGATGGAAGGCTTGAGAGAAGGCATGAATATCATCTATGTATATCTTGGTCTTAAAGTAATATATGTGTACTTGACTAGAAACTCAGGAAACTACATCAAATATCGATTTATATAGATGACATTCATATTTTCGAATGTTTGCAAAAATAATGAATGAAACGAACTCAGCCTAACTCCTCGAAGAGCCCCAGCTCCAATTCAGCCAAACTCCCTTAAAAATGTTCATTGCAATTTTCTGTTTAAACAGAACCGATTTTCCCATTTTCATTCAATTTCCAATAGAATTGAGATTGGAGCTCAGGTTAGATTACATTGACAAGACGTGAGCACGGTCAGCTTAGCCCAAGCTATTCCCCTATGCTATCATATGGTATATATGGAATTATGTATATTAAATATATTGCATAATATTACAATAAATATTATACTTGTATACCAATAATGATTATAAAATTAAATCAATTACGATGTCTTGCAAAACTTATTTATGTAAAATATCTAGAAACTATTTTTGAAAGTTTACCCCACGGAAATCTAAAGAAACCCTTAAGAAACTTCCCCTAATTGAGCTACCAAAAACAGCACAGAAATTATGTTTAAAATGTTTGTAATTTTTATATATATCATTTTTTTTTTTGGTTTTGCTTGTGTGTGGAATGTTGAGATGTCTTGAACGCAACTGTACCCGCAGTGAAGGAGCTGCGAGGCAGTGACAGTGACAGTGACAGTGGGGCAAGGGGCAAGGGGCAGGCACCGAGATTGCTGTCCTGCGGTAAGCGAATGGGGCGTGACAACGGAAGCACAGTCGCTCGCAATATGCCATTTAAACTGGAGCCGAGGCCAGACGGTTGCCTGGCTGCCTGCTGCATGCAACATGCGGCCAGTCCTTGTGGCATCAGGGCATCAGCTTCTTAATGGCGTGTCATTATTATGAGCAGGCTGCAGGTGCTGTGTGGCTGTTGTTGCTGCTGCTGCTGTGGCAAGTGGCCTGCGGAACGGGTTCGTGCAGCATTTGCCCTGCGACAGTTTGCGCCTCTCGAATAAAAAAGCAGCAGCAAAAAGCAACTGGCAAAAACAAAACAGAAATGCTACACAAAAGCGCGCGCGGAATTCCAAGAAAACGGCCGCCCGGTCTGCCCAGTTCCTCACCTGACCCGCCCCCGTCTCTCTCTCTCTCTCTCGCTCGCTCTCGCACAGTCTGTTTGACGCACATAAATCGCTCTGCGGCTCCCATTTGAAAGTCATTATGGGGCAGGCAGGCTGGCCAGGCCAGGCCAGGCCAGGCCAGGCGCGTGCAGCTGCCACAGCCGGGGCAGCGCTGCCAGCTGTGACGGCGACTGCGCTGCCAACCACTTGTTAGCGCAAGGAGCTGGCCCCAAACCGGACTGCCTACACGGACGGGCGCCCAGTCCAGGTGGAGCTGGCTCGATCCTCGCGAACGCTGATTTAAAACCATCTGACAACAAAAGTAAAGCGCGAAATTGACGCAGCTTATGCTCTGGCTGCCTCAGCTGCCTCTGCTGCCTCTCTGCTCTGTCTCCTCGGCTGCTGCTTCTTCATGCAGCTTGTTGCGTGTGTTGAAAATTAATGCGCATTCCAAGCAACCACAGCAACGACTAGTCAAAGCCAGAGCAAGCACTGAGGAAATGAATGGCGCGTCGCAAGAATGTTGCACACACACACACACACACACACACGCACACACACACGCACACACATACACACTTATGAGATAGAGGGGGAATAGTGCTTGCAGCTACTAGCTCCAAATAGCAATCAAAATAAATGCTGAAAGCTGTAAAGGACTGCAAAAACATACACAGAATAGTTCAAATGGCCTACGTTTAATTGGGCAACATGTTGCTGCAACATGTGTCTAAGGGAATATGAATTTGAATTTGAATGCTATTATAAATGTCCATATGAACATGAATATGAACATGAATATGAATATGAATATGAATATGAATATGAATATGAATATGAATATGAATATGAATATGAATATGAATATGAATATGAATATGAATATGAATATGATTATGAATATGAATATGAATATGAATACGAATATGAACATGAATATGAATATGAATATGAATATGAATATGAATATGAATATGAATATGAATATGAATATGAATATGAATATGAATATGAATATGAATATGAATATGAATATGAATATGAATATGAATATGAATATGAATATGAATATGAATATGAATATGAATATGAATATGAATATGAATATGAATAAAAATAAAAATATAAATATAAATATAAATATAAATATAAATATGAATATGAATATGAATATGAATATGAATATGAATATGAATATGAATCTAAATAAAAATATAAATGTGTATATGATTATAAATATGAATATGAATATGAATATGAATATGAGTATGAGTATGAATATGGACACTAGTATGATTATAAATATGAATATGAATATGAATATGAATATGAGTATGAGTATGAATATGGCTACTAGTATGATTACAAGTATGAATGGTACTATGAAGATAAATACATACAAAAACATAAACTTTAAAAAATATGAAATGAGTATAATTCATATTGTGAATACACTGTGAATAAGAATAAATAAATCTGAGAAAGAGTGTTACTTTTGGAATAAATATTAGTGTAGGTGTGCAAATAAATATGAATTTGAATGCTATTATAAATATTTATAGAGATAAAAGCACAATTATGAATATGGATGTGAATGTATACATAAATGAATTTGAGTAGAAATATGAATTTATTGAAAATACGAATTTGAAAATGAATTCGGGTTAGAGCATGAACAAAATACGCCTTCGCATTTGAATGCGAATGTATATTAATAACACTTTGATATGAATATGAATAAAATATTCTCGAAATTGAAACTTCGAAATGAATGTGTGTATATCCATGTGAATTCATATTCCTATACATACATATGTGCATATGTATGCATAAACACATACTATATATTTGAATATATTTGACATTCTATTTAATCTAGCTCTTCTTCTTCCATGTGGCTTATTGAATAAACATGAAATGGCTTTGGCTCTGGCTCTGGCTCTGGCTCTGGCTCTGGCTCACTAATCAATCGAATAATCTAGCAATCAAACAGCAATAAAGCTAAACACGTTTACGGTTGCGGCCAAAGCGTTATCAACATGTTGCTGGCGTTTATGTATGTTGCCAATGCACAATTGGTTGATATGATTGCTGTAGCTGTTGTTGTTGCATGCTAATTCGATTAGTCACACCTCGAAAAGGTCTCACCAAAAAACAACAACAAAACAACAAAACTCAAACTAGAACAATAAGAAAACTTAGGACAAGTTTTTTTGTTGTTGTTGCTGTTGCATGTTGAAATAGAGAGAAGACATTCGAGCCAGACAATAACAGTTATTAATCAACTGAAATGCCAAATTAAATAGCATAAATTAACAGCTCAGATACACATGTTCACTAACAACAACAACAACCAGCAACAACCAGCAGCAACAACAACAACAATTTTGGTGAATGGCAAACGTTGTCCGCGGCTTC